>CM073575.1:104800430-105400430 GCA_037074715.1 Magnolia kwangsiensis | reverse complement strand
GGGTTCCCGGAATTTTTTTGGTTAGTTTTCAGATATTGAGTCATTAGATTTATTTATTTTTTGGTAGTGAGTGTATTTCATTTTAGGCTGGTTAACTATCATATAGACCATACATTTTCTATTAAATAAAATGAATTTACTGAAATTGCTACTAAGCCTGAGGATGCGGATGAGGCCGGGGCTTACAGCCTGGCTACACGTGATTCAGATATGCTTTCTTTCCTTTATATTATGATTTAGATGTGTATAGATATCCTATGAGTTTTTGTAATCTACGCATTTGAATCATCATATATGCTTATGATTTTAATGCACCAAAAACCACCAATGCAATCTCAGCCCTGCAAATGCGTCAGCATATCATGCTCATGGACTTGACATGGATATGTTTGATGTCGCCTAGGTGTGGAACCAGTTGTCCATTCCAATGTTACCAAGATCACTAACCCACCTCATTCTTTTGACAAAAAAGAAAAAGAAAAAGAAAAAAAGGTGGCACTTCTAGCAGTCATAGATATTATTGTCCTCAGCCCTTAGAGTCTGCATTTGGATGTTCTGATTTCTTTGTGCATGCAGTTTTTTTCCATTTCAATATCAGTGAGCTTCTCAAATGTAGGATGTTTTGTTAGCAGTATTTCTTTGTTCTGATTCCTTTTACTTTATAACAATGTTTTTATTCTCAAAGTTTAATTTATCTATTTCATTATGGCATTTTCTCATAGGATGCAAGCTCTGGTTGAGGACTACATTTTCAATGGAGGCATTTTCTCTATGTCGGTATTTCAGTATACTAATGAGGAAAAGAGCTCTCAAGGTTAGTTCATTTCCACTTAAAACATCGAATAACTAGATAAATCAGCCCGTATGTACATTGATCAGTTGGTAGTTTTTTGGCTTTATCTCATTTTTCTACAGTGGAGCCTGAATTCATAGATAAATCAGTTGGTATGTACATTGGTCACTTGTGCGATACTACCCAAACTGCACTTCTGTTTTGCTGTTGATTTATAGGTTTGATCTGGAACTGTAGATATTTCCATGGGATGTGTCTCGCATTTGAGCATCAACACAAGCAAAAGCAATCCCAACAAAAACAAGACTGATTCAATTCCATCTTCAATAGACAACAAGGTGCATTCTTGCACACACTTCTTATTATAATTGGTGCATTCTTGCACATGTTTATTTTTAAATTTTGATGCATTCAATTGTGAAAGAATTTATGACTTTGAAAATGAAAGAGAGAGGCTCATTATGGAGAAGGATGCAGTCATTCAAGAGCATGCTTCCTTGGAAAATCAATTGGTTTCTTTACAGATATAGATAAACAGCCTCACTACAGAAGTAGATAACCTTACAAGCAAGGTGCTTAAACTTACAATCTAACCCTTTTTTCTGAACACAAAATGCACTTGTCTTTATTGCAGGTTAGTTCCATAAAGAAGGAATATGATCAAGCCCAATCTGAGCTCAATTTGAGTCATTCAACGATGAAAGAATGTGACGCTGAGATCAATGCCATTATTAAGGAGCAACAGAAGCTTCAACATAAAATTAGTGATGCAAATGTTGAGAGAAAAAAATTGGAAAATGAGGTACTTACAGTGGTTATTCTATTCCTATTTTATTTAACTTGCTTGATCTATCAAATTGTGTATGTGTTCTTGATAGAAACCCACTCTTTCCCATTCACATAGATTAAGCGAATGGAGATGGAACAGAAAGATTGCTCCCTGAAGGTAGATAAACTGCTAGAAAGGCATAGTTAGATTACAGTTGAGAAAAAATTATTTGGAAAAAGTGGGACAGTTTATGACTTCTCATCTCGTGATCCTCGTAAATCAAGGGAGGAGCTTGAGAAAATTCAAGCTGAATAATCTAGGTGTATGATTAGATTACTTGTTATGTTGTTTCCTGTGCTTCTTTTTTTTCTTTTCCATGACAATGAAATAGTATGATTTAACACCTAATTGATGTTCAGTTTTGTATTTTTTTTTGAAAGAAGAAGGTTAATGGACATACATCTTAGTTAATCTAATTGATTGCTTTCAGCCTTGAGAAAAGGCTCAACAAAAAAGTTATGGCAATGTTTGAGAAAGCTGAAGATGAATACGATGACTTATTATCCAAGAAAAACATTATTGAGGTATATTTCTGTATTTCTCAGCCTGTAAAGGATCTTATCTTCTTTTTTTAAAATTAAATTTATTTATGTCTGAAGTTGTTTGTTTACTGTATTCTTCTCTTGCTTAGAATGATAAGTCAAAAATCAAGAAGGTGATTGAAGAGCTTGATGAAAAGAAGAAGGAAACACTAAAAGTTACTTGGGTTAAAGTGAACAAGTGAGTCAACACTTCTCTGCTCTCATGTTCCAGTTCATATTTTGTGCTTTCTAGTTGAAAATCAAGAATGCCATTTACTTTTGTTGGTATATTTCAGCGAAAGAAATTTCCTTTCCGGATTATGTTAGTGTGTGTGATTTTAGCATTTCAGATGGCTGAAACTATGGCCCAAATTATAGTATTCGGCTTCCTTAGATCCTTATATCAGACGAATTCGGTGGATCCTGAGGACAAGCTGTGTTTATATATTTGCTCGAAATTAGTGGAGCAGACCCGGATGTACGTCGGAGCTATTCGGATGAGCGGAGGTCCTTGGAAGGTGGGAACCGCTGTTATGACCATGATAAAGCTGTCCATTTCCTATGAACATCATTGGAGGGGCCTGGCCATTAGGACAGGCAGTGTTTATGTATTTGCTCAAAATTAATGAATCAGATTCGGATGTGCGTCGGAGCTATCTGGATGAGTGGGGGTCCTTGAAAGGTGAAAATTGCTGTTATGACCATGATGAAGCTGTGTATTTCCTATGAAAAACATTGGAGGGGCTTGGCCATTTGGACAGACCATGTTTATATCTGTATTTTTAGGGATCACACCCTTAACCTAAAACCCAAACATAAACCCGATATCGAACCCGAATCTGATTTTTTAAACTTAAACCTTAACGCATTCTCAAATCCCTAAACCTAAACCTACACCTAATCCTAATCTTAACTCCCTAACCTAAACCTAAACCTAAACTTGAAAACCCAAACCTATACCCGAACCCAAACCCAATTTCCTTAACCTAAACTTATAACCTTCACCTAAAGCTATTCTGAAATTCCAAAACCTATAACCTAAACCTTAACCTATAACCTAAACCTATAGCCTAAACTCAATTCCCTAAACCTTAACCTATAACCAAACCTAAACCTAAACCTATAACCTACACTTATAACATAAACCTAAACCTAAACCTAAAACTTATAACTTAAACCTAAATGTATTCCCAAATCCTTAAACCTAAACCTACACCTAATCTAAATCTCAACTCCTTAACCTAAACCTAAACTTGAAAACCCAAACCTAAACTCGATCCCGATTTTCTAAACCTAAACCTTAACCTATTTTCAATTCCCTAAAGCTATAACCTATAACCTAAACCTAAACCTAAAACCTAAATGTATTCTCAAATCCCTAAATCTAAACCTACACCTAATCCTAATCTCAACTCCTTAACCTAAAACTAAACTTGAAAAGCCAAACCAAAAACCGAATCCGAACCCGAACCCGAAACCGATTTCCTAAACCTAAACCTTAACCTATTTTCAATTCCCTAAACCGCAACCTATAACCTAAACTAAACCTAAACCTATAACCTACCCTTATAACCTAAACCTAAACCTGTAACCTTAACCTAAACGTAAAACCTAAACCTGATCCTGAACCCGAACCCGAATTCATAAATCCTTAGCCTAAACTTAAAAGCCAAACGTAAACCCAATCTCGAACCCAAACCTGATTTCCCATACCTAAACCTTAACGTATCCTCAAATCCCTAAACTTAAACCTACACCTAATCCTAATCTCAACTCCCTAACCTAAACTTGAAAACTCAAACCTAAACTCGATCTCGAACCCAAACACGATTTCCAAAACCTAAACTTATAACCTTAACCTAAACTTATTCTCAAATTCCAAAACCTATAACCTAAACCTAAGCCTTAACCTAAACCGAAAACCTAAATGTATTCTTAAATCCCTAAACCTAAACCAACACCTAATCCTAATCTCAACTCCCTAACCTAAACCTAAACCTAAACTTAAAAACCCAAACCTAAACCCGAACCCGAACCCGATTTCCTAAACCTAAACTTAACCTATTCTCAATTCTTTAAAGCTATAACCTATAACCTATAACATATAACCTAAACCTAAACCTTAACCTAAACCTATAACCTAAACCTAAACCTATAACCTTAACCTAAACCAAAACCTATAAACTAAACCATAATCCATAACCTATAACCTATAACCTAAACTTATAACAGATAACCTAACCTTAACCTAAACCTAAAACCTAAACCTAAACCTAAAACCTAAATGTATTCTCAAATCCCTAAACCTAAACCTACACCTAATCCTAATCTCAACTCTCTAACCTAAACCTAAACCTAAACTTGAAAACCCAAACCTAAACCCGATCTCGAACCCGAACCTAATTTCCTAAACCTAAACCTTAACCTATTCTCAATTCCCTAAAGCTATAACCTATAACCTACACATAAACCTAACCTAAACCTAACCTAAACCTATAACCTAAAGTTAAACATAAAACCTAAACTTAAACCTAAAACCTAAATGTATTCTTAAATCCTTAAACCTAAACCTACACCTAATCATAATCTCAACTCCTTAACCTAAACCTAAACTTGAAAACCCAAACTAAACCCGATCTCAAACCCAAACCCAATTTTCTAAACCTAAACCTTGACCTATTCTCAATTTCCTAAAGCTTTAACCTATAACCTAAACCTAAACCAATAACCTAAACCTAAAACTTAACCTAAACCTAAACCTATAACCTTAACCTAAACCAAAGCTATAACATATAACCTAAACTTATAACCTATAACTTAACCTTAACCTAAACCTAAAACCTAAACCTAAACTTAAAACCTAAATGTATTCTCAAATCCCTAAACCTAAACCTACACCCAATCCTAATCTCAACTCCCTAACCTAAACCTAAACCTACACCTCATCCTTATCTCAACTCCCTAACCTAAACCTAAACTTGAAAACCCAAACCTAAACCCGATTTCGTAAACCTAAACCTTAACCTATTCTCAATTCCCTAAAGCTATAACCTATAACCTATAACCTAAACCTAAACTTAAACCTAAACCTAAACCTAAACTTAAACCTATAACCTTAACCTTAACCTAGGTTTTGAGTTTAAAAGTCCATTCTAGGTTTGAACACATTACTCATGTTGGATTTTGCCATAGTTTAGAAGATTTGTAAGTACATTTTTTATTTATTCATATATAAGTTTTTTTTTTCTTTCTTCCTTTTGAGATGTGTACAAAGGCATGCTTGTTTGATTGTGTCTACAAATGATATTTTATACAGGCTGACAAGCTAAAGAAGTCAGTGGAGGATGAAATTCATTTTCTCAAGGGAAGGGTTTCAAAACTTGAAAGTAATCTTATGTCAAAGTCCATAGAAGTTACATCTGCAGTTTTAAAGAAAGAAGAAGCTCTATCTTCTGCATTTGCTAAAATTGACCATCTGAAGGAAGAAAATTTTGTAAAAACGTAAGCATTATTGAATGCATATGGAGGGTGTTTACTGTGTTGGAGTGTATTTGTTTCTTACACATGAGGGCACGCCTTAGTTGTAATTCTTATAATAGGTTGAGCAAAGTGAAGTATTGTTTATTTAGAAATGTGAATGTAAGATGCACTGTATGATTTGATTGCTATTTGTAATAAATGCATCATTTTTTTTTCTTATTACATTTTATGTACTATTTCTATCAGCATTAGGCTTAGATGAGTTATCAATCACAGCAGGTACTTGTAATGGAAACAAGTCGTATTATTACAATTAAAAAAAAATAGCTACAAATATAATTCCTAGCTATAGCTACGGCTTTTGTCCATAGCTATTGGTATCTATTACTACAAATATTATTTGTGTTATTGGTATCTATTGCTAGGGATAAAATTCATTTTGCTACGGATATGATCCGTAGTACGTCTGTCGCTATTGGTGCTGTAGCTAAAGGTATTGCTACGGATATAATCCGTAGCTATTGGTATCTATTGCTACGGATTATATCCGTAGCTATTAGTATCTATTGCTAGGGATATAATCCATATCCAGACCTTTAGCTACCCCACCAATAGCGACGGACGTGCTACGGATCATATCCGTGGCAAAAGCTCTCTTACTACGGTTTTCGGCCGTAGCCTTTGCCCGTTTTTCTTATAGTGAATGCAAGATGAAAACAATATGAATTTGTAAATATTTTCTTTCAAAATCATGCATCATGATGCATTCTTCTTGCATTTGGACATCAAATACAATGGGGCAAATTTCACATGCATCATTTACCGAATCACCTCTGAATCTAAACACATATTGAACAATCATTTTTGTAAAAGAAATAAATTAGAGAAGCAAAGAACAAGAAGCGACCAATTTCTTAGAGAAGAAAATGAAAAATGATCCAACATTCTCATATGATGGTTAAATGATCTGACATGCATAAAATCCATCCCATCCCTCAGGTAAACGATTCCTTGTTTGGCCTTGATCCAAAAATCAACTAATTCAACAATCGACCTGTTTAAAAGTATACAGAACGTCAGAAACCACTAAATTCTCATGGTATGGCCAATACTAGGAATCGAAAAAGAATATGAAGAAGAAGAAGAAGAAGAAGAGACTTCTCTATCCATGGCACTCATTCTAGAAACTCAGATTCCATTGAACTTAAGTGGGGAGTTCCACACATCCAAACAACCTCTAAGGCACTTCATCGAAACCAACTAACCATGTAAGACACCGAGGAAAGGAATTGATGGCAGGCCAAGCATACTCATTCAACTAAACAAACAGAATAAGAAAACCCAGCTGATCATGGACATAGATTGTATAAAAGAAAGATAAGGAAAAATAAGATTGACTAATAATGAGAGCAACAACATGCAAAATATGTACTTTAGTACTAGTTAAAGTATGCTTTTTAATTAGTGGTAGTTAAAGACCATGTCTTTACCTAAAGTTAGAACAACCAGTAGTTGGGCATAAGCAACTATACAAATTGAGATAACTCAGATTTCAATATAACCAGATAAAAGTCAATGCAACCAGAACCAACACGGTGGAAGAAACCTTCCAACAAAAGGTTAGGTTCAAATTAGCACAACAACTTAACCCATTTGATTAGTTTGCAATAACCTTAAAAAATTACTGAAATAATAGTATTCCAAGCGTGCTATGAATTGGATTAAGCCATGTGGCATATTGACCTTTATCTTAAAGCTTAGAACAGTCCAAAAGGGTCATACCCCAGCCAAAGGTGCATCTAAAATCTTATCCAAAATCTGGATCACACACTCCTAGGATTTAAGTGAGGCAACCTGGGAATTGAATGAGGCAAGATAAAAATTAAGCGAGGGAACCTCACAATTGAGCGAGACAACTTAGGAATTGAGCGAGGCAACCTAGGAATTGAGTGAGGGAAGTTAGAAATTTAGTGAAACAAGTTAAAAATTGAGCGAGGGAACCTAGGAATTGAGCGAGGCAACCTAGGAATTGAGTGAGGGAAGATAGAATTTGAGTGAGGGAACCTATGAATTAAGCGAGGCAACCTAAGAATTGAGTAAGGGAAGCTAGAAATTGAGCGAGGGAACATAGGATTTGAGCGAGGCAACCTACGAATTGAACGAGGCAACCTAGGAATTGAGCGAGGGAAGCTAGAAATTGAGTGAGGGAAGCTAAGAATTGAGTGAGGCACGCTAAGAATTGAGTTAGGGAACTTAGGAATTGAGCGAGACAACCTAGAAATTGAGCAAGAGAACCTCACAATTGAGCGAGAAAACCTAAGAATTTAGCAAGGAAACCTAGAAATTCAGCGAGAGAATCTAGAAATTGAGAGAGGGAACCTAGGAATTGAGCAAGGTAACTTAGGAATTGAGTGAGGCAACATACAAATTGAGCGAGGTAACCTAAGAATTGAGCGAGGGAAGCTAGAAATTGAGCGAGGGAAGCTAAAAATTGAGCTCAGCAACCTAGGAATTGAACGAGGCAACCTATGAATTGAACGAGAAACGCTAAAAATTAAGTGAAAAAACCTAGGAATTGAGCATGACAACCTAGGAATTAAGCGAGAGAAGCTAGGAATTGAGTGAGGCAACCTAGGAATTGAGAAAAGGAACCTAAGAATTGAGTGAGGCAAACTATGAATTGAGTGAGGGAAGCTAGAACTTGAGCGAGGGAAGGTAGAAATTAAGCGATGGAACATAGAAATTGAGTGAGACAACCTAGGAATTGAGTGAGGGAAGCTAGAAATTTAGCGAGGAAAGCTAAAAATTGAGCGAGAGAACCTATGAATTGAGCGAGGTAACCTAGGAATGTATGTAATGTTGGACGTAATGTTTATACTAAACCCATGAAATTATATATTTTACCTCAAAATGAAGAAATTCTAAGTCTTGGATATGCCACAAGCATATGATCACATCCGAGTGACTTACCAACGATTTTTATCTATTAATTTACATGAATAATATTTAGACTATGTAAATTATTGAGCAAAGGAACCTAAAAATTGAACGAGGCAACCTGGGAATTAAGTGGGGCAAGCATGAAATTGAGCAGAGCAAGCATGAAATTCAGCGGAGCAAACATGAAATTGAGCAAGGCAAACATGAAATTTAGCATGACAAACATGAAATTTAGCATGACAAACATGAAATTGAGCAGGGCAAACTACAAGTTGAGTGGGGTAATCATGAAATTGAGCAAGGGCAAACATGAAATTGAGCGGGGCAAGCATGAAATTGAACGGAGCAAACTGAAAGTTGAATGGGAAAAGCATGAAATTCATTGTTAATCAATGATAGGTTAATATCATTCCTTGCCTCTACAACTGAACCATACAAGTAATAGGAAAATTTTAGGAAAATCCCACTATTTAGCATTTTGGAATTAAGGTAGTTGTCATGGATATGCATAGTTCTGACACTTAGATCATCTTCGAAACATAAAATACAATGCCAGTCTCTGATTCTCTAGCCTTGGTGAATAGATATCTAGAAGAGATTCTGATTATTAGAAATCTCATATAATTGATGTGAAAATTTTCATTAATGTCCTTAGTTATGATATATGATAGCAGATGAGAAAATAAAAATGTGGAGTAGCTGGACATTAAATGAGACCGCTACATAAAAATGTCGATGAATTTCATTACGAATATGCCGCAGTTATAACCATTATCCTGCTTCGGCACCGATTCATCGACTCTGACGGTCCACTTATTCCCTTCAAGCATGGTGCTGTCTCCAGTGGCATGAAAGAGAATGAGGAGTGCATCGGTCATCTTTTTCATCTTTTGCTTGTACTTTAGTAATGAATTTGTGCATGAACTATCCACAATAACGATTTCTCTTACTCTAGGATAGATGACCAGCAAAAACTAATGTGAATTTTCATAATTTATAGGCGCATACACCTGTCCATGATTCAAAAAATAATATATTAGTCAAAACATGATAGAACACATAACAGTCAGAGATGATGTTATGTGACGAGTGCATTACCCATTCATAATACCAAATCGCTTTGGCGTATGGTTTATCTCGTTGCTTGACAATTGCATAGGCCGTGGTCAAATTCATGTTTTCCTTGCTCAAATTCTCGGTTGCCTCGCTGAATTTGTACGTTGCTTTACTCAATTTCTAGGTTCCCTCGCTCAATTTTTAGGTTGTCTTGCTCAATTTCTAGCTTCCCTCGCTTATTTTAGAAGACTTTTTTTTCATTGCATAAATCTTATCTTCTAGAACCCCAGCCGAGGAATGAGGATAATCTCATTTGGCAGCTTAATCCTCGCTGTCATAGTTATGCTAATTCTGCCTATAAACCTCTTCAGGTGATCAAGAGGGCCCCTTTTTCTAGTAGATGAGATTAGTATGAAGGGTATTATCTCAACAGTTCTTTTATCTGTCTTGCCCTTAAAAATCATTGAATCTAAAGCCCTCAGAGAAGAAAGATCTCTCTCCTAATAAAAAATGAGAGGGATCTCTCTTCTATATTATATTTATAAGGAAAGATATAGAAATCTTCTCTGTTCTAACTATTCCTCTATGTATGAGAGGATAGATAGTCTATCAAAAAAAGTTGTTCTCATCTTTGTTGATGATTTAACTAGCGCTCAATCCGTTGGTTGCCTCACTGAATTTCTACATTGCCTCATTGAATTTTAAGGTTCCCTCACTTAATTTCTAGCTTCCCTCGCTTAATTCTTAGGTTACCTCACTAAATTTCTACGTTGCCTTAATCAATTCCCAGGTTCTCTCACTCAATTTCTAGGTTGCCTCGCTGAATTTTTAGCTTCCCTCGCTCAATTCCTAGGTTGCCTCACTGAATTTCTAGGTTCCCTCTCTTAATTTCTAGCTTTCCTCGCTTAATTTCTAGCTTCCTCTAACTTCCCTAGCTCAATTCCTAGGTTTCCTCACTAAATTTTCATGTTGCCTAGCTCAATTCCTAGGTTGCCTCGCTTAATTTATAGGTTGTATCGCTGAATTTCTAAGTTCCCTCGCTCAAATTTTAGCTTCCCTCGCTCAATTTCTAACTTTCCTCACTCAATTCCTAGGTTACCTCGCTCAAATCCTAGGTTTCCTCGGTGAATTTATAGGTTCTCTCGCTCAATTTCTAGGTTCTCTCACTCAATTTCTATGTTACGTTGTCTCGCTCAATTCCTACATTGCCTCGCTCAATTTTTATGGTCCCTCGTTCAATTCATAAGTTTCCTCGCTCAATTTCTAGGTTCCCTCACTCAATTTCTAGCTTCTATCGCTCAATTCTTTGGTTGCCTTGTTCAATTGATAGGTTATCTCACTCAATTCCTAGGTTCCCTTGCTCAATTTGTAGCTTTTCTCACTCAATTCCTAGGTTCCCTCGGTTGCCTCGCTCAAATCCTATGTTGCCTCGCTGAATTCCTATGTTACCTCGCTCAAATCCTAGGTTTCCTCGCTCAATTACTAGGTTCCCTCACTCAATTGCTAGGTTGCCTTGCTCAATTTCTAGCTTCCCTCGCTCAATTCCTAGGTTGCCTCGTTGAATTCCTACCTTGCCTCGCTCAATTTCTAAGTTCCTTCACTCAATTTTTAGCTTCCCTTGCTCAAATCATAGGTTTTCTCGCTAAATTTATAGGTTCCCTTGCTTAATTTCTAGCTTCCCTTGCTCAATTCTTAAGATTCTTTGCTCAATTCTTACATTGCATTGCTTAATTCCTACGTTGCCTTACTCAATTTTTAGGTTCCCTCACACAATTTGTAGCTTCCCTCTCTCAAATCCTAGGTTACCTTGCTGAATTTCTAGGTTCCCTCACTCAAATTATAGCTTCCCTCGTTCCCTCGCTCAAATTCTAGCTTCCCTCACTTAATTTCTAACTTCCCTCGTTCAATTCTTAGGTTGCCTCGCTCAAATCATAAGTTTCCTCGCTGAATTTCTTCCTTGCCTCGCTCAATTTCTAGGTTCCCTCGCTCAATTTCTAGCTTACCTCGTTCAAATCCTAGGTTCCCTCGCTCAAATTCTAGCTTCCCTCGCTCAATTTCTAACTTCCCTTGCTCAATTCTTAGGTTGCCTCGCTCAAATCCAATGTTTCCTCGTTGAATTTCTACCTTGCCTCGCTCGATTTCTAGGTTCCCTCGCTCTATTTCTAACTTCCCTCGCTCAAATCATAGGTTGCCTCGCTGAATTTCTAAGTTCTCTCACTTAATTTATAGCTTCCCTCGCTCAATTCCTAGGTTTCCTCGCTAAATTTCTACGTTGCCTCGCTCGTTTCCTAAATTTCCTCGCTCAAATTCTAGCTTCCCTCGCTTAAATTCTAGCTTCCCCCGCTCAATTCCTATGTTGCCTAGCTCAAATCGTAGGTTCCCTCGCTCAATTCCTAAACTGCCTCGCTCAATTTCTAGGTTCCCTCGCTCAATTCATAGGTTGCCTCGCTCAATTTCTAACTTCTCTCGCTCAATTTCTTGGTTGCCTCGCTCAATTCATACCTTGTCTCGTTCAATTTCTATGTTCCCTCGCTCAATTCCTATATTTCCCCACTCAATTTTCAGTTTGCCCTGCTTAATTTCTAGTTTGACCGCGAAGTGATTGAAATTGAACGCGAGGTGAATGAAATGGATTTTCGACTATTGACCCAATGAAATCTTGGAAAATAAGTAGGTTGGTTGACTAAATTAGCTTCTCCTACTCCAAAATCATATGTCATGCGTTAAGTCATTCATTTTAATTTAGGAGATATGCTTGTTAAATAAATAGATAAAGAAAAGAATTAAAAGATAGAAATATATTTATATATATATATATATATATATATATATATATATATATATATATATATATATATATACACACATAATTATGTATTAGAGAAAAATGTAAGGGGGAAAAAGTTCTCCTTGTAAAATAAATTAATAAATAAATAAAAAAAAATCTGCCAGACTCTGGCGGCAGTGCCGCGGAGGTCTGTCTTTTTTTTTTTTTGCTCTTTGTGAGCTTTTGTGGGTCCCATCATGAGGTCTGTGTTATATCCAAACCATTCATCTAATTGGCGAACTCATATTAAGGCTTGAGACGAAAAATAAGACAAATCTAACTATCAAGTGGACTACACTGTCAAAGGCCATGGGGAATTGAAGTCTACCATTGAAACCCTTTTATGAGTTACATAAGTTTTGGATCATTATGAAATTTGTTTTTCCTCTTCATCCGGACCTTTGTGACCTTACGAATAGATTGGATGGAAAATAAATATTATGGTGGGCCCTATAAAAATTTTAACAGTGAAAATCAATTTTCCTGCTCTTAGTGGTGTGGTCCAGTTGATCTTTGGATACGAATTTTTTTTTTTTTTTTTTTGGATAATGCTCCCAAATGATCTTGAAATATGGATGAACGTTGTGGATATAATAAACATATAGTTGTGGGGCCATGTAACTTTGATCCCTTTTAAGCCGTTCGTACAACTCTAGTTGGAGGAGCGTCACCGCTCGTCTTCGCAGTGAAAGGGAGGGGTAGTTTCGTCCTCAAAGTCGGTGTCCGCACGTGCTAGTCTAAGTTGATAACTTAACTTTGTCTTACTTCTTAAAAACCGCTGGATAAAAGCTTTTGTCTACTGTAGTCATTTTCTTTGAAAGGAGACGTGAAGATCCTTACAAACGAGAACCAAATCCAAGATAATCTTTTGGAAATCGGATTGCATACTGAGGTACTCAAGTACGACGATGAGTAAACTTAGTTGGGGCTATCGTGAATATACGTAGTCTATCCATACCGTCCATCTATTTTTTCAAATAATTTAAAGGGTTAAAACCCAAAATTGAATCATATCTAAGGTTCAAACTGATCATACCACATGAAACAATGGGAATAATGATTTTCACCATTGAAATATAGCTAGGCTCTGCAGTAATGTTTATCTATCATCCAACGTGTTCATAAGATCATGCAGAGATGGATGAATGGAAAACATAAAAATAAGCTTGATTCAAAACTTATATGGTCGCTAAGAACTTTTAACCGGTACATGCTCCATTTACACTATTTCCTGTTGTGGTTCATTTAATGTTGGACATGCTTCATCTTCGGGCCCAAGCCCTGAAATTACCTACGGATTGAATCAAATACATAAATCCATCCTGATGATCCTCAAAGAGTTTACTCACTATGCTAAGCGTATTGAGTAACTCAGTACGCAATCCACTTCCGATCTTTCGATGGTCCCAATTTGTTAAATGGATTGACAAAATCCGTTCCTACTCACACCCCAAAATTTCTATCACGTCGGATTAGCACGTGGTCCTGCATCCTTCACGGACGCGGATTGGCTACTCGCCCTGACACCAGCCAATGGCTGGTGGTTGGTGCTCCGTGGGACCCACCATGATGTATGTATTTCATCCATGCCGTCCATCTATTTTTACGGATCATTTTAAGATATGAAACCAAAAATGAGGTATATTACAATCTTAAATAGACCACATTACATGAAACAGTGTTGAATGAGCGTCAACCATTAAAAAACATTTTGTGGCTATAAAAGTTTCGGATCAAGATGATTTTTGTTTTTCCCTTAATCTGGGCCTGTATTACCTAATAAATATATCAGATGTCAAATAAACAGTACAGTGGGCCTTAGAGGATTTTAATGATGGATATCCAACCACTATTGTTTTCATGTGGTGTGGTCCACCTGAGATTTATATACCTTGCATTTTTGAGATCAAGCCATAAAATTATCTGTAAAAATGGATGAACGGAATGGATGAAAAATATACAACATGGTGGGGCTCACAGAGCAGCGACCATCAGCCCCGGGGCTGGTGTCAGGGGGAGTAGCCAATCCGTTTCCATCCTTTACCACCACCATCAGGATTGCTACACTCACATGTACTATTTGACTTTGAACATATTGACGGTAAAGGTTTGCTAGGCCAATACCCATGTAATTGGGGACAAGTTGCATTATCCCAGCCATGATCCGTCAGATTGGTGGGATCCTGAAGATCTTCACACCCAAAAATCAGGTGGTCCACTAGGGATGAAGGATGCGACCATAGGCATAGGTGGTCGTGTTAGGAAACTTGCAGCCAACCGTATATTTGTTCTGAGAGTTGTGGCCAACCTGGGTGGAAGGACCTGATTCATTGGCACAATAAACTACATATTGGACCACACTAACTAATGGATTGGATCTTGTAGCAATGTGCCATGGTTGCACATTTGGCGGTGCATTCACGTGCTACTTGCACACTCACATATCGCGTCAAAACTCCTGTGATATAAATCACTTCTGTTCAAAGAATTGCCTCCCTGCCATGACCTGCCCTATGAGGCCTTTATGAGTCGTTTGAAGGGGTCCTCTCCAGTGGCATCAGTACCGCCGTGGGTTAACAGTGGTACATTGTGTGGGGCCCATATGATGTGTATTGACATCCAACCTGGCCGTCACATTTGTCACTAAGTAACCTCAATTGAAAATTGATTTGCACGAAAGACAAAAAGCAACCTCAATCGAAATAAAACTAATTAGCTTGATCTAAATTCAGATTAGAGAGCATTCTTTGATGCCATCGAGGAGGTGTATGATGTGATCGAAGCTGATTTGATGCCATCGAAAGACAAGCGATGGCATTGAGAGATTACACAGATTCAAAAGACAGTTGCTGAATAGTTTTCCAATTCAATTCGAACTCTTCGTTGGGACTTCAATGCTATCGAAGCTATGATAGTTGCGTATAACTGAGGTGGCTTTGAAGTTAGTGTGAATCAAGTCTATTTAAAGGAATATTTTAGGAGTTTCTAAGGACGAATTATGATATAAGGAGTACAACAAGGAGTCGTGGTGCTTCAAGGATTCATTCCTCCTCTTCAATCATTCGGTTCTAATTAGTTTTTATATTTTTCTTTAAGAGTTTTAGTTCAATCATGTCTATTGTTGGCTAATCTCTTAGCTAGAGTTAAGATGTGAAGTTTGTAGTTCGTATTAATGTTTATTTTACTTTGATTCAAGTTATTTAGTTTATATATTGAATAATTCATTGATTTTTCTTGGTTTGAATGAAGAAATATTTTTATTTTACTTTGATCCATTGTCGACTCCAGGCACTTTAGATGCTTAGGAAAGCTTTTGCTATATTCATACATGTCTTGGATTTGTGTGATCTGTAAAATTCATTGATATATTATTGACTTCGGGCATAGTGGATGCTTTGAATTACATGCGATAATTACATTGATGCTTTATGAGGGAACTAACTCGATGAAAGTTCAAAATATATTTTGATATATGCATGATATTTTAACCACTCTATCATCCGGCTGGATAGATTAGGACTTCGATTCCAGTTGAAGTATATTGATTGAATCAAATAAGATAGCATTAAGATGGGTATAAGTGGATGCTTAACACTATAGTATTTCACCGAAGATGATAAGGCCACCAACACTGCTCTGTTGGTCACGGAGTAGCAGGACAAGGCCTAGCTAACGACTCGAGTGGTGAAAGTGGAGTCTCGCCTTTCTGAGGAGGAGGGTCGAGCAGTCGACACGGAAGCAAGGCTGGCCGAGGTTGATGAGGCCTCAATCCTTGTGAGGGAAGCAGCAGTCGTGGACGTGCTCAAAGCTTTCGAGGAGCTCACAGCTGAGCTAGAGGAAATCTTCAACCTTGGCTTCCAACGTTGCGGAAAGATGTTCGGTAGAGTTATTCGGACTTAGACTTGCGCTACCTGGATGATGATGCTCTCGAAGACCCTATTATTGTTGTTGCTGAGTCGAGGAGCCTCCTCAGGGATAGACCTCCCTTCCTTGTATTTATTATTTTTATGAACATTTTTATGAAATGGAGTATTTCTTGTTGATCCGATCTTGTGGCTCTGTGTGTGATTGGTTTGTACATTAATTGCGCACATAACTTTTTTACTTAGTAATCGAGCGTATAGATTATTAGGCGATAAAATTGGTAGGCACGAGGGAAAGAAACTGAGTGACGTTTCTTATAATCAAGCATGTAGGTCGCGAACATAGTAGGCAAAATAATAAAAACGGAGAAGAGAATCTTCTTCCCTTTAACTAAGGAAGGTTTCTCATAGTCAAGCATGTAGGTCACAAAAGTAGTAGAAACGCAAAATAGAAACTTCTTCCCTTCATTTAAGGGGGGTTTCTCATAGTCGAGCATGTAGGTCGCAAAAGTAGTTGACAAAATAGTAGAAACAAAAAAGAGAAGCTTCTTCCCTTCAACTAAGGGGGGTTTCTCATAGTCAAGCATATAGGTCATGGAAATAATGGACAAAATAGTATAAATGAAAAAACGATCCTTCTTTCCTTCAACTAAGGGAGGTTTCTCATACTCGAGCACAAGTCACTTTTTTTGAGGCGGTCAATCGAACATAGTCATAATGCCTATAGAAATCCCTCATGGATAGTAGATATTTAAATGTTTAGCATTGCATAGGTGACGTAAGAGTTGCCCCTCCATTTCTTGCAATCGCTAGGTCCTTGGTTGGACTATATTGGCCACCTTATAAGGTCCTTCCTAGTTCGACACTAGGGCTCCCGAACCGGGTTCTTTAGTGTTTTCGAAAATTTCTTAGAAGACTAGGTCTCCTGCTCAGAATCCGAGCACCTTGACCTTTAAGTTGTAATGTCAAGCAACCTTGTGTTAATAACCCATGACTTTAGTTGTGCCTTTTGTCTCAGTTCTTCAATTAGATTAAGACTTAAAGTCATTTGTTTGTCGTTTTCACCCGAGTCGAACAGTTCGGTATTCCAATCTGTATTGGGATGACCGCTTCTATGCTAAAGGCCAAAGAGAATGGGGTTTCCCCAGTCGTCATTCAAGCCATCATTTGGTATGCCCAGAGGACGTGTAACACCCTGTTCATTCCATACTATTTCCTATGCATATGTGCACGATGATTGATGCCCTTATCTAGACCTGTACTAGCCATTCATAGTACACACTCAACTGACCAGGACCTCAAGACCTCGAAACCTATCTTATATCAGCCGCCTCGTCGCTGCGATCGCGTAGGTGTCACTCGTGCATCTATACGATACTTCGTTTGTGAGATACGCCATGAAGAATAATTAGTGTATCATGTGCACAAGGTATCATGTACTCCACTCCACACATGTGCACAACACATGTCATACACACATGCACATGCCACACATGGGTGAGAGAATCTCTACCCATGTGTGTGATGTCACACACCCATACCCCCCATCTCTCATGTACACCTCAAGTCAACTCTTCTTCATGTTGCACCTCATGTGTGACATCATCACACCATGCCATCCCATGCTCCATTAATCCACCATTAAATACAAATCATGAATTAAATCTCATAATCCTATCCTAAGCTAATATTAATCACATTATCCTAACGTAACCAAAATTTTATCAGTTTCTCTACAAATATCCCTCAATCCCTTAGCATTTCTCCATTTTCTACACATGAAGAGAGAGAGAGAGAGAGAGAGAGAGAGAGAGAGAGAGAGAGAGAGAGAGAGAGAGAGTGATCTTGGTGGGCCATCAACTCCATCAATCCCATCCCTTCCATCCATCTCAACTATTCCATCTAATCCATCAAGGTGAGTACAGCCCCCCTCCGCTCTTATGGTTTGCTTTCTTTGTTGATTAATTGTAGTGATAATGTGATGATAGTGATAATGATGATGTAATGAGACTCACTAACCATGGCCCCCACCATTGCATTTGGATGCAATTTGAACCCTTCACGGAACCATGCCTATTTAGATGAAGGAAGCATACAAATATTGTTTTAATCAAAGACTTGTGGCCCGCTTGAATGAAGATGAGGGACCCATAACTCACACATGTACACTCATGTACACACACGTGCACATAACAAAAATAAATAAATAAATAAAAATAGAGAGAGAAGTTGCTGCCAGCGTCCAGCGAACGCTGCTGCCAGTAGTGTCCCAGTTGCATGAATACAAGCGGCGGGGGTGTGGGTCCACAACATGCCCCACCCATGATGTATATATTCACTCTACGCTGTTCATTAAATTTCGCAGCTCATTTTAGGTATTAAGCCAAAAAATGAAGCCAATACAAATCTCTAGCGGGCCACATCATGGAAAACAATGATATTAACTGTTAAAATCTATTAGGGACAACTAAAATGTTTCTGCATGTCAAAATATATTGAATATTGGCTTGTTACATCTGTCTCGGGCCGTAGAAACCAGCAGACGAACTAGATCGTCTTGTTGTGGGCCCCATATTTGAAAAATAAAAAAAAACAACAACAATAACATTGACACTATTGCTGTTAGCACCTAACACTGTAGCAAGCAGCATCTGCTGCTGACGCTGGAGGAAAGTGGGCCCCACCACTGGTCCCACCGTAATGTATGTTGGACATCCACACTATACATTTGATAGGTCCCCTTTGAAAAGTGGGATACCCTAAAAATCAGCTGTACACGAAACTCAGGTGGCCCACACCATCTAAAATCATATAAAATAATAATAATAATAATAAATAAATAATATATATATATATATATATATATATTAGAAAGTGTTGATCATGAGGTATGTATTATTATATCCAAACCGTCCACCCATTGGGTGAGTTTGTCCTAAGGCTTGAGAAGAGAAATAAGACAGATCTAACTATCAGGTGGTCGACGCTGCAAAAAGCAGTAGGGGATTGAATGTTTACCATTATCACCCTTCTTGGGGTCACAGAAGTTTGGATCAATATGAAATTTGATTTTCCTCTTAATTCAGGTCCTTGTGACCGAATGAACAGATTGGATGGACAATAAACATTATGTGGGCCCTGTGTATTATTATCCCCACTACTATTTGTGGTATGGGCCAGATAATCTTTGGATATGATTCATTCCTTAAATAATGCTTTAAAATATTCTCTAAAAATAGATGAAAAATGTAGACATAATACATATATCATTATGGGACCCATGTAACTTTAATCTCCTTTAAACAATTTGTACAACTCAGAGACCAAAAGCACTTGCTGGGGTCCACCTAAAATTTGAATGCATCTGAAACTTGGACCGACCACTCAACCAAGTGGAACACAAATAATGAATGGGCAGAATTTCTGAACCACGCCTCAGTGGCCTAACAAATGATTGTGAATGTTTAATGGAGGGTGATTCACTCAACTTTTGTGTGTGGTGTAGCCCTAATGAGCTACAGATTAAATTGACTTTAAGCCCCAGGCCCACCATGGATTGGTGCATCTAACTGATGGTGTTGAGGGTCGACATGCGTCAGGGTGGATCACACCACAACTGTAGTGGATTATAGGCCTTCCATTGAAAATTTCAATGGGCCACTATATTGTTATACTTAACATCTAGGAGTAGGAGCTCGTTTTGATACCCATGTAGGGCCCACCAGACCACAGGGCCCATTGTGATGTATAAGCTACATCCAAACCATCTGTATATTTTGGCACCAAAGAAACAATGTTGTTGTAATGTCCACCCTTAAAACCTTCTAGAATTTCACCATAATATGTATGTTAGATCCCCACCATCTATCAGCTTTTGCAGACCTAATAAGTGTGGCCCTACCACATCAGTGGGACCCACCCACTTGGACAAGCCCAAAGTGCCCATAGTTGAAACCTTTAATGATCCACGATAATGTTTAGAAGATATCCAACCTGTCCATTTGTGTTGCACAGATGGTGACCCTCTACCATTGCCAACCTTCTCATGGTCACTTTAATGTTTATTTGTCACCCAAAACTAAGTGGGTCCACCAACATGTGGGACCCACTATAGAGTTTATTTGCCATCCAAGCTTGTTGGGGGTTGTTGCGTGCCCCACTACTATGTTTATGTGACATCCAAACCATAAAAAAGTTATCTGCCATTAGATTAATTGAAAACATGAAGATATCATTTGAGCTGAAATTCCCTAGCACACTTAAAACCAATGAACTGTTGATTTTTACGGCCCACTTATCTGTGCGACCATGTGATCTTCTATGGCCCACTTACTGGTACAAAAATGGTGGTTCTTATCTTTTAATATTATGTTTGTAAGATGTGTGAATAACCACTTAATCTAATGTGAGGGTGTTATGGAGTGGATGGGTATGAACAAGGCGATGTAGTGAGTTGGGGTTGATCCCTTGATCATGAGGTCATGTGGTATTAGTATCGCCACCTAATCTTGTATAAAGGTGGTGTATATGTAGCCATCTAATCGTACAATTGTGAAATTTGTACAAGGCCACCTAACCGTATGAAATCAAGTAGCATTGATGGCCATTCGACAATGTAGGTTTGTGCTTATTAATATAGATATTGCTACTTGAATCACATATGACCAAGTTGTACAATAAACCGAATGTGATGTAGGGTTATGTTACCCAAGATAATGCTATCAAGTCCTGGATTCTATGCGATGTGATTCCTAAACAGCAAATGGTATGATGAAATGTGGCTCTTGGCCCTAAACCATGCGACACCGAATATGAATTATTAACTATGTGACATGTGAAGTGGTTGTAGTATAAGACTTATCATAATTGGTATAGCCTTTTATTCGTGTGTAGGATTATGATTGCTCGATTATGTTTGAATATTTTGAAATGTGGACACACATAACCATCTAATCTTAAGTATCTTATTATGACTAGTAGAGTGACATTTGTGTGGCCACTCAACCATATGGACTTCTAATAATGAAGTGGCCATGAGACCATGTGGGCATGTGAGAATTGTGTGACTACTCAAACTTGTGGACCGGACTGATAGTGTAACCTCTTAGGTATGTGAACTTAACATGTGTATCAGATTGATTATAGACCCTACCTTGATGTAAGTACTACATATTTCACCATTTAGGGTAACTAACACTAGAACATGATTCCAAAATGACCTAGATTCAATTCCTAAATAATCAGACGATATGAACGTATAACTTTCAGGCACTTGTAAACCTTAATGTACACATTTTATCCGCACTGATCAATTGTTTTGCCAACCAATTAGTTCGATCATGGAGCCGCATGACGTGTGCCTTGTACATCTAAACTATACGTCCTCGTACTACCTTAATGTATGTGAGTTACCTATACTATCTACTTGTTGGGAACCACTATATTATTTGTGTGTGGACCCATCTGCTTGTAGTACCATTTGGAAGTAGGACCCACTACGTTGTATGAGACAAACCCGCGTCATCCTAACCGTGACTAACCCTTATCTGTATATTATATACCAAGTCGTTCAACTTAGGGATCACTGTTTCTTATGAGGTTTACATGTTCCTTTCAAACCATTGTAGAATTGCTACAATAACTAATTGCAAACCTAACCTACTAACAACTCACTTAAAGGTGAAGCCCTCTACATTATATGAGTTTCACCAGCACCATCCATCCTGTGGCTCATGTTATAATTATGCCTCTCATCTCATAATCACTTGGTGCATGTACTTTGTGCCATCACCACTCATTAACCATAAAGCCCAGTTAGGGTGTAACCATGTGATCCTAATAGAAGAAAATAATATTTGGCCAAGCCGCTAATGGAATATCTATCTTGTGAAGGATATGGTGTAATTCTGAATACAATTAATGCTTGTGACTATGATAGATATAGATGATATTAGTGATGTTAGTGATTAAGGTTAATAGAAGTATGTGATTTAATATCTTGATTAATGTTGTTCCATTTCCTAGCATACTAAATTCATTTACTTGACCATGTTGTTATTGATCATACTCATGCACCATGGAATGATGGTATGTACAAGTGTACTTCTATACATTTGTTCATGTGTAAGATATGTCCTCTTCAGTTTCGTCACATGACTATGGATTGATATAGTTGATATTGACACATGATGATTGTATGTCGTTTTGGCTTAAAAGTTAAGCAAACCCTAAACTCATGGCATTATATGCTTACCACATGCAGTTGAACGTATGTCTTATCATAATTGCTTGAATTCATGCATAATCATGGCATACATGATGATCTACCACAGTCGTGGCGTATAACCTGAGTTGGATCTTAATGATGATGATTTGGGTTATTCTTGAAAATGAACGGGATACCGGAAGTGTGAAAATAGTAAGGGATGATGTGCCCCTTGGGTTGAAAGTCCCTAAACCCCTATGCTAGCTAGGGTTGGGCCGAGTGGATACATGGGTCATGGATTTGACTCCCACTGACGAGGTCGGTTTGAGAAGAGGTGGGTCCAACCTGCTTAAGGACTAAGGTGCAAACAGGGACCGGTCTGACTCGCCGGCGAGGAGAAGCACGAATGAAGTCTGCCAATGGCATGCTAGGTGGAAGTCCACTGTAGGGCGTGTATCTGAGGTCAATTACTAGTGTCTGTTGGATGGGTGTCGACCGCGGTGTATCCCATGATATAAAGTTGATGGAAGTCCACTACAGTGCAAGTATGCGAGGTCGATTACTAGTGTCTGGTGCATGATATCGATCACGGTACTTCCCAAGATATACAATTATGATATGGTATGACAATATGATGATGACGATGTGATTACGGATGCATGTAATATGGTTATGGCTGTGGTAAAGGAGAAATGAAAACATGACTTGGTGATGCTGGTAGCATTGACTCGGAGTATTACTATGATGCATATACATTGTATTGGCATTGACATCATACCTTACGTGTTACACGCCTTTTACCATACATGATTTCCTTGTGGTATATTTGTCTTGTTTGCATGTAGGACACATTGCACACATGTGTGTACTCACTAGGCTTTTTGCCTAAGCTTCCTATTTCCTATTTTTTTCAGGGCAGGACTAGCTTGGAAGACTTAGCTTTCTCGATGTATTGTTTTTATTTTTCGATTTGGCAATGTTGACGTCGTGTGCTTTTTGGGAAGCATTGTACTCGTAATCATTAGGATTTAGAATGAAGAGTGTTGCTTGGTATTTTGATCATGGATCTTCATGCTCTGGTATTATTATATGCAAAAAAAAAAAATATTCAATCAAAAATCTTCCTTGTGGTGCGCCGAACTCGGGACTTAATGTATGGGAGTCCAGTGCGGGATTCGGGGCATCACGGAAGCTGTCATTCCCTGGATTTGGGGCGTGACAGAACATGTGGCAACTCGTCGGCCCAGGCCCCTTTTAATTTTTCAAGTTTGATTTTTAAGTGATTCTTTATGATTTTGTTGACGGTTTCAACTTGTCTGTTAGTTTGGGGGTGCAGAGGTGAGGAGAAGGCATTGCGGATGCCGAGTCTTTCACACCCAGTCCTCAGAAACGATCATTGTCGAACTACTTGCCATTGTCTGTGACAATGGTGTGAAGGATGCACTAGAAGAAAGAGCATTTTTAGCGATAAAGTTTTACTGATGAAAAAAATTTCGTCGGTAAAAGTAATTTTCCTGCCATTTCAAAAATTTTCCTGCTAAGAGTTTTACCAAGGAATATTTTTGTCTGTAAAAAGCAGAGAACCACTTTTACCAACGAAAATTTTCACTGGGAAAAGTGTTGTGTATTTTAGTTAGGAAATTTTTGCCTTCAATTTTACTAACGAACCAAAACCGTTAAGAATAATATTTTTACCGACGAAAATTTTTGTTGGTATAAGTGTTGTATTTTTACCTGAAAAATTTTCCACAAAGTTTTAACAACGAATATTTTCATCGGTAAAAAGCAGAGAAAAACTTTTACTAATGAAAAATTTCGGCGGTAAAATTGTTATGTATTAAAGTTAGGAAATTTTCGCCCCGACTTTTTCTGACGAACCAAAACCATCGAGAATAATATTTTTACCGATGAAAATTTTTATCGGTAAAACTGTTGTACTTGCCTGGAAAAATTTTCCACAAAGAGTTTTATCGACGAATATTTTCGTCGGTAAAAAGCAGAGAGACTTTTACCAGCGAAAAATTTCGTCGGCAAAAGTGTTGTGTAAGTTCAAAAATTTTCGCCCCAACTTTTATCGACGAACCAAAACTGTCGAGAATAATATTTTACCAACAAAAATTTTCCTTAGTAAAAGTGCTAAATTTTTACTGGAAAAATTTTCCACAAAGTTTTATCAACGAAAAATTTCGTCAGGTAAAAGTGTTGTATTTTTTACTTGAAAAATTTTCCACAGTTTTTCCGACGAATATTTTCGTTGGTAAAAATGCAATAAACCACTTTTACCGACAAAAATGTTCATAGATAAAAATGTTCTATTTTTAAGTTAGAAAGTTTTCGCGCTGTGCTTAAAAACTTGGGGGTAAGACTTTTACCGATGACAATTTTCGTCTATAGAAGTTTTTTTCGTAAATCTTTTTCCTAACGACTGAAAACCATCAGTAAAAATGTGTGAGTGTGAGTGTGTAGTTTTTATATCATATGAGTAGAATTTTTTTTTTATATATATATATATATATATATATATATATATATATATATATATATATATATATATATATATATATATATGTGTGTGTGTGTGTGTGTGCGTGTGTGTGTGTGTGTGTGTGTGTGTGTGTGTGTGTGTGTGTAATTAAAAGGTAATATTTAAACGATTTGTAATATCACATGAAAATGAATATCGAGAAGTTTAGAAATTTTAACAATGTTTGAGAACAAAATGATGCTTTTGAAGAAAAAAATTGGCAATTTGAAATTTTTTAGAAAAAAATTAAAATATGAGAAAAGTTTTGAGATTTTTAAAATAAAAATTCAAAATTTATTTTTTAATTTTTTTTTAAATATTTTATAATAAAAATGATATTTTGTTAAAAGAGCAAAAAAATATACATTTTGAAAAAAAAAGGTTATTTTTAAATGGAAATTGAAATTTATCTGTGTAAGGCCCGTATCTTAGTCCGTACCATTCCATAGACTTAAGTGGTCTTATCGATCAAATTTCGGCAACCTTCGACCCTTAACCGATAGTCACGCCCGACCCTGATTCATTCGCCGTCAACCCGAGTCGACTCAACCCAAGATCAATACCATAGTGACCACGCCGTCGCCGTGGTTCCAATGCCGTGACTCGCGTGCCGAGGCGATACCCTGGTCAAGGGATGTGGGCCAACGTTCGGTGCGAGAAAAATGCCGCGCGTTGCGAAACCCAAGAGAATCTCTACGATGTGTCACATCAATCACATCAATCTCATCAATCAATCATCCATCAATCCATCACATGTCAAGTACATGTCAAGTATACATCACTTTCACCCCTTTTCCCAAGCAAGCCACAAAAGTCTTCCATGCCCATACCTCTCTTACTCAAAAGGCCTCAAAAGTCAAAAAGGTCTTACACACCCATCACCACCACATCCATCACTCCATCCATCCATCACTCTCTCTCTCTCTCTCTCTCTCTCTCTCTCTCTCTCTCTCTCTCTCCCTTTACAACTCTCTCTTTCTCTTTCTCATTTCAAACTCAAAAAAAATCCCAACCTCCATACGTATGAGAGCTCTCCCAAGCACTCCCAAAATTCTAAGTGTGGCCCACCTTCCCTACCCCATGATCTCCCCATCCTAACCTTCCATTCCCCATCTCCTCCATTGAAATCTAAGCTAGGGAGCTAAGGAGCCCATAGGAGCAAGAAGATCGGACGGTGGGTGCTTGATCATACTAGGTTTTTATGTTTTTAAGATGAGCCAAGTGAGGCCAACCGATCAATGGTTTGGATCTCACTTGGGACCCTAAAATGTGGCCGATGGCCCACTAGGATCATCATGATCATTCCATGATGGGGCCATTCTCCATGGACCCCATCATGATGTTTATTTCTTAGAAAAGGTCATCTAGACCATCCACACAGGTGGGGAACGGATCTCCACCGTTGATTTACGATCTCGGTGATCCCATGTGTAGAGTGGTCCACTTGATGTATGATTCATTGCAAGGGAGGGCCCATAATGTCGGAGTCCCTCCATCACAAGCGTGTCCCACCCTCTCTCTCTCTCTCTTTATTTCTTTTTATTTTATTTTATGTTATTTTATGTAATAGGGTAGTGTGGCCCACTTGAATGGACCCTACCTTGAGGTATTTATTTGGTCCAAGTGTTCCTCAAGTGGGGCTCACCTTACATGTTGTACCCACAACATTCATCTATGGTGGCCCACTTCAACAGGGCCCACCATAATGTAATTTTTTAAAAAAGCCAGACCGTCCAGCGTCTGGGACGCTGGACGTCCCTATGAAGAAAAAAAAAAAAAGAGAAAAGAAAAAGAGAATGAAGCTTTGGGGTGGTCCTCTCATAGGCCCCACCTTGATGTTGGGGTACAATCCAAGTCATCCATCCCCTTACCGGCCTCATTTTAGCCATTGAGTAGAAGGATGGTCCTGATCTGAGCATCTGGGGGGCCATAACATTGGGAACGTTAGTGGTTACCATTGAGAGATTTTTTGACATTTCTGTACGTCCAAAAATCACAAACTCTGGACTCATTGGACTTGTCATGGCCTGTAGAAATCAATGGACGGGGTGGATCTGCTAGATGTGGGCCCCAAATGTGAAAAACCCCAAAAATAGGGGTTTTAATATATTTTTTTAAAAAAATAGTTGTAAGAGGCAAAACCTTTGACGCTGCAGGCGCTGCAGCAGTAGCTGCAGCAGGCGGACGGGCGGCCAGCCGGCTACCCATGGCTGCTGTCGTGGGCCCCACCATGATGTATATGTTTTATCTACGCCGTTCATATGGAGGGCCACCCCCTGAGGTGGGCCCCCTCCAAAAATGAGGCCGATCCGACGCTCGGGTGGCCCACACCATAGAAAATAGTGTGAATGAACATCTACCATTGAAACCATCCTGCGGTCCACAAAAGTTTTAGATCAAGATGAAATTTGTGATTTTCCTTCACCCAGGTCCGTGTGACCCTTTGAACGGTTGGGAGGATGGAAAATATACACTGTGGTGGGCCCCACATGGGACCCACAGTGATGTATGTATTGTATTCATGCCATCCACGGACCGTGGACAGTGGCACCCCACTGTGATCTATGTATTCTATCCCACTGTCCTCACTGGACGGTGGGGCCCACCCTCCTGTTGCACGCTGGGTGCAGCGTTTGTGTGTGTGTATATATATATTATATTATATATAATATTTTATATGTATATATATATATACACTATATGTAATGTATATATATATTATACTATTTATAATATATATGATGGTGGACCTTCATGTGGGCCCCCACTCTTGATGCAGGTGCTGTATCCAATCTATCCGTCCATTTTAAAAGCTCATTTTATGGTTTGAGCTAAAGAATGGGCCAGATTCATAGTCCGAGTGGACCCCTCCTTAACATATTATAGGGCCCATTTGATTGATATAAGGCCTAGGGGTTTAGGCCCATTTGATTTATTTAAGGCCTATGGGTTAGGCCTATCTGATTTACAAAAGGCCTATGGGTTAGGCCCATTTGATTTAACTAAAGCCTATGGGTTTAGGCCCATTTGGTATGTACAAGGCCCATAGATTGTGACCCATTGCAATGTACCTAAGGCCCATTGGTGAAGCCCAGTAATGCGGCCCATTTGATAAACGTAAGGCCCACTAATGTAGCCCATTTGATGTAATAAAGGCCCAATAGGATGTACCTACAATCCATTGCAATGTGTGATCCCAACCTGATTTATATAAGGATTATCTCTATGGACTATGCCTTAGGAGCAATGTTGGTTTGACGTCCACATTGCGAGTGTAATGTTGGTTAGATGTCCACGTTACGACTCTTCTTATGGCCCATTATTAGGCCCATACTTATTGTGTATAGGCTGTCCAGGCCCATCTGCATTGTAAGAATAGTTCATTTCATTATATCATGTTTAGTATAGTTCCATGACTTATGATCATACGCATCATATGTGTGCTTGATATGAGACTTGACTGATCATAGCATAAGCCTTCGGGCAGGTTGATTATGGGCTCCCGGTTAGGCGGTGTTGCCCTACATGAGCGCATGATATGTGTAGGATTTGTTGCATGAATGGATAGCGTGATTCATGCATTTCGTATTTGTGTGACATGGTGATTGTACGCCTTAGTGACATCGGGGCCGTAGCCTCCACAGGCGTATCATGGTTGACAGGATTGGATACCGAAAATCTTGTTCTACATGGGGTGCTATACATATCCCTGGGTGAAAGTCCCTATACCCTTATGGTACCAAGAGGTTGCGCCAACATCTAGATCGAGTGGGTAGATGAGCGTTGAGTGCCGAATACCAGACGGTTGCGCTCTCCACTATGTCGTGGTCAGTTGGAAGGGGGTGCGGCCTTACCCGCCCGAGAGTAGGGGGCAATGCTAGGCTGAGTTTGACCAGCTCGAGGAATGGGTCTGCTATCGACGAGTCGCGCCTGATATTGGCAGACGGATAGTGAGGTCTCTTCCACTTACCTTATTGCGCGCGATGTGGCGGCAATCTGGTTTAGAGTATACTAGACCCCGGTGATATCCCATATTTGAGCTGTATTGATATGTGGACATAGATGAAGATCTGTATGCTTGAGTTATATTGCACATCGCATGGCCTTGAGATGGCCGATATCATTCATGTCTTGCATTGCATAGCCTTGGTACGGCTCATGATATTATGATTCCATCTGCATATTCCGTATCACTCTGATATTGCATGTTCATATTACTACCTTGCGCATACACTTTCACCACCCTCTAATCTTTCTATAAGCTTATGCACGACCGTTGCGTGGCAGGAGCACGTTGCAGATCGTTTTGGAGTTTTTATTCTTTACCATTGTATTTCTCTTTATGCTCATTGTACTTGTAAAGTTTTTGATCATAGTGGAAATGTAATGGAGTTCTTGGTTGTTGTTTGTGGGTTATGCCTTTGGTTATGCTTATTACGAATCAAACTGACGTTGAAAATCCTCCTCGTAGCATCCCAGGATCAGAACCTGGCGAATGGGCGCTACGAGCCGAGAATGGGGTTCCACAGAGGCTGTCGGCGCCAGATTCGGTGATCGAGAATTTTGTGAGCCCGGTTTCTGAGTTTGGGGCGTGATAGAAGTTGGTATCAGAGAATAACTAGGGAATAACTGAGAACAACATTACATGTCTGCTATGAGTGTAGAATGGATAAGTTTCGAAGTTCGGATAGCTTAGCGACCTTCCGTTACAGACCCTTAACGTGCGTGCCTTCGAGAGTTTTGAAGTTGATAGGCGCCTTCACTCTTTCCTGTAGGACATGGCGTGTGGGAGAGTTACCCGATCGAATGCTGCACCACCACCTGAGGATCCTGCTCCACCACCTGCGGCTCCCGCATTACCACCTACGATGCCTGTTCCTGAGTATCCTTCTCCTCCACTAGAGATTCCTACTGCCCATCCTGAGTATTCCTCTCCTCCACCAGAGATCGGTGCGGAGCCGACCGTATCCGTGAGTGCCTCTCAGTTACAGCAGATGTTACAGGCTGTGACAGCTGCACTCCTTGGGCGGGGTAGGCAGCCAGTTGTTTCGCCAGCACAGGCAGAGTAGGATTGTGCTAGTGCTCTCCTTTGGGAGTTTCGATGGCTCGATCCCCCTCATTTCTAGGGTGAGCCGGACCCGACTATAGCTGAGAGATGGCGTGCTGATGTGGAGAAGGTATTTGAGACTATGGAATGTGCTACAGAGCGGCGAGTCTGACTAGCCATATTCCTTCTCCATGGTGAGGCTGAGCACTGGTGGGCATCAGTTTCCCGAGCAGCAGGCGCTGATTTTGTGTGGACCTGGGAGGATTTCGTGGATCGGTTTGACCGACAGTACTTCCCTGATCACGTCCGACGACAGCGAGCGTTGGAGTTCGAGGACCTGGTGTAGGGCGATATGACCGTGGCCCAGTACGTGGCTCGCTTCGTAGCACTGTCCAGATTTGCCCCTTACCTTGTTGATGACAAGGGGCAGAGGGTTCGACGATTCGAGGATGACTTGCGTTATGGTCTTCACAGCCGTGTGATTAGCCATGAGCTTTCGACTTTTGAGGAAGTGGTGCGGAAGGCCCAGATCTTCTAGACTGAGTGGGCCGGTTCTCAGTCTGATTGCGGTCAGAGGAGAGACCGGAAGAGGTAGGCTCCTTCCAGTGATTCCCATCAGCGTCGACCACAGCAGCAGAGGCGCACAGGTCGCCCAGCCTTCCAAGCACCAGTAGCACCAGCAGCACCTCCACCACCACCTCAGAGGCAGTTCACCGGCACTTGCTTTAGGTGCGGTACGATGGGACACCATTCATGGGAATGTCCCAGCCCCCAGCAGTAGCAGAGAGGTCCACAGCAGCAGAGGGCTCCGCAGCAGCCTCCACCGCAGTAGTAGAGACCCCCACAGCAGCAGCGACAGCAGCCCCCACCACCGAGGCCACCTCGGCATCAGTATCAGCCTCCAAGGCCGCAACAGCAGAGGCAGCAGTTTCGACCACCTCAGCGACCTCAGCAGTAGTAGCAGCACGCTCAGAGGGGACAGGCACCTCCCCAGCCAGCTCAGGCTAGGTTTTATGCGGCTCAGTAGGACCCTCAGTCTTCTAGAGGAGTCATTAAGGGTATACTTCCAATTTCTGCATGCATTGCACGTGTGCTGTTTGATTCCGGTGCATCGCACTCTTTTGTGGCCGAAAGCTTCTGCCGATCGACTGGCTTACTTTTGGAGTCTGCTGGTGAGAGCCTATCAGTATCGACTTCCTTGGGGAGGACTGCAGTGTTGGGCCGATTTTTCTCTTCTTGCCCTGTTCTAGTTGGGGATACCTTTCTACCTGCCGATTTTTTTGTATTACCGATGTCTGAGTTCGACGTCATCCTGAGCATGGATTGGCTCGCCGAGTACTAAGCTATATTAGACTGCGCCGCGAGGACCGTCACGTTTTGTATACCCGGCGTGCCACAGTTCGAGTTCGTTGCTGAGCCTAAAGGAGAGAAGTTGTCTTGTTTGATATCCTGCGCCATAGACGAGCCTGTTGCCGCTTGCATCGACCATTTTCCCATAGTATGTGATTTTCCCAATGTATTCCAGGAGATTCCAGGATTACCGCCTCGTCGACTTACCGAGTTTCAGATTGATCTCGTGCCCGGTACCCCGCCTATTTCGAAGGCCCCGTATCATATAGCACCGTTGGAGTTATGGGAACCACAGAAGCAGTTGGACGAGTTACGTGAGTTAGGCTTTATCCGTCCGAGTAGTTCACCGTGAGGAGCGCCGGTACTCTTCGTAAAGAAGAAGGATAGCTCGTTGAGGCTCTACGTTGACTATCGCGAGCTCAACAAAGTCACGATCAAGAACAAGTACCCACTCCCTAGGATTGATGATTTGTTCAATCAGTTGCAGGGTGCACAGTTCTTTTCGAAGATCGACCTGCGTTCCGGTTATCATCAGATTCGGGTCCAAGATGAGGACATTCCAAAGACAGCATTCAGGACGCGTTACGGTCATTTTGAGTTTCATTTCATGTCCTTCGGACTGACCAATGCACCTGCGGTCTTCATGCAGCTGATGAACGAGGTCTTCCGCCCTTATCTCGATCAGTTTGTTGTAGTCTTCATCGACGACATCCTGATTTATTCGAGGACCCGTGAGGAGCATGAGCAGCATTTGGAGATTACCTTGTAGACCCTCCGCGCACACCAGCTGTATGCGAAGCTGGAGAAGTGTGAGTTCTGACAAGAGGAGGTGAGGTTCCTCGGTCACGTGGTGACGAGGGAGGGCGTCGCAGTGGACCCCTCGAAGGTCTAGGCAGTGCGTCTGTGGGGCTAGCCCACGACTGCGATAGAGATCCGTAGTTTCCTTGGTTTGGCGGGCTATTACCGGCGTTTTATTGAGGGCTTCTCTCGTATTGCAGCCCCGCTGACCAGGTTGACTCGGAAGGGCGCAAAGTTTATTTGGAGTGATGCCAGTGAGCGAGCATTTATGGAGTTGAAGGACCGCATGACGTCCTCTCCTGTCCTCACTCTTTCCTCTGGGAGTGACGGTTTTATTGTATTCATTGATGCCTCACATATCGGTTTGGATGTTGTCCTGATGCAGCACGGGAGACCAGTGGCCTTTGCGTCTCGTCAGCTCAAGGTCAATGAGCTGAATTATCCTACGCATGATCTGGAGCTGGCTGTAGTTGTCTTTGCACTGAAGGTGTGGAGGCACTATCTTTATAGGGTTAGGTTCGAGCTCTTCTCTGATCACAAGAGCTTGAAGTACCTCTTCTCGCAGTCTGAGTTGAATATGAGATAGAGGCGCTGGATGGAGCTCCTGAAAGACTATGATTTTGATCTCCAGTACCACCCGGGTAAGGCGAACGTGGTGACAGATGCCCTCAGCCGTCAGCCACGAGGCCTAGTGGCCCATATAATGATTCAGGAGTGGCGGATGCTTGGGGATATTGCAGCGTATGACTTTGAGTTCAGCCTGCAGTCTTCCATCGTACAGTTATCGAGCCTGTTGATTCAATCCTCTCTTGTCGCTAGGGTGATCGAGGCTCAACAGGCTGATGAGTCGTTGTAGAGTTATATGGTTGAGGCTACATCTCAGAGTCAGGCTGATTGACAGATTGGTACAGACGGTGGACTTCGCTTCAGAGGCCGATTATGTGTCCCGGATATTCTAGAGTTGCGCAGAGATCTTATGACCGAGGCACATCGATCACGATTTTCTATCCACCCGAGCTCGACGAAGATATACCGTGACATGAGGCGACAGTATTTTTAGACGGGGATGAAGCGCCAGATTGCTAGTTTTGTGGCCGAGTGTGACACGTACCAGCGTGTCAAGGCCGATCATCAGAGACCTCCTGGTTTATTACAGCCATTGAGTGTCCCGATGTGGAAGTGGGAGCACGTGTCGACTGATTTCATTATGGGTTTGTTGAGGACTCAGCGAGGTCATGACGCCATTTAGGTTGTTGTGGATCGTCTGACGAAGTCGGCACATTTCCTTGCTATGCGTGCGACTTGGTCTATGGACCGGCTTGCGAGATTATTTATCGAGGAGATCGTGAGACTGCATGACGTTCCAGTCTAGATCGTTTCTGACCGAGACTCGAGGTTCACGTCTCAGTTTTGGGGGAGCTTTCAGCGAGCGATGGGGACTGATTTGCAGCTCAGCACCACGTACTATCCGCAGACCGATGGCCAGACCGAGAGGGTCAACCAGATCCTTGAGGATATGCTTCGGGCTTGCGCGATTAATTTCGGGGGTAGCTGGGATGAGCATCTGTGATTAGCTGAGTTCACGTACAATAACAGTTATCAGGCGACCATCGACATTGCTCCTTTTGAGGCACTATATGGCAGACCATGCAGATCACCGAGTTGCTGGACCGAGGTTAGAGAGCGTCGTGTCCGAGGTCCCGAGCTTGTGAAGGAGACGTCAGAGGCTATTGACATCATCAGGCAGAGGATAAGCACAGCTTAGAGCCGGTAGAAGAGTTTTGCTGATCGTCGGCGTCGTCCCTTAGAGTTTGAGGTAGGTGACCATGTGTATCTCAAGGTCTCGCCCATGAAGGACGTAGTTCGATTTGGAGCGAAGGGCAAGCTTGCCCCGAGATTCATATGACCTTTTGAGATCACTGGGCGCGTTGGCACCGTGGCCTATCGACTTGCCTTGCCATCTCAGTTGTCTGGCGTCCACAACGTCTTCCATGTCTCTATGTTAAGGAAGTGTGGGTCAGATATAGTTCCCGTCATTGATTGACAGCCGCTGGGGGTTCGTGAGGATGCTTCTTACATTGAGCAGCCAGTCCTTATCCTTGATCAGAAGGAGCAGGTCCTTAGAACCAAGGTCATTCCATTGGTGAAGATTCAGTGGGGTCACCATTCTGTAGAGGAGGCTTCTTGGGAGCGTGAGGCCGAGATTCAACAGCGTTATCCCCATCTCTTTGATGATTGATCATGTGATGTATTTTGTATCTTATCCCTGATTCTATATGATGACGTTATGTCTCTTCTTCCTTATGAGTTATGCTTAGTTACGTTGATTGTGTAAATTTCGAGGATGAAATTTTTATTAGGAGGGGAGAGCTGTAAGACCTGTATCTTAGTCCGTACCATTCCATAGACTTCCGCAGTCTTACCGATCAAATTCCGGTAACCTTCGATCCTTAACCGATAGTCACGCGTGACCCTGATTCATTCGCCGTCAACCCGAGTCGACTCAACCCAAGATCAATACCATAGCGACCACGCCGTCGCCGCGGTTCCAATGCCGCGACTCGCGCACTGAGGCGATACCCTGGTCAAGAGATGTGGGCCAACGTTCGGTGTGAGAAAAATACAGCACGATGCGAAATCCAAAAGAATCTCTACGATGTGTCACATCAATCACATCAATCCCATCAATTAATCATCCATCAATCCATCACAAGTCAAGTACATGTCAAGTACACATCACTTTCACCCCTTTTCCCAAGCAAGCCACAAAAGTCTTCCATGCCCATACCTCTCTTACACAAAAGGCCTCAAAATTCAAAAAGATTTTACACACCCATCACCACCACATCCATCACTCCATCCATCCATCACACACTCTCTCTCTCTCTCTCCCTTTACAACTCTCTCTTTCTCTTTGTCATTTTAAACTCCAAAAAAAATCACTAATGTAGCCCATTTGATGTAATAAAGGCCCAATAGGATGTACCTACGATCCATTGCAATGTGTGATCCCAACCTGATTTATATAAGAATTTTCTCTATGGACTATGCCTTAGGAGAAATGTTGGTTTGACGTCCACATTGCGAGTGTAATGTTTGTTGGATGTCCACGTTACGACTCTTCTTAGGGCCCATTATTAGGCCCGTACTTATTGTGTATAGGCTGTACAGGCCCATCTGCATTGTAAGAATAGTTCATTTCATTATATCATGTTTAGTATAGTTCCATGACTCATGATCATACGCATCATATGTGTGCTTGATATGAGACTTGACTGATCATAGCATAAGCCTTCGGGCAGGTTGATTATGGGCTCCCGGTTAGGCGGTGTTGCCCTACATGAGCGCACGATATGTGCAGGATTTGTTGCATGACTGGATAGCATGATTCATGCATTTCGTATTTGTGTGACATGGTGATTATATGCCCTAGTGACATCGGGGCCGTAGCCTCCACAGGCGTATCATGGTTGGAAGGATTGGATACCGAAAATCTTATTCTACATGGAGTGCTATACATATCCCTGGGTGAAAGTCCCTAAACCCTTATGGTACCAAGAGGTTGCTCAAACGTCTAGACCGAGTGGGTAGATGAGCATTGAGTGCTGATTACCAGACGGTTGCGCTCTCCACTATGTCGTGGTCGGTTGGAAAGGGGTGCGGCCTTACCCACCCGAGAATAGGGGGCAATGCTAGGCTGAGTTTGACCAGCTCGAGGAATGGGTCCGCTATAGACGAATCGCGCCTGATATTGGCAGACGGATAGTGAGGTCTCTTCCACTTACCTTATTGCGAGCGATGTGGCGGCAATCTGGTTTAGAGTGTACTAGACCCTGGTGATATCCCAAATTTGAGCTATATTGATATGTGGACATAAATGAAGATCTGTATGCATGAGTTACATTGCACATCGCATGGCCTTGAGATGACCGATACCATTCATGTCTTGCATCGCATAGCCTTGGTACAGCTCATGATATTATGGTTCCATCTGCATATTCCGTATCACTCTGATATTGCATGTTCATATTACTACCTTGCGCACACACTTTCTCCACCCTCTAAGCTTTCTATAAGCTTATGCACGACCGTTGCGTGCAGGCGACGTTGGCTCGCAGCAGCGCTGAGGCAGGAGCACGTTGCACATCGTTTTGGAGTTTTTGTTCTTTACCATTGTATTTCCCTTTATGCTCATTGTACTTGTAAAGTTTTTGATCATAGTGAAAATGTAATGGAGTTCTTGGTTGTTGTTTGTGGGTTATACCTTGGGTTATGCTTATTACAAATCAAACTGACGTTGAAAATCCTCCTCGTAGCATCCCAGGATCGGAACCTGGTGAATGGGCGCTAGGAGCTGAGAATGGGGTTCCACGGAAGTTGTCGGCACCGGATTCGGCGATCGGAAATTTTGTGAGCCCGGTTTTGAGTTTGGGGCGTGACAATCTGTGAAAAATAAATTTACTAAATTATTAGGCACATCCACTAATTGAACCTTTTATCATTGTTGGACAATCTAATAAGTTCAGATTAAAGAGTAAATAATGTCAAATGTTTAAATCAAATTTCACTGAAATTGTTGATCAATTTTGTATGCCCAATATCTTTCTCATATGTACCATGATTGAGGCGAATAACTAGTCAAATTGAGAGTATTGATCAGTAAAATAGACTGAATAGACCAGAAATGTAAAATGGGCCCAATATTCTGGTCAAAATTGTGACCTAACCTACTGACCTCGTGAGAACCTAAGAATTGATGTTAGTAAGTTTTGTGGCCCCATCATGATGTGTGTCGAAAATAAACACTGTGGATTGATGTGTCACCTTTAGGTTATGAGATATCTCAAAAATAATATGTATACAAAACTCAAGTGGGCCATACCATGACATCCTAAAAAATATAAAAGCAGTTGGTGGGGCCCACATGAGTTTTGGATGCGGTTAAAACCTGGTCTGACCCCTCATCCAAGTGGGACACACATAGTGAGTGGGTTGGATAAGTGAATCACATTTAGGGGCGAGTGGGTTGATATTATGAACAACCTTTAACCGTTTTTGGACAATCTGATCAGTCAAGTTTGAAGAGTAAATAACTTCAGATGTTTAAATCAAAATTCACTCAAATTGTTGATCAATCTTATTTGCCCAATATCTTTCTCATATGTAGCATGAATGGGGCGAGTAACTAGTCATATTGAGGGTAATGATTAGTAAAATAGAGTGAATGGACCAGACATGTAAAATGGGTCAAATATTCTGGTCAAAATTGCGACCTAACTTATTGACACCCTAAGAACCTAAGAATTAATGTTAGTAAGTTTTGTAGGGCCCATCATGATGTGTGTCGAACATCAATGCCGTGCATTTGATGTGTCCCCTTTAGCTTAAAAGATATCTCAAAAATCATCCGTATACGAAACTCAGGTGAGCCATACCATCTAAAACTATGTGAAGACATTTAAAAAAAATATAAAGGCACTTGGTGGGGCCCACATGAGTTTTGAATGGGGCTGAAACAGGGTTTGGCCCCTCATCCAAGTGAGACACACGTAATGAGTGGTTTAGATATGTGAATCACATTTAGGTAGCCCCAATATATGATTATGAAAGATTTAAGGAAACCCCTCTCCATTATATTATGTGGTGTGGCCCACCTAAGTCATGGATTGACTTTATTTTTAAGCTCTTAGCCCACCCAAGTCATGGATTGACATTCTTCATACCATTCAACACTTTTCTTAGATCATTTTAAGATACTAACTAAAAAATGGGGCGGGTCCAAGGCTTAAGTGGACTACAAAGTGGGGATTGAACATCCACCAATAAAAATAACATTCATAGATGTTTTTGATCAAGCTAATGTTTGTGTTTTCCCTTCATTCATATCTTTTTGATATTAGGAACATGTTGGATGACAAATAAACATTACCATGGGCCCAAGGAAGGTATCAATGGTGGAAATCATTATTCCACACTATTTTGTGTGGCATAGTCTACTTGAGTTTTGGATTTACTGAAAATTTGGGATCAACCAACACCGTTCATCCATTTTTCGAGATCATTTTATAGAATTATCCATAAAATGAATCATATCCAAAGATTAAATGGACCACATCACAAATAAGGGGAACCGATTGGCTACTCCCCCTACACCATTAATTGGCTGGTCGTTGGTACTGTGTGGGCCCCACCATGATGTATGTGTTTAATCCATGCCATCTCATCTATTTTTAAAGATAATCTTATGGCATGAGACCAAAAATGAGGCATATCATAATCTGAAATGGACCACATTAGAGGAAATAGTGTTGAATGAGCGTCAACCATTTAATACATTCTGGGGGCCTTAAAAGTTTTAGATCGAGATGATTTTTTTTTTCCTCTTCATCTAGGCCTGTATGACGTAATGAACAGATTAGATGCCAAATAAATAGTACAGTGGGCCTTATGAGGATTTTAATGATGGATATCCAATCACTATTGCTTTCATGTGGTGTGCCCCCCCTGATATTTATATACCTCTCATTTTTGGGCCCCACCATGATGTGTGTTTTATATCCACACCTTCCATCCATTTGGAGAGATCATTTTAGGGCAATATCCAAAGTAAATCCAAAGCTCTAGTGGACCCCAAGTATAGAAAATAGTGGGGACAGTGACACCCTCCATTAAAAACTTCTAAAGGCCATGAAAGTTTTAGATCAAGCTGATATTTGTGTTTAACCTTATTTCATGACTTTTTAAACTTTGAACAGGTTGGATTTCAAATAAAAATTATGGTGGGCCTTAGGATAGTTTCAATGGTGGGAATCACTCTCTCCACTATTTTTTATGGTGAGGTCCACTACATGTTTTTATCTGCCTCATTCTTTGGGTCATGCCCCAAAATAATATCTCAAAATGGATGGATAGTGTGGATATAACACATACATCATAGTGGGGCCCACAGAACTTGGTGACATCACTTCAGTAGCCAACTTGCTACTCAACCCGTATCTAATCTGCGTTTGGCAGAGAACCTCTGCTCTCTCTCTCTCTCTCTCTCTCTCTCTCTCTCTCTCTCGCCCTTATCCTCTCCCTCTCTCCCTCTCTCATCAGTAGCTAATTCACGTCCCCCTCTCCTCTCTCTCTCTCGCCCTAATCCTCTCCCTCCCTCTCTCTCTCTCTTAACCTGTCAGTAGCTAATCCGCGTCCTCGTCTCCTCTCTCTCTCTCTCGCCCTAATCCTCTTTCTCTCACTCTCTCTCTCTCTCTCTGTGTGTCTGTATCCCTAACCTTTCTTGTGTTTCTTTCATCCATGAATGCCCTGCCCACGCACGCCCTCGCTCTCTCTCTGAACCTCGATTGACAGGGATTTGCCGAACGTGAGGTATCTCTCTCTCTCTCTCTCTCAATGCTGATTTAGGAATTTATGGATTTTTTATTTGATGTGGACCCTCATTTAGGGATTTTGGGATTTTAGGGCTTACAAATTTGAATGTGGACCCTGAATTGGGGTTTTTCTTATTTTACAAATTAGGGATTTGAGGATTTTGGGGATCTGAGGATCCAACCAGAATTAGGGATTTTTTATTTTACAACTTAGGGATTTCTGATTTTACAAATTAGGGATTTTATAGATGTTGAATTCCTGTAGAATGGGGATTGTTTCTTGTGTGGATGGCCTGATGAATAGTCTGGAAGATTGGATCTCATTTGTTGGTCAATAGCTGTATAGATGGAATATTCCATTGTAGGGACTGCCTGATGAATAGTCTAGAAGATTGGTTCTCATCCAGAAACTTCCATTTTGTCTATGATGAATTGAAGATAGGAACATTTCAAATGGCTTTTAAGGGCTATTTGAATATTGATAACTTAATTGAGCTGTTTTCTGTTCTATCCTAATTCTTGTTTTAATTGAATAACTGAAAATTTCATACAAGCTTTGGGAGTTTATTAAATATTTTGATTTGATTGAATTGTTTCTCAGTTTTATGCCTAACCCTTAGAAAATTTTTGACATCAACATGCACAGAATTTATCCTTGTTGTATCATTCCAAATTTTCATATATGACTATCATATTCACCAATGCATATGGGATTTATGCCCTTTCCTCAAGATGGTAAAGCAAAAACATGAACATGCTTGGAGCATGGACTTTAACTTCACGTGTCACTGCATAAGGAAAACATTACATAAATCATTTTGAACTTCACATGCCAGAACAAATATTCAGCTCCATATACTATCCTCAGGCTAAATTTACATAGATTGAGATACTTCATGTCCTTAACCCCCATTTATCTTCTCATCATATGGAAACAGTTCGTAGCTAGGGATTCCTATGTTGGCCCAGTTGCAAATCCTACCATCATAGCATGCTTCACTAATGCTTTATTGTCCTCTATCCATAAAATACAGCTTAACCCTACAAACCCCTCATTACCAAAAAAGAAAAAGGAAAAGGAACCTAGAGACCTTGAATGGTGCACTTTTGCAATGAAACAAGATCATCCCCTTAATGAACCTTTTTAATATATTTTTATTATTTTAAAAAGTATTGGAATGAATGGACAGAGTAGAAACCGACAATTGGTGCAACTCTTTTAGCATTGGCCCGTCCATGGGTTGGCCTAGTAGTTGGTCAGTTTGGATTGGTTGACACATTGACTGATCTTATGTGGTTATAGGGTTGATACCATTTACTAAACCACAAAGGAGGCATAATGGATTCAACCTCTTTACTTATATGTTTCAGATAGTGTTTGTTCATTGAGATACTCTTCTGTTACCTACTACAGCTATAAATATTATGCTCTGCATGAAGTTCCATAGATCGAAATTCTCTTTCTGATGCTTGTTTATCTTCTTGTTGGCTGTTTGTCTTGATTTGTGGCGCATATATTGTAAGAGTCATGGCTCGATCTCTTATTTTATGTTACTATTTCATGCATTATTTACTAAAAACTTAGCTACAAACTTTATAATCCCATTGACTTAGCAGATACCTAAACAGATTTATATAGCTTTTTACATTCCTAAGATAACAACACAGTGTAAATATCTTTCTTCAAAATTATACGTTTAGCAAAGACACTTCAGGAGCTTGTTGAAAGAATTTTTATGTACTAGCTATATTCTGTTGAAAACTGATCCACATCAATATGAGTAGGGAACACAATTAGGAATTTATCTAGGTTAAAAAATTGATTGATACAGTCTAAGTCAACTGGAAAACCTTTGGCCAAGATGTTTTTATGAGCTTAAAGAGCTTATGTTATTTCCTTCTTGATTGAGGGTATTTTTATTTTTTTTGAAGTAAATCATTTTTTTTTTTTATATAGTCAGAGATGTGCTTTTTCAAGGACTCGATGAAGCTCTTTTGGGTTTTTATAAAGGATGGTTTTCCCTTCAATTAAACCCAAGTCTTGACTGAATTGAGTTGAGGTTGCAAGTGTTTCATGCACTCTATCGAATTTTAGACCTTCTGTATAATACTATACTCACTGCAATCTAGTCATGCAGACCTATAATTTGCAGATCTCCTCTAACATTGCAATATTTTTTTCTTTACAAATGTATAAACCACTGGATAGATGATCTGGGTTGGATGGTAGCGTAGGTGACTAGGATGCTCCTAGATGTTGATCCCAATTACCTTACCAAAAAAAAGGGTGAAGATTAGAAAGACGCACTGGAGCATTCTTGAGGATACCATGTGAAGGACATGATTAACGGCGTTAGCCAAACTATTACACCAAACTTTAAGTCCTAATTAATGGCACAAACCCTTATAATTTTTTATATTTCAATTCATTGATCAACCATTTGATTGCATTGAAGAGAGTCCTCAGTGGAGGCGTTCTCCACCTACTGTTCGAGTGGATCAGATGTAATGAATACTATTATTTTTGTTCTACTTTACATTTAATGTATGAGTTTGTGCCATTTCTGAAGGTCCATGGATGGAAAGATGTGATCTGTATGCTTTAAGGGATTATACATTCTGTGCTCGACCAAGGACATAAAGTGTGCTTTATTTATTAAATTTATATCAATCTGAATATGGGTGAATCAACAGGTAAAATAAGGGTCAGGATAATTAGAGGTGGATTCAAAAGTCCTAGTACTCTCCTTGATTGAATTTTTCTCATTGTTCTCAATTATTTTTCATAGATTTTTGTTATTTTACTTAATTGTTAGCAAAACTATTCGTCGGATTAGTTAAGAAGAATTATAAATTGCGAATTGTGACAACCAGTCCTCGTGGGAACGATCTTGTAATACGTACTGTATTTACATCTGATTCGTATACTTGCGAGTTTAAAATCATTTAAATCAGATTTGTTTAAATAAAACATCAAAAATAGGATTCCCTAGTTGAGAACGTAGATATTATACTTAGCACCCAGACATTAGGCAGATAGCCATGATCAATACTCTCACTTGTGTGGTGAATGATTGTATTCTATATGTATGATGATGCGTATGTTCGGCTTTCCATGTTATGAGTTTGTTAATGTATTGTGACTAAAAATTTCGAGGATGAAATTTTTATTAAGAGGGTAGATTGTAACACCCCATCCATTCCATACCATTTCCTATGCATATGTACACGATGATTGATGCCCTTAGCTAGACCTGGATTGGTTGTTCATAGTACACACACAACTGACTGGGACCCCAAGACCTCGAAACCTATCTCATATTGACCGTCTCATTGCTGCGATCACGTAAGTGCCACCCATACGTCTATATGATACTCCATTTGTGAGATACGCTGTGAAGAATAATTTGTGTATCATGTGTACAAGGCGCCATGTACTCCACTCCACACATGTGCACAAAACATGTCATACACACATGCACATGCCACACATGGGTGAGAGAATCTTTACCCATGTGTGTGATGTTACACACCTATACCTCCCATCTCTCATGTACACCTCAAGTCAACTCTTTTCCATGCCACATCACATGTGTGACATCATCACACCATGCCATCCCATGCTCCTTTAATCCACCATTAAATACAAATCATGAATTAAATTTCATAATCCTAGCCTAAGCTAATATTAATCACATTAACCTAACTTAATCAAAATTCTATCAATTTCTCTACAAATAACCCTCAATCCCTTAGCATTTTCCCATTTTCTACACATGAAGAGTGAGAGAGAGAGAGAGAGAGAGAGAGAGAGAGAGAGAGAGAGAGAGAGAGAGAGAGAGAGAGAGAGAGAGAGAGAGAGAGAGGAGTGATCTTGGTGGGCCATCAACTCCATCAATCCCATCCCTTCCATCCATCTCAACCATTCCATTTAATCCCTCAAGATGAGTACACCCCCATCCACTCTTATGGTTTGCTTTCTTTATTGATTAATTGTAGTGATAATGTGATTATAGTGATAATGATGATGTAATGGGACTCACCAACCATGGCCCCCACCATTGCATTTGGATGCAATTTAAACCCTTCACGGAACCATGCCTATTTAGATGAAGGAAGCATACAAATATTGTTTTGATCAAAGACTTGTGGCCCACTTGGATGAAGATGAGGGACCCATAACTCACACATGTGCACCCATGCACACACACTTGCACATAACAAAAATAAATAAATAAAGAAAAACAGAGAGAGACACTGCTGCTAGCGTTTGCATGAATACAAGGGGCAGGGGTGTGGGTCCACAAAAGGCCCCACCCATGATGTATATATTCAATCTACGCCATTCATTAAATTTCCCACCTCATTTTAGGCATTGAGCCAAAAAATGAAGCCAATACAAATCTCTAGCGGCCACATCATAGAAAATGGTGATATTAATTGTTAAAATTTATTAGGGCCCACTAAAATGTTTCTACATGTCAAAATATATTGAATATTGGCTTGTTACATCTATCCTAGGCTGTAGAACTCAGCAGACAGACTGGATCGTCATGTTGTGGTCCTCATATTTGAAAAACTACAAAAAAACAACAACAACAACATTGATGTTGTTGCTGTCAGCGCCTGACATTGCAGCAAGCAGCATCTGCTGCTGACGCTGGAGAAAGGTGGGCCCCACCACTAGTCCCACCGTGATGTATGTCAGACATCCACACTGTACATTTGATAGGTCCCCTTTGAAAAGTGGGATACCCCAAAAATCAGCCGTACACGAAACTCAGTGGCCCACACCATCTAAAATCATATAAAATAAAATAATAATCAATTAATAAATAATATTATATATATATATATATATATATATATATATATATATATATATATTAGCAAGTGCTGATCATGAGGTATGTATTATTATATCTAAACCGTCCACCCATTGGGTGAGTTCATCCAATGGCTTGAGAAGAGAAATAAGACAAATCTAACTATCAGGTGGACCATGCTGTAAAAAGCAACAGGGGATTGAATGTCTACCATTGTCACCCTTCTTGGGGTCACAGAAGTTTGGATCACTGTAAAATTTGATTTTCCTCTTAATTCAGGTCCTTGTGACCAAATGAACAGATTAGATGGACAATAAACATTATGTGGGCCCTGTGTATTATTATCCCCACTGCTGTTTGTGGTATGGTCCACAAAATCTTTGGATATGATTCATTCCTTGAATAATGCTTTAAAATAATCTCTAAAAATAGATGAACAATGTAGACATAATAAACATATCATTATGGGACCCATGTAACTTTGATCTCCTTTAAACTATTTGTACAACTCAAAGATCAAAAGCACTTACTAGGGTCCACCTGAAATTTGAATGCATCTGAAACTTGGATTGACCACATAACCAAGTGGAACACACATAATGAATGGGTTGGATTTCTGAACCACGCCTCGTTGGCGTAACAAATGATTATGAATGTTTATTGGAGGGTGACTCACTTAACTTGTGTGTGTGGTGTGGCCCATATGAGCTACAGATTAAATTGACTTTAAGCCTGTAGCACCCCATACCTTTGCGTACTCGGGTGTTACCGTGTAACTAAATTTAGTATAAATTCAAGCCAAGCTTAAGTGGACATCCATGTTCATTCTAATCTAAATCCAACCGTTAGAAACGGTCCCTATCCATCCATCAAGCCATCTATCCTACGCCCTAAGGTCTGAATCGATAAATCCATCATTCACTTAACTTTAAAAACTCTCATAGATGTACATCACTTCATCATTTCGATTAGGCCACTTGATTACTAAACTCTCCAATGATTTTCACCTAAACTAGGCCAAGAACCCTAGGTATCACCACTGATCATAATTCGTGATGATCCGACCGTCGGACCTTCAAAGATCGTAAAATAACCAATACATCTAGAAAATGTGGCTCACTTACAAATCTAAAATGATCTAGTCTTTCTTATCGAACCCTATAGTAAATAAACGGCGTTAGTCAAGGTACATACCATGATAAACAACTTAGAAAAATAATAAAGATAACAATAATAATGAAAATAATAATAATAAATAAATATAAAGGGTAGAAATAGTAATAAATTTTAACATTACCATTAGTATATGTTTAGTATTAGTCTTACAAATGACCCACTAGGACTTTTGACCGTTGATACTCAGATTGAAGTTGATCCGACCATTGAATCAACGTAATTGATACTAAGAGAGTGTAGATCAAGTGATATGGCCCACCCGGGCCTTGGTCATGCCCCATCTTTGGTCATGGGACCCATTTAGTCCCATAGGGCATGGTGGACGGAGTGGATTTCCCACAATCATCATGGTGGACACCACTTAGCGAGGCACGTGTACACAATTGGTGCACACTCGCTGTGAACCAGACGTGCCAGCACACTCGACCAGCACTGAACCGTGCCCTTGTTCAAACTGAGAGATTTCTCTCTCTCTCTCTCTCTCTCTCTCTCTCTCTCTCTCTCTCTCTTCGGTTTACACAGCGGATGGACAGACGTTCGTTCGTTCGGATTGGTGGCCCACCACGATCATCCTCTTGAATGATCCAAACCATCCATCGTGCTTAGGACAGGACCTCAAGCAAAGCCCAATACTCTCCTTGTGTTGAAACCTACAGCAATGCACACAGCTTTGGGCTGAAGTAAGCTGGCGCGTGGGTGGAATTGTGTTTCCTGCACTCTTAAAACCGACCACCTGCGATCAATACAGGTCACATAGAGTTGATCTGAACCATCCATCTTATTGGTCTGATGGGCCTGAATGAAACATGGTGGGTCCCACATACATATGCACTTGTCCGCGCACACAAATAAAAGCGCAAGGAGGTTGCATACGGCAGGCGTGTTCCAAAAACCAAAATTTCACTCTACTGTTATCAGGTGCGATTCGTGTAATGCCCCTCATCTTAAAATCTCAGTCATTCATTGAGGTAAAATCCCAACCGTCCGATGGCTCTCCGCGTAGGAGAGAGTTTCTGCCTACATGAAGCTAAAACCGCTGTCGGTTTTGGTTTTACTAGATGTTGGAGGCTGCTGCCATCCAGTTTTCAATCCAGGCCCTCTACTCTTCATCCAAGGGCTCTTGGGAGAGCTAGGGTTGTTATAAATAGAGAGGATTTAGAAAAATGAACTCCTCATCCGTTCTCGCAGCCGCACTCCAAAAGTCGGCTGCCACCTTCTCCCTTCGAACCCATCGCCTAAACCTCCTTATAGCTTCAATCCGACCATGCTCTAAGCTCCCATAGATCCTTTTACACCATTCCAATACATTGTTTTGGAGAAATACATGGGCGTTTGTGATCTGCCATTAATGGCAGGACATCTTCCTTGTCAGTAAGACAGTTACTAGCCCTTGTTATAGCCTTAATCTCGTATCAGTTTTGCTCACCGGGTGGGCTATCTCTGCTGCACTCTATGCAGATTGGAAAAGAGAAGAAGAAGGAAATAGAAGGTGAGTGGTGCGTTGTTGCACGTACTTGAACCGAGCTGAGTTAGCTGGTCGGGTTATGAGTTATCGAGCCTGTTTCGGTTCGAGTTAGACTGGGTCAAGTCCAGAGGTTGCTGGACCTCACTAAATGAGAAGGAAAGAAAGAGTGGGAGAGGAAGTAGGAGGAAGGAGAAGATAGGATAGAGATAGAGAGTGGACTCGCTGCTGAGTCAGCCATATCCAGCCGAGTCCCATGAGCAAGGTGTCCATTATTGGACGTTCCAGTGTTTGAAAAAAAGTAGAAAGAAAAAGAAAAGAAAGGAGAAGAAGAGGAAAAGGGAGAGAGGGTGCCGTTCCGAGTCAAATCAACTCGGCTGAAACTCGCTAAGTCAAGTTGGGCAAGTCAAGCCGGTTCTGGTTATCCAGAGACTTGCTGATGTAGGGTTTTGGGTGCGGAGAAAAGAAGAAAAAAATGGAAAGAAGAAAGAAAGAGTGATGGAGAGAGAGAGTACATGGACGGTGGTGTTGAGCTGAGTCAACTTGACTCGAACCGAGTCGACTAAGGTGAACCCACATTTTCTTTTCAGATTGAAATCATTTGAATTATCATTATGATTATTAACATCATTTTTAAGATTTATAAATTTAGATAAAGTTAACCCTTGGTAAATCATCCATACTAATATTGGTTAATATTACATATAAAATTTTTCATTATTAAAATATTAGTATTTTATTTTGTCATTCTTAAAAGATTAATATTGACATTAGAACATACTACATATTTTCACCTTAATGATTGGTAGTGTCAAGTTAGCTAATATTGGTACATTGTTACTAGTAATAATTTTTTATAATTATTAACAATATTATTCATCGTGGGTTGATGCTAGGTAACATAATATAATAATAGCCATCAAGACATTGTTTTGCTAATATTAGTTATTATAAATAAAATTTCCATTAATGATATTAGTGTAATATCCATCACTTGAAAATATTATCAGTAATAATCTATTACACTTTTATTTCCATCATAATACTTAGTATTACCATGGCCACAAGTATTAGTTGTACCATTAACGTTAAACTGTAACTAACTATATTATTACATCGAGTAAGCTACACATGTATTACAATTCAACTCCTAGGACCAAACCCAAGGGCGAGACCCTAAAACTTAGGCAATCCCAACCACAAGTTAAGACCCTAACTATAAAAGGTGTATAAGGCTTGGGTCTAACTGTATAACTTTAAAATTTGTGATAGGGTTTGGTTCTAAGGCGTAAGCACTTAGAGACACTAGAAGGCGATTCAAAGTATAAGATGATGATTCTTCCCCTTTAGCTTTCCATCTTCTCATTAGCTTAAGTTATAGTTTTTATTTTAATTTATATTTAATATCTCCCTTTTATAATCACATGTGTTAGCTGGTGGAAATTGAAGTGTTATATTACATGCTTAATATCTATCCTATATATTTGTTCATGCTTGTGTATTATTTATGGGTTGTTTATGGAATTTAAACTGGTACATCAGTGGGAAACCCCCACTTATAAATGTACACCCATACTTGGGATGTAACCTAATTAATTGTAATTATAATGGGCCTTCGACTTAGTGGTTGTTGAATGGTGGTTTGAATTAGACATTGATGTGGGCCTACCATCCATGAGTCATTGTGTTAAGTGGTTTTCAAGGATGGTCTTTATCGCATGGTTTAATACACGCCCTATGTGGCCTATTTTGACATTTGCCCTATGTGGCTCAATTTTAGTATTTGCCTTATGTGGCTCGATGTACCATTTCTATATAACCATGCGGTGGTAATCCCCATATATTGTAATATGATTGGCTACTAGTCGGCGGAGTACCATTAAATATCCTAAGGTGGTATTCTCATGATCCGGGGATGGTGGTAATGGGACCTATGCCCGACACTAGGCTCTGAGCTCCCCGTAGTGACCTTTGAGCTTATTTAAAAAGGTTAGTTGTAATTGGATTAATAACGAATTAGCTAATCATGCATACATAGCATAGATTAACATATATTACTATTATATGTGATGTACGTATTGTTCTGACTGGATGATGTACCCAGGTTCGATGATTGCATGGGTGACGAGCCCACTGTCCGCACGGATGAGCATCCCCAGGGCGTGATTGCATACTTCACGCATCCATGCATCTAATAAGACCTACATCATGTATTATTTTGTATACTTTGATTTATAACTATGCTTACCTAATGCGGTGGTGTATAATTTTGAGGGGAGTTCACACTGAGTTGGTCACTCGTCCATCAAATAAATATAACCGTACAGGTAACACAGATGACTTAAGTGATTTTCAGGTCCAGACTGATGAGGAGCTGGGTTCAAGTGCCAGAGTTGTATGACTGTATCTACCTTGAGAAGCTGTGGGGTCTTGCTGCTCAAATTTACTTGCAGTCTACTATTTCTTATGTATTATATCATGTAATTCTTGTATTTATTTATTTTGGAGACATTGGTTTGTATAAGTCATTATGGGCAACCACTTGTATATTCTAAATGAAATTTGAAGTTTTTCTTTATGCTTACTTGTCCATTCTATGCTCATCTTCTTACTCTGATGAAAGATAAAAGAAAAATATATACACGACTTTGACCATCCTTCAAGGTTAACACTCGGGTTTTTGGAAAATGAGTCGTATATTCGGGTCATAAAAAGTCGGAGCGTTACACTTGGTATTAGAGCATAGTTTGGACAAACTTGGCCTTGGGAAATGATCTTACAGAAGCTTTAAATATCTCGAGTTATGATGTTTGAAATTAGAATGTTAAACTTAGGTGAATTTCCTTTAACTTAGAAGAGTTTTGAGAATGTAAAAACCAAAACTTAGGTCCGTTTAGGAATTATTAAGAGTAACCATTTGAACTTATGTGAACTTTCCTTATAGCTAGGAGAAATTGAGAATATAGGGACCCGAAATCTTAGGCCCCTTAGAAGTTATTAGAATAACCATTTAAACTTGTATGGAATCCCCTTGTAGCTAAGAGGAATTGAGAACATAGATACTTCAAACTGTTAGGCTCCCTTGAAAATTTTTAAATAATTGTAGGATTTAGATTCCCTTAAAATTGTTGGAGTAGCCATTCAAACTCATATGAGATTCCCTTGAGCCAGGGAAGGTGGGGAACATAGAAATGAGCTTAGGCCTCCTTGGACATCTTGGTTTGGTCATTTGAAACTTAGAAAATTTACTCTGGTTCCCCTATAAAACACTAGGACCGTTGTTTGAAACTTAGAAACAAAAACTTTAGTTCTAAAAAAAAAGCGAAAAAAAAGAAGAAGAAGAAGAAGAAGGGAAGATTTTTAGTAGTGCATTAGGTACTCAGAGTGCGCGTTAAAGCATAGTGGGCCACATGGTCATATCCGTTACGGAGGTAGAAGAGTGCTTGATATTTCCTAGGAGTCTAGAATAATCAAAACCACGAGTTGATGGAACCACATTTAAGCGAAGTTGCGCTGTTTGACCCAAACCCCATATCTTAGTAAATTCTAATGGTCTCAATGCCCTGATCAGGAAGAAGATCGAAATTCACCAGGATTAGGGATTGATATGTAAAGTCCCCTGCTTTATGTAGGAAAAGGATCAATGTATCAGGCTCAAACCTACTACAACCATCAACTTTTGTTAGCTCAAATGCTGTAAAACAGAAACCCGTATCATACTTTAGACAATGGGGAACTATTATTTAATTGTTATAGGAAGAAATTCGATGTTGATAAGCATTGAGACAACTCCCTAGATTTGACCAATGTTGGAATGATCTCTAACCTTTAGCGGGACTTAGATGCCTCAGTTGATCTGTTGGATGAGAAACTCAAGGCTCATGAGGAATTTAAATAAAGCTCGTTAGGACTTCGTAGGGTACATCTTTAGGATAATTGAACCACTCATAGTATTAATAATAGATACGTACATTATTAAAATATTGAAGTAGAACTTTATTCATTTTTCTTTAGGGGGGGGGGGGGGGGGGGGTAGGCGAAACCATCCTTGTTCTAGTAAGTCATGAGCGCTTGCACATGCAAATAAATTTAGTATGGAGAGCTACAAGGTGCATACGGACATTGTAAGATAAGATCAATGTTTACATTCATAGTATGGGTGTTGAATTTCAGGGGCGAAATTCTCTTTTAGGGGGGTATATTGTAACACCCCGTACTTTTGTGTACTCGGGTGTTACCATGTAACCAAATTTAGTATAAATTCAAGCCAAGCTTAAGTGGACATCCACGTTCATTCTAGTCTAAATCCAACCATTGGAAACAGTCCCCGTCCATCCATCAAGTCATTTATCCTACACCCTAAGGTCTGGATCGACAGATCCATCGTTCACTTAACTTTAAAAACTCCCACAGATGTGCACCACTTCATCATTTCGATTAGGCCACTTGATTACTAAACTCTTCAATGATTTTCACCTAAACTAGGCCAAGAACCCTAGGGATCACCACTGATCATATTTCGTGATGATCCGACCGTCTGACCTTTATAGATCGTAAAATAACCCATACATCTAGAAAATGTGGCTCACTTACAAATCTAAAATGAACTAATCTTTCTTATCGAATCCTATAGTAAATAAACAGCGTTGATCAATGTACATACCATGATAAACAACTTAGAAAAATAATAAAGATAACAATAATAATGAAAATAATAGTAATAATAATAATAATAATACTAGTAATAATGATAATAATAATAATAATAATAATAGTAAAGGGTAGCAATAGTAATAAATTTTAATATTAACATTAGTATATGGTTAGTATTAGTCTTACAAATGACCCACTAGGACTTTTGACTGTTGATACTCGAATTGAAGTTGATCCGACCATTAAATCAATGTAATTGACACTAAGAGAGTGTATATCAAGTGATATGGCCCACCTGGGCCTTGGTCATGCCCTATCTCTGGTTATGGAACCCATTTAGTCCCATAGGGCATGGTGGACGAAGTGGATTTCCCACAATCATCATGGTGGACCCCACTTAGCGGGGCGCGTGTACATAGCTGGTGCACACTCGCTATGCACCAGACGTGCCAGCACACCCAACCAGCACTGACCCGCGCCCTCGTTCAAACTGAGAGATTTCTCTCTCTCTCTCTCTCTCTTCGGTTTACTTAGCGGACGGATAGTCATCCGTCTGTTTGGATTGGTGGCCCACCATGATCATCCTCTTGAATGATCCAAACCATCCATTGTGCTTAGGGCATAGCCTTAAGTAAAACCCAATACTCTCCTTGTGTTGAAACCTACAACAATGCGGAGAACTTCGGGCAGAAGTAAGTTGGCGCGTGGGCGAAATTATATTTCTTGCACTCTTGAAACCGACCACCTGCGATTAATATAGGTCACCTATAGTTGATCTGAACCGTCCATCTTGTTATTCTGATGGGCCCGAACGAAACATAGCGGGTCCCACATACATATGCACTTGTTCGCGCATACACACACAAGCGCAAGGAGGCTGCATACTGCTGGCGTGTTCCAAAAACTGAAATTTCACTCTACTGTTGTCAGGTGCGGTCTGTGTAATGCCCCTCATCCTCAAATCTCAGTCGTTCATTGAGTTAAAATCACAGCTGTCCGATGGCTCTCCACGTAGGCGAGAGTTTCTGCCCATAGGAAGCTAAAATCACTGTCAGTTTTGGTTTACTAGACGTTGGAGGCTTCTGCCATCCGATTTTCAATCAGGCCCTCTACTCTTCATCCAAGGGCTCTTGGGAGAGCTAGGGTTGTTATAAATAAAGAGAATTTAGAAAAAAGAACTCCCATCCGTTCTCGCAGCTGCACTCCAAAAGTCGGCTGCCACATTTTCCATTTGAACCCATTGCCTAAACCTCCTTAGAGCTTCAATCTGACCATGCTCTAAGCTCCCATAGATCCATCTACACCATTCTCATGCATCATTTTAGAGAAAGACATGGGCGTTTTTGATCTGCCATTAATGGAAAGTCATCTTCCTTGTTAGCAAGAACAGTCACTAGCCCCTGTTATAGCCTTAATCTCGTATCAGTTTTGCTCACTAGGTGGGCCATCTCTACTGCACTCTACGTAGATTGGAGAAGAGAAGAAGAAGGAAATAGAAGGTGAGAAGAAGAGAGAGAGAGAGAGAGAGAGAGAGAGAGAGAGAGAGAGAGAGAGAGAGAGAGAGAGAGAGAGAGAGAGAGAGAGTGGTGCGTTGCTGTACTTGCTCGAACCGAGCTGGGTTAGCTGGTTGGGTTGTGAGTTATCGGGCCTGTTTCGGTCCGAGTTGGACTGGGTCAAGTCCAGAGGTTGCTGGACCTCCCTAAATGAGAAGGAAAGAAAGAGTGGGAGAGGAAGTAGGAAGAAGGAGAAGATAGGATAGAGAGAGAGTGGACTCACTGCCAAGTCAGCCATGTCGAGTCGAGTCCTGTTGAACTGGTTGTCCATTACTGGACATTCCAGCATTTGAAGAAAAGTAGAAAGAAAAAGAAAAGAAAGGAGAAGAAGAGGAAAAGGGAGAGAGGGTGTCGTTCTGAGTCAACTCAACTCGGCTGAAACTCGCTAGGTCGAGTTGGGCAAGTCAAGCCAGTTCTGGTTATCCAGAGACTTGCCAATGTAGAGTTTTGGGTGAGGAGAAAAGAAGAAAAAAATGGAAAGAAGAAAGAAAGAGTGATGGAGAGAGAGAGTACATGGACGGTGGTGTTGAGCCGAGTCAACTCGACTTGAACCGAGTCGACTAAGGTGAGCCCACATTTTCTTTCCAGATTGAAATCATTTGAATTATCATTATGATTATTAACATCATTTTTAAGATTTATAAATTTAGATAAAGTTAACCCTTGGTAAATCATCCATTCTAATATTGGTTAATACTACATAAAAAAAATTTCGTTATTAAAATATTAGTATTTTATTTTGTCATTCTTAAAAGATTAATATTGACATTAGAACATACTACATATTTTCACCTTAACGATTGTTAGTGTCACATTAGCTAATACTGGTACATTGTTACTAGTAATAATTTTTTGTAATTATTAACAATATTATTCATCGTGGGTTGATGCTAGGTACATAATATAATAATAACCATCAGGACATTTTTTTGCTAATATTAGTTATTATAAATAAAATTTTCATTAATGATATTAGTCTAATATCCATCACTCAAAAATATTATCAGTAATAATATATTACACTATTTTATTTCCATTGTAATACTTAGTATTACCATGGCCACTAGTATTAGTTATACCATTAACGTTAAACTGTAACTAACCATATTATTACATCGAGTAAGCTACACATGTATTACAGTTCAACTCCTAAGACTAAACCTAAGGGCGAGACCCTAAAACTTAGGCAATCCCAACCACAGGTTAAGACCCTAACTATAAAAGGTGTATACGGCTTGGGTCTAACTGTATAACTTTAAAATTCATGGAAGGGTTTGGTTCTAAGGCGCAAGCACTTAGCGACATTAGAAGGAGATTAAAAGTATAAGGTGATAATTCTTCCCATTGAGCTTTCCATCTTCTCATTATCTTAAGTTATAATTTTTATTTTTATTTATATTTAATTTCTCCCTTTTATAATCACATGTGTTAGCTGGTGGAAATTGAAGTGCTATACTACATGCTTAATATCCATCTTGTATATTTGTTCATGCTTGTGTATTATTTGTGGGTTGTTTATGGAATTTAAACTGGTACATCAATGGGAACCCCCACTTATAAATGTACACTCATACTTGGGATGTAAACTTAATTAATTGTAATTATAATGGGCCTTCGACTTAGTGATTTTTGAATGGTGGTTTGAATTAGACATTGATGTGGACCTACCATCCATGAGTCATTGTGTTAAGTGGTTTTCAAGGATAGTCTTTATCGCATAGTTTGATACTCACCCTATGTAGCCTATTTTGACATTTACCCTATGTGGTTCAGTTTTGATATTTAGCCTATGTGGCTCAATGTACCATTTCTATATAACCATGCGGTGGTAATCCCCATATATTGTAATATGATTGGGCACTAGTCGACAGAGTACCATTAAACATCCTAAGGTGGTAGTCTCATGAGCCGGAGATGGTGGCATGGGACCTATGCCCAAGCTATCGGCCTACGCTGGGCTCTGAGCTCCTCGTAGTGACCTTTAAACTTATTTAAAAAGGCTGGTTGTAATTGGATTAATAACGGATTGGCTAATCAAGCATACATAGCACAGACCAACATATATTACTATCGTACGTGATGCGTATTGTTCCGACTGGGTGATGTACCCAGGTTCGATGATTGCATGGGTGATAAGCCCACTATCTGTACGGATGAGCGTCCCTGGGGCGTGATTGCATACTTCACACATCTATACATCTAATAAGACCTGCATCATGTATTATTTTGTATGCTGTGATTTATAACTATGCTTACTTAATGCGGCGGTGTATAATCTTGAAGCGAGTTCACACTGAGTTGGCCACTCATCCATCAAATAAATATAACCGTACAAGTAGCACAGGTGGCTTAAGTGATTTTCAGGTTCGGGCTGATAAGGAACTGGGTTCAAGTGCCAGAGTTGTATGATTGTGTCTACCTTGAGAAGCTGTGGGATCATGTTGCTCAAATTTACTTGCATTCTATTATTTCTCATGTATTATATCATGTAATTCTTGTATTTATTAATTTTAGAGACATTGGTTTGTAGAAGTCATTATGGGCAACCACTTGTATATTCTAAATGAAATTTGAAGTTTTCCTTTATACTTACTTGTCCATTCTACGCTCATTTGCTAACTCTGATGGAAGATAAAAGAAAAATATATACTCGACTTTGACCATCCTTTAAGGTTAACACTCGGGTTTTTGGGAAACGAGTCATGTACTCAGGTCCTGAAAAGTTGGCGCGTTATAAAGCCCCAGGCCCACCAAAGATTGTTGCATCTGACTGATGGTGTTGAGGGTCGACATGCGTCAGGGTGGATCACACGACAACTGTAGTGGATTATAGGTCTGCCATTGTTATACTTAACATCTAACCTACTAATAAGGATATGTAGACCTGGATAAAAAAATAATAAATAAATAAAGAAAATAAAGGGCGATAAGTAGGAGTAGGAGCTCGTTTTGATACCCATGTCAGGCCCACCAGACCACGGGGATCATTGTGATGTATAAGCTACATCCAAACCATCTGTATATTTTGGCGCCAAAGAAACAATGTTATTGTAATGTCTGCCCTTAAAACCTCCAAGAATTTCACCATAATATGTATGTTATATCCACACCATCTATCAGCTTTTGCAGACCTAATAAGTGTGGCCTTGCCACATCAGTGGGACCCACCCACTTGGACAAGCCCAAAATGCCCATAGTTGAAACCTTTAATGATCCATGATAATGTTTAGAAGATATCCAACCTATCCATTTGTGTTGCACAGATGGTGACCCTCTACCATTGCCAACCTTCCCATGGTCACTTTAATGTTTATTTGTCACCCAAAACTAAGTGGGTCCACCAACATGTGGGACCCACTATAGAGTTTATTTGCAATCCAAGCTTGTTGGGGGTTGTTGCATGCCCACTATTATGTTTATGAGACATCCAAACCATACAAAAGTTATCCGCAATTAGATTAATTGAAAACACGAAGATATCATTTGAACTGAAATTTCCTAGAACACTTAAACCAATGAACTGGTGATTTTTACGACCCACTTACTTGTGCGACCTTGTGATCTTGTATGACTCACTTACTGGTACAAAAATGGTGGTTCTTATATTTTAATATTATGTTGGTAAGATGTGTGAATAATCGCTTAATCTAGTGTGAGGGTGTGATGGAGTGGATGTGTATGAACAAGGCGATGTAGTGAGTTAGGGTTGATCCCTTGATCATGAGGTCATGTGGTATAAGTATGGCCACCTAATCTTGTACAAAGGTGGTGTATATGTAGCCATCTAATCATACGATTGTGAAATATGTATAAGGCCACCTAACCATATGAAATCAAGTAGCATTGATGGCCATTAAAAAACGTAGGTTTGTGCTTATCAATATAGATACCGCCACTTAAATCACATATGAACAAGTTGTGCTCTAAACTGAACGTGATGTAGGGTTATGTTACCCAAGCTAATGCTATCAAGGTCTTGGATTCTATGCGATGCGATTCCTAAACCATAAATGGCATGATGAAATGTGGCTCTTGGCCCTTAACCATGCGACACTGAATATGAGTTATTAACTATGTGATGTGTGAAGTGGTTGTAGTATAAGACTTATCATAATTGGTGTAGCCTTATATTCGTGTGTAGGATTATGATTGATCAATTATGTTTGAATATTTTGTAATGTAGACACACATAACCATCTAACCTTAAGTCCCTTATTATGACTAGTAGAGTGACATTTGTGTGGCCACTCAACCATATGAACTTCTAATAATGAAGTGGCCATGAGACCATGTGGCCATATGACAATTGTGTGATTACTCAGACTCATGGACTTGGCTGATGGTGTAACCTCTTGGGTATGTGAACTTAAGACATGTATCAGATTGATTATGGACCCTACTTTGATGTAAGTATTGCATATTTCACCATTTAGGCTAACTCTAGAACATGATTCCAAAATGACCTAGATCTAATTCCTAAATAATCAGACGATATGAACGTATAACTTTCAAGCACTCGTAAACCCACTCAATGTACACATTTTATTCGCACTGTTCAATTGTTTTGCCAACCAAATAGTTCGATCATGGAGCCGCATGATGTGTGCCTTGTACATCTGAACTATTCATCCTTGTACTACCTTAATGTATGTGAGTTACCTATACTATTTACTTGTTGGGAACCACCGTAATGTTTGTATGTGGACCCATCTTCTTGTAGTACCATTTGGAAGTAGGACCCACTACGCTGTATGAGACAAACCCGCGTCATTCCAACTATGACTAATCCTTATATGTATATTATATACCAAGTCGTTCAACTTAGGGATCACTGTTTCTTATGAGGTTTACCTGTTCCTTTCAAACCATTGTAGAATTGCTACGGTAACTAATTGCAAACCCAACCTACTAATTGCTCACTTGAAGGTGAAGCCCTCTACATTATATGAGTTTCACTAGCACCATCCATCATGTGGCTCATGTTATAATTATGCCTCTCATCTCATAATCACTTGGTGCACGTACTTTGCGTCATCACCACTCATTAACCATAAAGTCCAGTTAGGGTGTAACCATGTGGTCCTAATAGAAGAAAATAATGTTTGGCTAAGCCGCTAATGGAATATCTATCTTGCGAAGGATATGGTGTAATTCTGAATACAATTAATGCTCGTAACTATGATAATAATGGATGATATTAGTGATGCTAGTGATTAAGGTTAATGGAAGTATGTGATTTAATATCTTGATTAATGTTGCTCAATTTCCTAGCAAACTAAATTCATTTACTTGACCATATTGTTATTTATCATACTCATGCACCATGGAATGATGGTTTGTGCAAGTGTACTTCAATACATTTGTTCATGTGTAAGATATGTCCTCTTCAGTTTAGTCACATGACTATGGATTGATATAGTTGATATTGGCACATGATGATTGTATGTCATCTTGGCTTAAAGGTTAAGCGGACCCTAAACTCATGGCATTATATGCATACCACATGCACTTGAACATATGTCTTATCATAATTGCTTGAATTCATGCATAATCATGGCATACATGATGATCCACCATAGTCGTGCCATATAACATGAGTTGGATCTTAATGAGGAAATGTGCATCTATGATGATGATTTGGGTTATTCCTGAAAATGAACGGGATACTGGAAGTACGGAAATAGTAGGAGATGACATACCCCTTGGGTTAAAAGTTCCTAAACCCCTATGTTAGCTAGGGTTACCTCACCGTCGGGCCGAGTGGATACATGGGTCATGGATTTGACTCCCACTGACAAGGTCGGGTTGAGAAGAGGTGGGTCCAACCTGCTTAAGGGCTGAGGTACAAACAGGGACCGGTCTCACTCGTTGGCGAGGAGAAGCGTGAATGAAGTCTGCTATTGGCATGCTGGGTGGAAGTTCACCGCAAGGCAGGTATGTGAGGTTAATTACTGGTGTCTTGTGCATGGGTGTCAACCACGGTATTTTCCATGATATGCCGTTGGTGGAAGTCTACTACAGGGTGGGTATGCGAGGTCAATTACTAGTGTCTGGTACATGGTATCGAGCACGTGCTTTCCGATATATACAGTTATGATATGGTATGACAATATGATGATGACGATGTGATTATGGATGCGTGTAATATGGTTATGGCTGTGGTAAAGGAGAAATGAAAACATGACTTGGTGATGCTGGTAGCATTGACTCAGACTATTACTATGATGCATATACATTTCATTGGCATTGACATCATACCTTACGTGTTACACGCCTTTTACCATACATGATTTCCTTGTGGTATATTTGTCTTGCTTGCATGTAGGACACATTGCACACGTGTGTACTCACTAGGCTTTTTGCCTAAGCTTCCTGTTTCCTATTTTTTTCAGGGCAGGACTAACTTGGAAGACTTAGCTTTCTCGATGTATTATTTTTATTTTTCGATTTGGCAATGTTGACGTCGTGTGCGTTTTGGGAAGCATTGTACTCGTAATCATCAGGATTTAGAATGAAGAGTGTTGCTTGGTATTTTGATCATGGATCTTCATGCTCTGGTATTATTATATGCAAAAAAAAAAAATATGCAATCAAAAATCTTCCTTGTGGTGTGCCGAACTCGGGACTTAATGTATGGGAGTCCAGTGCGGGATTCGGGTCATCACGGAAGCTGTCATTCCCTGGATTTGGGGCGTGACAGGACATGTGGCAGCTCGTCGGCCCAGGCCCCTTTTGATTTTTCAAGTTTGATTTCTAAGTGATTCTTTATGATTTTGTTGACGGTTTCAACTTGTCTGTTAGATTGGGGGTGCAGAGGTGACGAGAAGGCATTGCGGATGCCGAGTCTTTCACACCTAGTCCTCAGAAACGATCATTGTCGAACTACTTGCCATTGTCTGTGACGATGGTGTGAAGGATGCACTAGAAGAAAGAGCGTTTTTAGCGATAAAATTTTACCGATGAAAAAAATTTCGTCGGTAAAAGTAATTTTCCTGCCATTTCAAAAATTTTCCTGCTAAGAGTTTTACCAAGGAATATTTTCGTCTATAAAAAGCAGAGAACCACTTTTACCAACGAAAATTTTCATATTTGTGGCATATTTGTCTGCATTTCACCGTACGTGATTTTCTTGTGGCATATTTGTCTTTCTTGCATGTAGAACACACTGCACACACATGTGTACTCGCTAGGCTTTTTACCTAAGCTTCCTAATTCCCATTTTTTTCAGGGAAGGAGTAGCTTGGATGACTATCACGCCCCAAACTCGGAAACCGGGCTCACAAAATTCTCGATCGTCGAATCCGAAGCCGACAGCCTCCATAGAACCCCATTCTCGGCTCTCAACTCCCATTCGCCAGGTTCTGATCCTGGGATGCTATGAGGAGGATTTTCAACGTCAGTTTGATTCGTAATAAGCATAACCAAAGACATAACCCACAAACAACAACCAAGAATTTCATTACATTTCCACTATGATAAAAAACTTTACAAGTACAATGAGCATGAAGGGGAAATACAATGGTAAAGAACAAAGACTCTAAAGTGCTCTGCAATGTGCTCCTGCCTCAGCGCTGCTGCGCCCCAACATCACCTGCACGCAACGGTCGTGCATAAGCTTATAGAAAGCTTAAAGGGTGGTGAAAGTGTGTGCGTAAGGTAGTAATATGATCATGCAATATCAGAGTAATGCGGAATATGCAGATGGATCCATAAATATCATGAGTTGTACCAAGGCTATGCAATGCAAGATGCAAGTCAAGCATGCAATCCTCGTCTAAGTCCATACGTCAATACAGCCCAACTCTGGGATATCACCGGGGTCTAGTACACTCTAAACCAGATTGCCGCCTCATCGCGCACAATAAGGTAAGTGGAAGAGACCTCACTATCCGTCTGTCAATATCGGGCACGACTCGTCGATAGCGGACCCATTTCTCGAGCTGGGCAAACTCAGCCTAGCATTGCCCGCTACTCTGGGGCGGGTAAGGCCGCTCCCCCTTCCAACCGACCACGACACAGTGGAGAGTGCAACCGTCTGGTAATCAGCACTCAACGCTCATCTACCCACTCGGTCTAGACGTTGGAGCAATCTTTTGGTACCATAAGGGTTTAGGGACTTTCACCCAGGGATATCTATAGCACCCCATGTAGAACAAGATTTTCGGTATCCAATCCTGCCAACCACGATACGCCTGTGGAGGCTAAAGCCACGATGTCACTAGGGCGTAAAGTAATTATGTCATACAATGCGAAATGCATGGATCACACTATCCAATCATGCATCAAATCCCGTGCGTATCGTGCGCTCATGTAGGGCAACACCGCCTAATCGGGAGCCCATATACAACCTGCCTGAAGGCATATGCTATGATCAGTCACCTCTCATATCAAGCATACATATGATCTGTATGATCATGAGTTATGGGACTATACTAAATATGTTATAATGAAATGAACTATCCTTACAATGCAGCTGGGCCTGGACTGCCTTTACATAATAAGTACGGGCCTAATAATGGGCCCTAAGGAGAGTCGTAATGTGGGCATCTAACTAGCATTACACTCGCAATGTGGACGTCCAGCCAACATTGCTCCCAATGCATAGTCCATAGAGAATATCCTTATATAAACCAGGTTGGGATCACACATTACAATGGACCTTAGGTACATCCCATTGGGCCTTAAATATATCAAATGGGCCATATCCTATAGGCCTTATTTTCATTAAGTGGGCCATATCCATGGGCCGCACCAATGGGCCTTCAGTGCATTACAATGGGTCATAACCCGTGGGCCTTAGAATGCATCAATGGTTCTCGACTCAAGGGCCTTATACATATCAAATGGGCCTACTCCCATGGGCTTTATCATATATCAAATGGGTCCAATCCCATGGACCTTAAATAAATCAAATGGGCCTAAACCCATAGGCCTTTTACAATTTAAATGGGCCTAACTCATGGGCCTAATATAAATCAAATGGGCCTAACCCATAGGCCTTATACAAATCAAATGGGCCTAACCCATAGGCCTTATGCAAATCAAATGGGCCTAACCCATACATAGGTGGCCCACTTGATCAAGATCGGCTCATCCTTCTACTCATGCTTTAAATTGATATTTCCAAGTGGATGGACGGTCTGGATGCATCACATGCATCATGGCGGGGTCCGCTGAGATTGGACGGTGCATAAGCATCACCGTGGGCCCCAGCACCACCTCCAGTGGACGGAGGAAACACAAAAATCATGGTGGGCACCTCCACTGGATGGAGGAAACACAAAAATCATGGTGGGGTTCCACCGTCCGCCTGGACGGTGGATATAAAATACTTACATCACTGTGGGTCCCATGTGGGCCCACTGAAATGTTTAAATGCCATCCCAACCGTTCATAAGGTCACTTGGACCTGGATGAAGAGGAAACACAAATTTCAGATTGATACAAAACTTCTGTGGGCCCAAAGGAGATTTCAATGGGCAACCACCCAATCACCACTATTTCTAGTATTGTGGGCCACCTGAACCTTGGATTGGGCTGAGTTTTGGAGGGCATCCTGCTGACCTCAGGGCCCATAAAATGGATGGTGAAGATGTATGAAATGTACATTAGGATGGGGCCCACGGCTGGGTAGTGGGGGTTGGGCGTCCGCCCGCCCGCTCGTCCGTGCAGCAGTGCTGTCAGCGCTGGCAGCGGCAGCAGCTGCTGGCCACATATTTTTTTTTTTTTGAGAAATATCGCATGTGGGGCCCACATCGCATAAATCTACTCCATCCATTTGATTCTAGGGCCCAAACATGCAGTAAAAATTTAATGTTTGGCATTTATTTGGCGTGTAGAAACAACAATATTGGCCCTAATAGCCTTTGAAGGGTAAAAGTACTGTTTTCTATGGTATGGCCCGCCTAATCATCGGATTAACCTTATTCTTTGGCTCAACGCCTAAAATGATAAGGGAAAGAGGATGGACGGCTTGGATTGAACCAAAACATCAAGGTGGGGCCTATACAAGTGGGTCACACCTAAAGCTTGAACAAAGCTTATATTTGTGTTTTCCTTTATACAGGGACGTCCAGCGTCCCAGACACTGGACGGTCTGACCGTTGCAGAAAGGTGGGCCCTGTTTAGGTGGGCCACCTCATGGCTACCCACACACATACAAGGTGGGCTCCATCTAAAAATGGAATGGATCCAATACATGCATCCTAGTGGGGTCTATCCAAGTGGGCCACACAACCATAAATAATAAAAAAAAATAATAATAAAATAAATGAAATGAGAAGGGAGAGAGAGAAGGAAAGTGGGACACGCTTGTGATGGAGGGACCCCGACATTATGGGCCCTCCCTTGCAATGAATCATACATCAAGTGGATCCCTCTACACATGGGATCACCGAGATCGTAAATCAACGGTGGAGATCCGTTCCCCACCGGTGTGGATGGTCTAGATGACCTTCTAATATAAGAAAATAAACATCATGATGGGGTCCATGGAGAATGGCCCCATCATGGAATGATCATGACGATCCTAGTGGGCCATCGGCCTCATTTTAGGGTCCCAAGTGAGATCCAAACCATTGATCGGTTGGCCTCACTTGGCCCATCTCAAAAATAGAAAAAACTAGTATTAACTAGCACCCACCGTCCGATCTTCTTGCTCTTAGGGGTTCCTTAGCACCTTAGCTTGGATTTCAATGGAGGAGATGGGGAATGGATGGTTAGGATGGGGAGATCATGGGGTAGGAAAGTGGGCCACCTTGGAGCTTTTTTTTGGAAGAGAGGGAGAGGCTTGGAGAATGCTCATACGTATGGGGTTCTTGCTTGGATTTTTTTGAAAATGAGAAAGAGAGGAGTTGTAAAGGGAGAGAGAGAGAGTGATGGGTGATGGAGTGATGGATGGATGTAAGAACTTTTTGACTTTAGAGGCTTTTTGTGTAAGAGAGGTATGGGTCTTGTAAGAAATTCTTGACTTTTGTGGTTGCTTGGGAATGGGTGAAAGGTGATGTGTACTTGACATGTACTTGACATGTGATGGGTTGATTGATTGATGGATTGATGGGACACCTCGTAGAGATTCTCTTGGGTTTCGTAACGTGCGGCGTTTCCTCGCACCGAACGTCGGTCTATAACTCTTGACCAGGGTATCGCCTCGGCGCGCAAGTCGCCGCATCGGAACCGCGGCGACGGCGGGGTCGTTATGGTAACGATATCAGGTTGAGTCGATACGGGTTAACGGCGTACAAATCAGGGTCACGCGTAAATATCGGTTAAGGGTCGAAGGTTGCCGAAATTCGACCGGTAAGACCGCGGAAGTCTATGGAATGGTACAGACTAAGATACGGGTCTTACAAAGACTTAGCTTTCTCGATACATTGTTTCTATTTTTTGATTTGGCAATGTTGACGTCGTGTGCCTTTGGGGAAGCATTGTACTTATAACTATCAGGATTTATAATGAAGAGTGTTGCTTGGTATTTCGATCATAGATCTTCATGCTCAGGTATTATTATATGCAAAAAAATATAAAATCAATAAAAAATCTTCCTTGTGGTGCGCCGAACTCAGGACTTGATGTATGGGAATCGAGTGCCGGATTGGGGCATCATGGAAGTTGTCCGTCCGTGGATTCGGGGCATGACAGGACGTGTGGCAACTTGTCGGCCTAGGCCCCTTTTGATTTTTCAACTTTGATTTCTAAGTGATTCTTTATGATTTTGTTGGCGGTTTCCACTTGTTTGTTAGTTTGGGGGTGCAGAGGTGAGGAGAAGGCATTGCAGATGCTGAGACTTTCACACCTACTTAAAGTTAAAGAATCTTTGCATCGATCCATATATCGGAACGAGGTACAACTTAGGGGCTATCCTTGACATAAAATGGGAAACAACCTCTCACTACGTTGGCCTTCCTTTGTTAGTGATGCGTTCTATGGTATTGGTACCTATGGTTGTAGAAAGGAGCTGAAATGATGGGTGTTGTGGTTGATTTCAAGGACGGATGTGATTTCGTGGCAAGAGGTCTAATCTCTATTGGCTGTATGTCCTCAACATTTCCCAAAGGCAAAGTAATAACTTTTGGTTGTATGTGGTCGAGCCAACACGGAAGAAAAGTTGTGTAATGGGTCTGAGCCGGATACGTTGAACCTTCTGTCTAATCAGGACAGAAAATTCGTTGTATCAGTTCTTAATCCGAGTCGATGCCGATCTTCTGCTTGATTAGAGCATTGGATTTATTGGTAACTACTAGGATTAAGAATTCGATTCAAACCACGAATACTTCGCTTATATATACAGTTCCTTTACTCCGCGTTCCGGGGCGCAATAAGCCCTTGGGAAAGGCAAGTCAAAGGGACGTGCTGGTTTATTCTAAGTTCAATCTTAGGGATGTATAAGTTTTCCCTGAGAATGAATGATCCTAAGTGAAAATAATTTTCTTAAGGGTTATAACAGAAATCTATAAGTATTAAGGGGACCTATCGAAGGAATGAGGTTCAATTCCAACCAACTCCAACCTACTATTCCTTAGCATATACAGGCTTTACGCTACTTAATAAAACTAGTAGCCTAGTCTATATCTCACTCACTATAATCCAAAATCTAAGCCTATACACTAGATGGTTTCACACCACTTCTAATACAGGGAATTGTTCTATCGCTTAGGGTCAAGATTATCTAAATGGAATTGGATTTCCTATGTCGTCAGATCCTTCAAATCTAGGAATGATAACTCTAGGTCCAAAATGCCAAGGGCCTATATGGCTAGTAGCCTTAAGTTGTATTAATTGGAACTGCATTCTAATATCCTATGTTGGGATTATGCACTCCATTCAACAAATTTTGTCACAATACATGGAATAAAGTTCCACATGGATTATGACAGGAACACATTCGGCTATGATAAGCCCAAACCATTATACAAACACATTTCTACCTATGACATCGCTAGACCCAACAACAACAACACATAGAAATCCTTCAAATGGTAATCAAGCAAGCGAAGAACGTGGAGAAATGGGATGGGTAAGCAGGTTGCCACGAGTCTGAGGATCAAATAAAAGGGACATGAGAGAGGATGGTGGAAAGCCTTAATAAAAGCCGTGAAAAGTGACAGAAATAGAGAGAAACCGCTGCCCAAACGGACTAAAGTGAATCTAGGCATTGTAGAGAGATGATTCAAGCTTCCAAGGGCCAGATTTTCAAGGGAAAAAGAGAAAGCTAAATAGGAATGGAGCTCCACACGATTTCAACCACGTTTTGGGGGTTGTAGGAGCTCCAACGGATGAGATTGAAGAGGGAGAGGACTGTCCGCAGCTGTGGACGATGGAGGGGGATCGTTTTTAACAGAAAACGGGATTGGGAGTAGTTTGGAGCCGAGTATTGAGATGTGGCAGCAAGAAAAAATGAAAATGGAGGCTTGGGAGTGGGATGTTGTGAAGGAGGTATAATTTTTAGGGAGTTTCAAGGTGCGGCCCACATATAGGAGACCTCCCCTACCCCTTTTAGGGCCTCTGCCTAAAGCATGACCCAAATGGGGCCCACCGGTCGGCGATGCATCGCCGAACCGGCGATGCCATCTCCGGTCGGCCATCAATCCGGCCGGTGGGGCCACATGAGTTGGGTCCCCCCTGCCCTAGGGACTCCAGATATATATGGGCCCCACCCTAGTTCATTGTGGTTTGGCCTAGAGAGGCCCAAAACTCCATTTGGGGCGTTCCGGAGCCAGTCTGTGAACCAGAATGAATTTATACATCATGTAACATATGATTTTAGGGTAGGAGGATCTAGTCCATCCAACTAACCCATCTGTTATGAAATATTTCAAAATAAGAATGGCCAAAAGGCTAATTTTCACGTATTTTTACTATTCATTATAAAATTTTACTTTAGTATGATTTTATATCATTTTTACATTATTAATGCCTAACATGAAAATACTAAGAAATAATTGAAGAATGGGGTGGTCAGACGAAGGATTCTGAAGGAATTGGGTGAAACGGGGTTTTTAAGCCCTAGCGATTGAGTGTAAGGGTTATGGTTGCCCCACAACAGAAGGATTTGAATTTTTAGGTTCAGAATTCTTCTGGAATCCTCCCAAACCTGTCAACTAACAACCTAGAGGCAACTTAGGTCGCTTCACGCAACCATAGATGCGTTACGGACTCGATCGAACGATCGATTTGAGTAAACTTCGCCTATTGGCGAAACTGCGATCCCATAAGTGTTTTTAAATCCTTCTCGCACCCAGCTAAGTCAAGGGAGTGACAACATACGTCACGTGTCCATAATCCAGGTCCAGTTTAATCTCAATCATGCTCTGATACCAACTGTAACATCCCGAAAATTGGGGGTCGGGTAGAAACCCAACTCCTGAGTTCCAAAATGTTATTTATGCAACATAGATAATGATGTTAGATGCATGTTATCTATAAAAATGCATTAAACAAGATTATGATTAATCCAAAACATCATATCATACCCTAGAGACCGTAAAATTAGCAAGCGGAAGACTATGATAGTACGTATAACCTATATAAACTATTGTATGTCTTCAGAGTGTGAACATATTACCAGGTTAAATATATACATGTATACTCCAAAAATGATCAAAAGAATATACATGAGTGCTCCAATACTATAAACTGACAAGTATCAAGGCATCTAATCAACTTCCCTGAAATCCCGTCGATCAGAACACGCATAAAGGAGGGATCCTCCTCATCATCATCAAGTGTGGCTCCGCTTCACAAGCAGCGCCATCATCTGCAACTAAAATAGGGACTGGTGGGTGTCCGGAAACACCATCCCATAACGTGGGAGTGAGTGATCAACTCAGTGGAATAATAGAGCAGAGATTAGCATGTTATCAAATCAATCATGCGATAATAGTAAAACAATAAATCAAACATTCCTAAATACTGTTGTTAATGCAATATGACATGACATGATGGATGCCCTCACTGACGATCTCCCTCATACGGCACCATCTTACGCCCGCGGCATGCTTTCTTCCCACAGTGCTTCACATCTTCCAGGCACATGCAATGTGATATAGATATGATTACCAAGTAGTTATTAGTCCTTTTCATACAGCAGGATTGGAAAACTAAGGTACCTTCCATATATCAATCCCAACACAGATCCTGTCTAGGGTCGTCACTCCTAGAAATCACATACGAGGTTATATTTTGTAGGTCGCTGCAAGGGCTGTTAGGGCTGTTGCTCGCACTCGTTGCACCGCTCTCCCATCACATTATCAATACAGGCCTAATTATCCTTAAGACTGCATCAGGACTCATCGCCCCCATGCGGTGTCAGGATAAACTCAAGGTCACTACAAAGGGCTCGTCACCTGATCAGTGTAGGCCGACAGCAAGAATATAGTGCCATGTCGACTCAAAGTACGCTTAAGGGAGAATCTCTTCGGTAAACCAATCATGCATGCATTCCTAATATTCTAACACTATAAATAGCCATGGCAAACATTTTATCAAAATATGGACGTAAGCAGTATTTCCTACAAATGACTAAAATACCCTAAATCTCATATTTACTGTACGTTTACGAAACGAAAAATGGATAGCATGTTGTACATGTCAAACGGCGTTGCCGTCGATAATCTACTATTAAACGACATTGAAAGCTTTAAAATCAGTCAATCAAAGCGTCTAAAATCCTCACCTTTTTACCCTAGATGTGTATCGTTCCGAACGGAGCGTATACGCTTCGTCTACGACGAACAGGCGACCTAATACACAAGATGTATAAGCCACTTCACTATTGGAATCGACGAAACCTTAAATCAGCAAGTGGTTAGGGTTTTTCTTACCTAGAAGTGCGTTGGAATCGTTGAAAAAGTGATTGGAGTGCGTTGCTTTAGCACGTGTAGCAGCAACAGCAAGTGGCAGGAAGATCTCTCCCACACTCTCTCACAAACTCTCACTTTTTCTCTCTCTCTAGCTAGGGTTTCTAGCAAATTCGGATGGGTGAGAGAAGTGAGGGTTTCAAACCCTTTTACAGCCTAAAACCTTTCCAAATTAGGCTTGAGAACAAGGTTCACTTGAGGTATAACCAAATCGGGGCTGTTCTGGTTCAAAAGAGCATTTCTGGAGGTCCCCTGGCCAAACGCTGTCGGACTTAAGCTCATGCATACTGGATCTAGCACACATCAAGTTTTCAGACCGGTAGAGTTCCCAGATCGCACGTGGCGGTCCAGTTTCAGTTCAGCGGTCATCGCACCAAGATCAGGTCTACAAGTCTCATGATATGAAAGAGAAATTTTTCCTAATCTGAGGGTGTAATTTGGTTGAATTCTGACGGTCATAACGCTTAATAATAACGCGCTAAGTCACGTGCCAGATTTGAATTAAAATTTCTAAATCTAACCCTTTTCTCACTCTCTTCACTCCATGCTCAATGAAATAGCCTCTGAATGTCGGTTGGCCTTGATTTTTGAAACGATTGTCAAGTCCAGCCAAACGGTCATAACGGTCTAAGATGGTAGATATCGGACTTTCGACGCGCGGTCTAGATCCAATACAAAGTTTCAAAAGGTTCCTGAGAACAAACCGGTTTAGAGTTTGATCCTTGATTTTAGGGTAATGTAGCATCATTGATTCTACAAGTTTTGGGTCTTGTAGAACGTATTTAAAGCGATCAGGGACAATTTCACAGCTACTCCAGCGTAGCGCTAGCTAACTTACGCTTAATTTCTAAAGGAATTAATCCTAAGTGATTTCTTTGGCTATGGAATTGGGGTCTGAGCGGTTACCAAGGTGTTTTGGTTGACCCATTGCATAAGGACATCTAATCCCAGGTTGGTAAAAATCTGGGGTGTTACAAGAGCACAACCATCTAGTAATCGGCACTCAACGCTCATCTACCCACTTGGTCTAAACGTTGGAGAAACCTCTTGGTACCATAAGGGTTTAGGAACTTTCACCCAGGGATATCTATAGTACTCCATGTAGAACGAAATTTTTGATATCCAATCCTGCCAACCACGATCTGTCTGTGGAGGCCCCGATGTTGTTAAGGCGTACAGCAACCATGTCACACAATGTGAAATGCATGAATCACACTATCCAATCATACAGTAAATCCTGCGCGTATCATGCTCTCATGCAGGGCAACACCACCTAATCGGGGTCCCATAATCAATCTGCCCGAAGGCATATGCTATGATCAGTCACTTCTCATATCAAGCATACATATGATGCATATGATCATGAGTCATGGAACTATACTAAACATGTTATAATGAAATGAACTATCCTTACAATGTAGATGGGCCCGGACGGCCTATACATAATAAGTACGGGCCTAATAATGGGCCCTAAGGAGAGTCGTAATGTTGACATCCAACCAGCATTACACTCGCAATGTGGACGTCAAACCAACATTGCTCCCAAGGCACGATCATCGTAAACATCGTTACATAATCGGTGTTGGGATCCCACATTGCAATGGACCTTAGGTACATCCCATTGGGCCTTAAATACATTAAATGGGCCTTTTATTCATCAAATGGGCCACATAAATGGACCACACCAATGGGTCTTATGTGCATTGCAATGGGTCTTAACCCGTGGGCCTTAGATTGCATCAAATGGGCCTAATCTTATAGGTTTATATGTAACAAGTGGGCCACACCAATTGGGCACCATATGTACATCAAATGAGCCTCAAACCATAGACCCTAGTATATCTCAATGGGCTTTAACCCATGGGCCCCCAAAACATCAAATGGCCAATTCCATGGACCCTAGAATACATCGAATGGGTCTGATCCCATAGGCCTTAGATTACATCAAAAGGCTCTGGTCCCAAGGGCCTTGGGATATATCAAATGGTCCAATCCCATGGGCCTTACATCCATATCAAAGTGGGCCCCAAATAAACTGTCACAAATACATTAAGATGGCCCTCAAATCATGCCAAGATGGGGTCCACTTGGACTGTGGATCTGGCTCATTCTTTAACTCATTTCATAAAATGAGCTTTTAGAATGGAAGGACAGATTGGATGCAGCACCTGCATCAAGGGTGGGGCCCTACGCGAAGGCCCACCATCATGTATATTATATCTAATATAATATATAAACTACATATTATATATATAGAATTTATACAATGTTATATAATATGATATACATATATATAAATATATGCAAACACACGCTGCACACATACATGCTGCACACACGCACACACACTACAACCCACATGTGTGCACACGCATGCACACGCACCACAGTGGGCTCCACCGTCCACTGGACGGTGGAAATGAAACACATATATTACGGTGGGTACCACCGTCCGCCTGGACGGTGGATGAAGAACACATACATCACTGTGGGTCCCATGTGGGGTCCACCATAGCATATATTTTCTATCCAATTTGTTGACAAGGTCACACGGACCTGAATGAAAGGAAAACATAAATTTCATCTTGATCCAAAACTTCTGTGGCCCACCAAAAGAGTTTCAATGGCAGAGGTTCAATCCCACTGTTTCATGTGGTGTGGGCCACCTGAGTTTTGGATTTGGTTGAAACTTGGAGGGGGCCTGCTTCAGAGAGGGGCCCGCCATATGAACGGCGTGGATAAGATATATACATCATGGTGGGGCCCACGACAGGGGCCGTGGGACGCTGTCCACCCACCTGTGCACGCAGCAGCGTGCTGCTGCTGCAGCGAGTCAGAGGTAAAGGCACTGCCTCTTGCCATTATTTTTAAAAAAATTGGTAAACCCATTTTTTTAGGGTTTTTGGCATTTGGGGCCCGCATCAAGTAGATCCACCCCCGTTCATTGGCTTCCCTGGCTCAAGACAAGCCAAAAGAGTCCAATGTTGAATACTTTTGGCCTGTAGAAAAATTTAAAATAATTTATAAACGGTGAGAATTACTGTTTTGAAAAGTATGGCCCGCCCAATGAGCGAATTAGCTTCATTCTTTGGCTCAACACCTAAAATGATATGGAAAAGAGGATGGACGGCCTGGATTGTACTCATACATCAAGGTGGGGCCTATACAAGTGGCCCACCCCAAAAGGGTTCTCTTTTTTTTTTTTTTTTTTAATTTCCATCCAGAGTTCAGGGAACGTCCAACGTCCCTGGACCATAATACGTACATTGATGTGGGCCCCACCTATAGATGTGGGCCACCAAAAAGGGGTTGGAGGGCATGGGGAAATACATACATCAAGTGGGGTCCATCCAAGTGGGCCATTGTGCTACATCATCACAAAAGAAAGAAAAAGAAAAGAAGAGAGAGAGAGAGAGAGAGAGAGAGAGAGAGAGAGAGAGAGAGAGAGAGAGAGAGAGAGATAGAGAGAGAGAGAGAGATAGCGAGTGGGACACACTTGTGATGGAGGGCTCCGCCACTATGAGCCCTCCCTTGTAAAATAAATCATACATCAAATGAATCCCTTAGAACATGGGACCACCAAAATCGAAATCAAAGGTGGAGACCCTTTCCCCACCAATATGGATGGTCTAGATGACCTTCTAATGTAATGAAATAAACATCATGATGGGGTCCATGGAGAATGGCCCCATCATGGAATGATCATGATGATCAAGTGGGCCATCGACCACATCTTTGGGTCCCAAGTGAGATCCAAACCATTGATCGGTTGGCCTCACTTGGCCCACCTTAAAAACATGAAAAATGACCACTATCAAGCACCCACCGTTTGATCTTCTTGATCGTATGGGTTCGTTAGCACTTTAGTTTTGATTTCAATGGAGGAGATGAGGAATGGATGGCTAGGATGGGAGATCTTGGGATGGAGAGGTGGGCCACACTTGAAGTTTTGAAAGAGAGGGAGAGGCTTGGAGAGTTCATACGTATGGAGTCTTTGTTGCTTGGAATGAAGGTTGAGAAATGAGAGAGAGTTGTAAAGGGAGAGAGAGAGAGAGAGAGTGATGGGTGTGTAACAATTTCTTGACTTTTGTGGCCATTTGTGTAAGAAAGGCATGAGAGGTGTAAGAACTTTCTGACTTTGAGGGTTTTTGGTGTAAGAAAGGTATGGGCTTTGTAAGAGATTCTTGACTTTTACGGTTGCTTGGAAATGGATGAAAGGTGATGTGTACTTGATATGTGCTTGACATGTGATGTGACAAGATTGATTGATTGATGGGATTGATGTGACACCTCGTAGAGATTCTCTTGGGTTTCGCAACGCATGGCATTTTTCTCACACCGAGCATTGGCCCACATCTCCTGACCAGGGTATCACCTCGGCACGCGAGTCGTGACATCGAAACCGCAGCGACGGCGTGGTCGTTATGGTAAAGATCTTGGGTTGAGTCGACTCGGGTTGATGGCATACGAATCAGGGTCGCACGTAAATATCGGTTAAGGGTCGAAGGTTGCCGGAATTCGACCGGTAAGACCGCAGAAGTCTACAGAACGGTACGGACTAAGATACGGGTCTTACAGTCCAAGAGCTATGACTTGGTGTTTGTTTGAGTCACGTAAATGAGGCTGATCTCGGACTCGTTTACGAGCACTACTGAATCAAGGATCTAGTATAGGGTCAGCATTAATGGAGATGAGCTAAGAGAGGGTAGGGGAGGTCGAGTCAGGGTTTTGGTAGCTCACCTGAGTTGACTCGTTGAGCCCGTCTACTCACCCTATTAGTTTTGAGTCAATCTGGTGATGGGTTTAAGACAATAGATCGAATTAGGAGGGTTGTTCCTTCCTTCCATACCCTTCTCTAGAGCTTTTCCTTCGTCTAGCAATTCGATTCAGGCCGTTTGGGGAAGATAGACTTGACACAGCAGGTTTGGTCGTGGGGCTGCTTCAACTGACATCTAATAGGAAGGCAGTTGGGGGACGAACTAGTTGATTTGAACTAAGATGACCACGGTTGTGAGGGAGACTCCTCCACTTTCTCTTGACAAGGGAATGAGTCAGACTTGCTCGTGACTCGACCTTGCAATGACCGAGTCGAGATGCAGCAGCAATCTGCAACTTGCTCCTGCGGTTGCTCTCTCTCGCACTCTTTCTCTTTCCCTCTTTTTATTTTTTTCTTATCCTTCCTTAAAAAATGCCCTAATATTCGGCTATTTATAGCCTTTCCATTTCTAGATATTTCTATGGCTAATCATAGGGATTAATGCACTCTTAACGCAATGATGTCGAGAAAACCCATCATTAGGGTTCTCCCATTCATCTGATCATATGCATGGGCCTTTAAAATTGCCCCTAACGGACCTTAGATGGGGTGGGCCACATGATGGACATCTTGGATTAGGGAGAGGATCACTTCTTCCATATGCAGTTTTTTTTATAGATCGGGGAAGATGGATCGTTGGCCATGGCGTTTTCATGCTGGCCAGATGATTTAACGATCTGGGACGTTTAGATGGTCTAGATGGTGTCCATCAAGCTTGTGGATCCAACTCTACGGTAGGGGCTGGTGATGATAATATCTTTCCTAAAGTGAAGCCGGTTCACGTTATAGCGGCGTCTCGTCAAAATCTCAGTTTCCTTACGAGATTTTCAAGTAGCCCTAATCTTAACGTCCTGGATGGCTTAAGGGAGGTTTCTAGAAGCCGGGGAAGGGTCGAGACTGCACCATTACTTGAAATGAAAATATTCTTTCCGCCTTTCCTAGGGCAGAGCTATTTTTGAAAATCAGACGATGGCTTGGATTCCATGTCTCAGCGTAGCTGTGTTTCTTCAAAGCCGTTGGGCGAATGGATTTTCCAGCAAGGAGTTGCAAGTGATGTGGATTTATTTCCAGTGGGAGTTTTCATGCCATGCTGTTTGGGGTGGATTATCGTGCACATGAGCATGTATCATCACATGTAAACTAAAGGTGGTTATGTTCGGTGGGCACCACTGATCATGATGGATGGTCTTGATCTTGGAGACGACACTTGGAGGTGGGCCATTTTGGATTGACAAATGAACATGGTTCGTTTGAAATCACAAATGGCAGGAGAGCTAAATTGGAATTTCATATTCCTTGGTCTTTATCTGGTCAAACCTGATTTGAGCACTTATACGTCCCATGTGTAGCGAGTGTATATCATCTGTGCACATGCGTAGGTTTAAAAGTGGTGTGTACATGGTGTTTAGGGCGATTTGTACCGTTCATTTGTCTTAGTGATTTAACTAACTTTCTTTGGTGTAAAAAACTCAGCCAAATCTATGCTTGGGATGGTTTGATTTTCATTATTAGCAATTGTTGGTAGTGCTGATTCTATTAATAAGTTAGAATTTAGGGCTTCTTTTTTTTTTTTTTTTAAACATGAGTTGTTACATAGAGTTACTTTACCTTACTCATCTTAAATAAAGTTAGGCATTGTTTGTTGTTATAGGAAAATAATATTAAAAAGTCCTACCGTAACACCCTGAACTTTTCAATACCCGAGTATTGAAAGTTCTCGAGTGTTACCATGAAATTTAACTTACTATGTACATGTGTATGATACCAATCTAGCAATTCTAACCTTACATCTATTCTCCAACACAAATCTGACCGTTGAGAATAATCTCCATTTATAGATCAAGCAATCTGACTATTAATTTAGATGGGATCATCATATACCTAAGTATTCTCAACCGTTCAGCCAATTATACACTGCTAGTTAAAGATATCTAACTGTCCACTCTGAGTTTAGACCACCTGATCATAGTAAACTATCTACTTGATCTTGTCATCCACTCGTACACATCAAATTGAGATTTTGATCCGTTCATCTTGTTCGTCACGTATGAATATGCTTAACTCACTATCATAACTACAATCTAAGAAACTTATACATGGGAACAAGTCACTTGAATTTAACGGTATACATGTTCTTCCTCTTGATCACTCTAAAAACTCACTTGTAATCATCCCTTTACAAAACTGACCATACACCTACTTATATACATGATCAGAATACTAACTATCAATTTTTTCTATTTTTAACATGTCATCTGACCATCAATTATGTTGGTTGATATATGTACATTCCCTTAATTAGTTTGGTGATTAATTTCTTATTTATAATGATTTAGATATAAATCATTTTATAAAAATTACTTAGAAACGTTTCTACAACCATGTAGAACCATTAGTTTTTCAAAACTCTCATATCAATAATAATTATAAAAATGCCATTAACCTAAACCCCTGAATTCTAGATCACATAGTTCCCAAAATTCCATTGATGTAAAATTTTATACTATGTCTTTGTATAATAAATTAACCATACATGTTAAAATTTCAGCCCTTAGATCATTGTAAAAGTGACCCAATTGACAAATCAGCCCTTTAGCCGTTGATTTTGGTGTTCATCGAGTGAAGAAACCTTATGGGTAGTCGTAGTAGAATATTTCCCTTCATATGAACAACTTGGATTGCCCATCATATGGACCAACTGTAAAATATGAAGACTCCACTTTGGTAAGATTTTCTTTAGGCGTGAAGTTATCCTATCAAGGCCTACTAACTCCTTATAAATTTAGATATTTAGATTTAAACACTTTCCGCCATCCATCACAACTCAAATTTGGACCATACTCTGGTCTCATATGACTACGAGGTTACACAAATTTAGGCCCCGATCTATGATTCTACGCCATTGAAGGTTGAAGCTAGTTATTTTATTTTGGTACAAAAGATGAAATTTTAGATTTAAGCTTTTTTCACCATCAATCAACCACTAATTTTTGTCCAAACGTTTGCATATCTTGACTACACATTTTTTTTCAAAATTGGGCCCTGATTATTAAGTCTGGACCGTTAATTGAGATCAAGTTTGTTTTGGCACCCGCTAGGAGAGTTTTTAAGATAGGTCAATCTAAATTTCAGATCACTAAAAAAATTATATATCTCAGCTCTATTCGATGACCTTGACACAATGGATGAATTAAATTTAAAGAAAGATCATCAAAAAAGGAAAAATTAAAGAAACTCAATCTAAGTGGGATGTGAAATACACCCCTCTCACACGCCCACTCCATTAAAAAAGGAGTGTGCGTTCTCCTCTCCTCTCACATGACCAATCTCCTAACACCGAAGGAGGAAGAGAGAGAGAGAGAGAGAGAGAGAGAGAGAGAGAGAGAGAGAGAGAAAAGGAGAAGCCTAAACGCCCTTTTCCTTCTTCATATGTATGGTGTCTCCCTCTTACTCAAGCGATATCGTGATTTATGTAGAAGCTTTCATATAAAAGCTTTCCTACATAGATATTTACCTAGGGTTTAGATCTAAGGCTAAGGTGAGGGATTCCTTTAAGCTTACCTTGATTTAAGTTGATATGATTTATCTTACCTTTTACATGGTTTACTTTCATGTTACTATGATTCTCTCCCTGTAATTATTTAATTTATCACCAAAAATTATTTATCATTTGAAAATTATAGTTATTATATGATTTTAATTATGCATGATCTTTATTAATTTATGTGGGGTGATGGATATAAGCCTTGACCTTGGCCTTTACCTATTTTGTTGAGTTAGCCCTTGTTACTCTTCACTTTGTTAAGTTAGCCATTGCTACTCTCCTCTTTGTTGAGTTAAACTTTGCTACTCTCCTCTTTTGTTGAGTTAGCCCTTACTATTCTCCTCTTTGTTGAGTTATCATTGCTACTCTCCTCTTTATTTTGTTAGCCTTGTGTTATCTACCTTTATGGCTTGGACATGTGTCTTGAAATTTTAAAACTCACATGATTCAAATTATTTATCTATTGATGCAAGTGATGTATTAGAGGTATCATAACTAGTGATTCAAATATTTTTCATGAACACAATGCATTACGGGTAGTGGCCCTCTTGGTCAGCACGTAATTTATTGGGTTAGTTGGTGTGGTGCACAATCAATGTAAGTAAATTGTCATGCATGTTACATTACTTCTCGGGATTAGATGTTGTAAATAGTTACTCCATGAACACATCTTGTTACGTAAATGTAAGGCATGCATCCTAGTCCATACCATTCCTTAGACTCTTGCGATCCTCCCCATTGAATTCCAACAACCCACAATCTGTAATTGACGTTTGCATGCAACCCTAGGTCGTATACCGTAGATTTGAGTTCGGTTGACCCGAAACTTATACCTTGCGATATCACTGTCACTGCGGTTCCAACGGCGCGTCTCACCCGCCAATACGATACCTAAGCTAGGAGTTGTGGGCTCGCATTTATTTTGAGAAAATACCGTGCATTGAAAATCCAGAGAAGAGAATTTCTACAATCTATTAAATCAATTTCATCAATCAATCAAGTATAATGCCCATCCCTCTCTTACTAACAAGGCACGACAACACATACCTCTCTCATCCAAAGTCTACTCTCTCTCTCTCTCTCCATCCATCCCTTCCTTATACCCATCACCATCCCTTTCTCCCATCCATCACTCACTCTCTCTCATTTCTCTCTTCACTCCTAAGCAACCTAAGAGTGTGGACGTCCAAGTTAAGGAGAGAAAAGAGAGGAGCCTAGTGTGGCCCACTTCTTACCACCCAATCTCCCATCCTAGTCACCCAACCTTCATCAACTTCCACCAAAGGGAAAGACAAGGAGTTTAGGAGTCCATAGAGCTAAGAAGGAGCAAAATTGGAGGATATCCAACCGTTAATTTTCATTTGAGGGCCCACTTATGGTGGGACCCATCTTGATGTATGTACATGGAGGAGCTCATTGTGGTGGAGCTCCTCCCATCACCACTGTTTCTTTCTCTCTCTCTCTTTTCCTTTTTATATGGTGATGATGATGATGAGGTGTGCGGCCCACCTGATGTGTGTGTGTGTGGCCCACCCTGATGCACCCCACCATGAAGAATGTATTCTATATCCATATCGGCCACCCATGAGGCCCACCTAGCCAATGTCCAGTGGCCCTGGATAAAAGGAAAATACAAATATCTACTTGATTCGGTGAAGCTTGTGAGTCTCACACGTGTGGACCCACCTATAAGTGGATTGGCTAGAGCACCATACACCAGCTATATAGCTGATGTATGATGTCAACAAGTTTTGTGGGTTTCATCCACACTGTCCATCTGCATGGAACCCATGTGTGGTATGGGTTTTATTTGTGCCGTCCATCTGTGCAGGACCCCACCATCATGTAAGTGTATTGTCTGTGTTGTCCATCCGTGCAGGACCCCACCATCATGAGGTATATGTTATATTCAAACCGTCCATCCATTAGGGCTCACCATGATGTAGTGTTATAGCCACACCATCCAGCCTACTGGACGGTGGGTCCCATTAGATATGCTGCTTAGATGAAGTCAGCAAGTTCCGTGGACCCCAACAGCAATAGCTGCTATAATCCGATAACAAGTTCTGTAGGTCTGATCTGAGGTATGCGTTATATCCAACCACCCATCTATGTGGATGCCACTAGTTACCCCACCAAACCGTCCATCCATGATCTATGTGTTACATCTGAACCGTCCATCCAAACCTACACACCCAAAACCTGTTATATGGATGTCCGCACGTCCTGTGAACTTGACCGTGATGTATGTGTTTTACCAGTACTGTCCACCCATCTTGCGAAGACAGATCCATCTATTAAGTGGACCACACTGCAAAAACCAGTGAGGGATTGAACGACTACCATTGAAACCCTTTGGGATCACAGAAGTTCAGGATTAATATGATATTTGTTTTTCCTCTTAATTCAGGTCTTTGTAACCTTATGAACAGACTGGATGGATAATAAATGTTATTGTGGGCCCGGTGAAGTTTTATCAGTGGAAATCACTATCGTCACTACTATTCATGGAATGGTCCAGATGATCTTCCAATATGATTCACCTTTGGGTAATGCTCTAAAATAACCTCTAAATATAGATGAATGGTGTAGATATTCTAGTTAGGACAGTGGACCCACTTGAGTACATGATGCCCATTGTTGAGGCCCATGTGATGTAGCCCACTTGATGTGCATGAGGCCCATGTTTGAGGCCAAATGTGATGTATACTCGGTCCATGTGTTGGGGCCCTTTGTAATGTATATGAGGTTTGTGTATGAGGCCTATTATAATGAGCATGTGGCCCGTCTTTAAGGCCCATTGTGATGTATATGAGGTCCGTGTATGAGGTCCATTATAATGAGCATGCGGCCCGCCTTTAAGGCCCATTGTGATGTATATGAGGCCCATGTATGAGGCCCATTAAAATGAGCATGCAACCTGTCTTTAAGGCCCATTGTGATGTACATGAGGCCCATGGGATGTGGCCCATTATGATGTATATGTGGCCCATGAGTGAGGCCCATGCGATGTGGCCCATTGTGATATGTATTAATCCCATATGAAGTAACCCATTGTGATGTGTATTAGGCACATGTGATACGGCCCATTATGATATATATTAGGTCCATGTGATGCGACCCATTGTGATGTATATTAGGGTCATGTGATGCGGCCCATTGTGATGTGTATTAGGTCCATATGATGCGGCCCATTGTGATGTATATTTAGATCATTTGATGCGGCCCATTGTGATGCTTATTAGGCATATGTGATGCGTCCCATTGTAATGTATTTGAGGCCCAAGTATGAGGCCCATTGTAATCTATATGAGGCTCATGAGTGAGGCTCAATACAATGTATATAAAGCACTAATATGAGGCCTAAGGTGATGTATATGAGTCTCATTGCAATGTGTGATTCCACCAGGATGTATATAATGATGTTTATGATGCCCATCCATGTTCCTGGTTGATATTAAATGGGTCGTGCTTTAGGAGAAATAATGTTTTAATGTTCACGTTGTATGAGAAATGATGGTTAGATGTCTACATTGTAACTCTCCCTAAAGCCCATTGTTAGGTCCATTCTCATCTCCCCTTAATGAAATAACCCAAACCGTTGGGCCCCTCATTAATTATTATATTACTCATCTTTCCCATGATTAGGCTATCCCAATCCGTTGGGCCCCCATTTGATAATGATGCTTTTCACCATACCTTGTAGGACCACCCAAGCCTTGGAGCCCATCTTGTCTTCATACTGAGCCTTTCATAGGAAATGTGGCCCATCTTGTGCGTATTGAGCCCTTAGGAAACCCAGATTGCTACATGATGGAACGGGCAAGGAAGCCCACTCCTTGTTCTTAGTCCCATTCTTGATATGAGTAGGCCATCTAGGCCCATCATTGATATGAGGAAAGTACATCATCACCATAGGTGAAAAGATCGGTGGTATCAGGTATGGTATGTCCACTGTTGAGGATCGATCCTCAAGTTATGGATTAGATCTATTGTCCTTCTATGAACCCCTCTATATATATAGGCCGATTATTGATTATGACTATGATTGGTATACGCACTAAGAATGTGTTAGCATAACATTATGATTGTATGAGGCCTATTGTAAATATGTGAGGCCCATCCTAATTGTATAGGGCCCATTGTGTGATTTTATGAGGCCCATTGTGATTATATGAGGCTCGTTGTGATTATATGAGGCCCATTATGATTGTACGAGGCCCATTGTGATTATATAAGGCCCATTATGATTGTGTGAAGCCCCTTGTATGTGCGAGGCCCGATTGTGATGTATAAGACCCACCATGTGTACGTGATTATGTGCACTCCTTTGTTCATTATTATGGGCCATGGGCCTCCTTATACAGGCCCACCATGATATATGTGATTATAATCATGCTTAGTATACTTCATGATATGTGCTCATACGCATCATTCACATGCTTGTTATGAGGTGTGATTGAGCATAGCATGTGCCATTGGGCTGATTGTTTATGAGGCTCCTTGAGAGACGGAGTTGCCCCACATGAGTGCGTGGTATGCGCAGGTTTGACGCATGACTAGATGGAATGGCTCATGTGTTCCCATTTTGTGACATGATCATTTGGCGCCCTAGCGACATCAGGGCTGTAAACTCTACAGGCATATCATGGATGGTCAGATGGGACACCAAAAATGTTTGATTTGAGCATATGGGCACTTTGGATGTCTGTGCGTGAAAGTCCCTAAACTCTCGTGGCTAAGGGATGCTCCAATGACTAGACCGACTTGAAGACATGAGCGCCGAGTGACGAATATGAAGAGACCACACTTCCCACTATGTCTTGGTCGATTGGGAGGGGGTGTGGCCTTACCCACCTGAGGGAGTAGGCAATGTTTGGATGAGTCTGACCGGCTTGAGGAATGGGTCCGCTATCGATGAGCTGGGTAAATATTGGCAGGCGGATGGTGAGGTCTCTTCCACTTACCCAGTTGTGCACTTGATAGGGCGACAGGTGGCGTAGAGTGTACAAGACCCTGATGATGATCCCAGAAAAGTACAGTACTGATGTGTGGACTTATTGAGCAGGGGTTGCATACTCAGTATTTTACTCATTCATTCATTCATTCACTATCCACTCGAATTGGTGGTACGTAATTAATTGTTATGTGTACCTTCGCAATGGCTAGGATTTTAGTTGAGGCACGCGACCAACCTGAGATCAGGAGTCTACCACATTGAGTCTGGCCATCCAAATTTGGGTATGAGACTGGTTTGGATAGAAGTTTCTTGTGATGGACCCCATAGTTTGCGATACTACGAACAATCATCTCAACTTCACACTCTAGCTTTGTCATTTCATTCTCACCACATATTGCATTACATTCATGGCATATGGCATTTTTGGTTGCTATGTTTCTACATTTATATAGACTAGATGAGGCTGATGGTATTTGTGGACTCTTCAGGATTTGCATATTACATTACATCCTTGGTATCTAATATTTAGCTCACTATGTCTCCACCTTGCATAGATGATTTATATTGCATCCACAGTATATGATATTAGCTTATTATGTTTTTGCATCACATAGCTTGGATAAGGCTGATGTTATTTATGGACTTTCCAGCATATTTTCGCATTGCTCTGATATTGTATACTTGACACTTACCTTGAGCACACACTTTCACCACCCTCTAAGATTTTTATAAGCTTATGCACGATAGATGTGTGCAGGTGGTGTTAGGTCACAGTAGCGTTGAGCTTGGAGCGTGCAGCTGTCTTCTTGAGCTTTGATTTTTAATATATATATTTCCCTTTCAGCACTGTATTCAACTGTTTATATTAGTGGATATATGATGATGATGTTGCTTTTGTGATTTGGGAAAACTTGTGGTTATTCTTCTTATGAGATAAATGTACGTTGAAAAATCCTCCTTGTAGGATCCTGGGATCAGAATCTAGCATATAGAGCCAAGAATGGGGCATTACGGAGTATATCGGCATCGAATTCGGCGATCAGAAATTTTGTGGGCCTGATTTTCGAGTTTGGGGCGTGACAATAAATCCCCAAATCGTGTCGCCTTGGATGTTCGTATAAATCCATGTTAATGTTGGACACACCAGTGAATCTTCATACTATGAGAATGCAGGGCGAGTTGAATATTTTAAGTTATATTCCACATTGTGAAAATGATCACTACGTATGATGAGCCGCACACACTTTGCTAGACATGCTTTCATATATATTGATTGCGCGTGCTGATACCTCTCAAAGTGGTGGAGTGTTGGATGTATCAGAACCCTTACATTAATTTTATGAATCTCTTGAATCGTTATTAATCTTAAAGGATAACTATCACTATGAGTAGGGAATTGACCCTCTCCAACTGTACAGATGATGCAGGTGATACACAGATTGAAGACTTAGAGAACTATCTCCCTATGAAAGATTATACTGAATGCATAAGAAGATAGTTTTAAGATTTAGTCTTATATTTCCACTGCAAACTCAATGTAATAAACTCTCATTGAAAGTGCATTTGATAATTTGTTGAGTTCTTTTAGTTAAATGAAATAATAAATACACTCGATTTTATTCTCATGAATGGTTACCTTCACAAATGTAACTGGATGTGATCTAAATGTAAAAGAAAATATGGTGTAATTTTTAAAGCACCCAATTTATATATTATTAACATCCGGAATTCTCAGGCACGAGTATGTACGCGGCCGCAAAAATTTCGAGATGTTACAGTAGTATGAGAGCATGAGAATGAGATTAACTCGGCGTGAGGGAATGGACCATCATATGCTTTACATAACTAGGATAGGATCATGAATTAAATATATATACTTAATTAGATTCCCAAAGGAACTAGGAAGTTGAGGAATTAAAACTCATATTCAGGTTCCCCATTGTAAATATTAAGTTAGCTGTGGAATTTAGGGACTGTGAATCTAGGTACCTTCAGAAAAAATTCTCAAATCCCAAATGAACTTGTTATGAATTAAAATTCATCCTTAAACAAATTTTCAAGTAAGAAAAAATAATTTCCCAAACCAGAATCGGATATTTTCCAATTTTTCAAAATTTTATTATTGTTTCGATGAAAACTAATACGTTAGAAAACTTCTGCTAGTCTCAGTAGGTATACTTATCAGAAAATTTTAAAATTTTTAGTACCTTACTTAGGTTCCCAGAAATCTCCTCTAAAATTTCAACCCAATCAGTTCTATACAAAATTCTTTAAAAATCTGACAATAACAAAAATACGTAGGACTTGCTGCTGGACAGCAAGCTTTTATATACCTCACAAGCGTGAAACAACCCCCAAACTATGGAATATTACCTCAGGAATTTTTTGTAACTTCAGGAATAAGTCAAAGACTTAATTTCTAAATTTTGAATAAATTAGATGCAAAGATCATAAATTAAAATTCAGAGAGTGCCAACCTATCAATATAAAATGATTTTGGAAATTTACAACCCTTTATATAAAGAATGCACTAAAATCTAGGTTTAACAATGAATGGATAATTTAGGCCTATCCTTTATGAAACCTAGGGTAATTTTATGGTGGAATGAAAATAAATATATATGATATTCCTCAAGGATATAAAATGATCAGGACCATGGATTTACAGAATCATATTCAAGCGAGTTATAAAGGTTTGATCCGAGTACCAAATCCCGAGTGCTTACAAATGAACTCAATGCCCTGGTCAAGTAGAAGTTCGAGACTCACCTAGAATGGATGATACTAAAGAACTTACTGCCCTGGCCAGGTAAGAATTCAGTGTGTCAGGATTAGCTGTACTATAACCATTTTTCGTGTTACCTCGAAACACTAAGGGCCTGTTTGATTTTTCATGTAACATGTAATTACCTGGTAATTGGGTAATAATTACTTACCCAGGTAATTACCGCATCGAAAATGATGCAGATGTGACCACTTAACTTTTGAGCACTAGAACCGAGGATGGTTGCTAAATGGATGTAGGGTCCACTTTGATGTACGTGGCTTATCCACACTGTTTATCCTATATGTCAACCTCATTTGGGATATGAACCCAAAAATGAGGCAGATCTAAAGCTTAAGTGGACCACACCATACGAAACTATGATAAATCATTCATCCACCATTAAATATTTCTTGAGGCCCCTAGATGCTTTGGATGAGGCTGATATTTGTGCTTTCCTCTTATCCATGCCTATGTGACCTTGTGAAGAGTTTAGATAACAAATAAGGTCTGATGTGGGCCTGATGAAATAAATAACTTTCGATGGTGGATGTTTTATGGACAGTATTTCCTTTAGTGTGGGCCAATTAAGCGTTGGATCTACTTCTATTTACAGATGATGCCCCAACATGTTCTGCTAAAATGGATGGATGGCATGGATATGTCAAATATATCACTATGCGGCCCACAAATTTAAGTCAATGTTTTGTTTGATTTTTCACAGCAGAAATACATCCTGGTTATCAAACATGTTCAATAGTAATAATTACTCATTTATCATGTATTTACTGTTACACTAGAAAATCAAACAGGCCCTAAGAATAGAAATAAATATAAATATATATATATATATATATATATATATATATATATAGAGAGAGAGAGAGAGAGAGAGAGAGAGAGAGAGAGAGAGAGAGAAACTGTAAGGCCTGTATCCTAATCCGTACTGTTCCATAAACTTTCGCGATCATTCCCGTTGAATTCCAACAATTCGCGACCTATAATCGATGTTTACGCATGACCTTAAGTCGTATCCCGTAGATCTAAGTTGGCTCAATCTAAGACTTATACCATTGTGACTGCACCATCACAGTGGTTTTGACGCCGTATATTACGCCTCGACCCAGGCCAAGAGATGTAGGCCCGTGTTCAGTTCGAGGAAAACAAAGCGCGTTTACAATCCCAAGAGAATCTCTACAACATGTCCCATCAATCAATCAATCAATCACCTCATGTCAAGTACAAGAGCAACCCCAAAGTCGACTCTCTCCCTCTTTCTCTTACACACCCATACATGTCAAGTACAACTATCAACTCACATCCATCTCTCACACCCATAACCTCTCTTACAACCAACCTTTCCCTCTCTCTTTCTCTTCACATTTTCCAAGCAAGCAAAGGAGTTCACGTCCAAGCACTTCTAAGAGAGAAAAGAGTGAGTTGTGTGGCCCACTTCTCATTCCAAGATCCATCATCCTAGCCCTTCATTTCTCATCATTTTCCATCAAAGTGAAACACAAGAGGATTGGTGTTTCACCGGACTAAGAAGATCGAAAGGTGGGTGTTTTATAGGCCTATATTTTTTTTATGTTTTGATGATAGGCCAAGTAGGGCCTACCGATTAAGGATATGAATCTCACTTTGGACCCTAGATGTGGCCGATGGTCCACTATATTCACATCATCATTCCATGATGGGGCCAATCTCCATGGACCCCATTATGAAGTTTACTTTTCTAGCTCAAAGGGGTCATCTAGACCTTCCATTTTGGTGGAGAAGGAATCTCCACCGTTGATTTTTGTTTTGGTGGGCCCACATGTACTGGGACCCACTTGATGCATGGAAAGGGAGGGCCTATAGTGTCGGGGTCCCTCCATCACACGTGTCCCCTTCTTTCCCTCTCCCTCTCTTTTTCATTTATTTTTGTGTGTGATGATGTTGCCATGTGGCCCACCCAGATGTACCTCCACCTTGATGTATGTCTTATCCACTCCATCCAACCATTTGGTGGCCCACCTAGGCAGCACGCCTGTAGGTGGGGCCCACCTTAGATATATGTTATAACCAAACCGTCCAGCGTCCAGGGACGCTGGACATGACCACCCAATGAAGTGTGAATGGACAGCGTGGTGTACTACCGGGCAAAATAAAATATTAGTTTGATTAAAACTTTTGGGTGGGCTGCTCATGTAGGCCCCACCTTAATGTATGGGTCTAATTCACGTCATCAATTCCATTCCCCAACTCATTTTAAGCGTTGAGCCGAAATGTGAGGCCAATCTAATTTTTTGGTGGGCCATAGCTTAGAAAGCAGTGGTTTATATCGTTAAAATCCATTAGGGACCACTCTGATGTTTTTATACACCAAAATACATCACATATTGGGCTCATTTGGTCGATCATGAGCCGTAGAATCCAATGGGTGGAGTGGATCCACCTGATGCGGGCCTCACAAATGAAAAACCATGGAAATTCATGTTTTTCAAAAAAAGAAAAGAAAATATAAATAAGCAGCAGACGCTGCTGCTAGATGTCCAGACGTGCATCAGTGTCTTGTTGCGCTGTGGACGGTCGGGCAAGGACATGGGTCCCAGATGCAGGCCCCACCGTGGTGTGTGTGGAACATTAATACCATGCATTTGGTGGGCCCCCTTGATCTGTCGTACGTGGCAGAGATCAGGTGGTCCACGTCACAGGAAACAGTGGTGGGATGAACGCCTACACTTGAAACTTCTACGGTCCAGAAGTTTTGGATCGTTATGAGATTTATTTTTCCTCTTTATTCAGGTCCCTGTGACCTTATTAACAGATTGGATGGTAGATAAGCGTTATGGTGGGCCCCACGTGGGACCCACTGATGTATGTATTATATTCCACACCTTCCATTAGTGTGGACCCTACCACGAGGTATGTACTTTATCTATGTTGTCCATCCCTATGGGACCCACGATGATGCATGTGTTGCATCCAAACCGTCTAACCATTTTGAAAGATAATTTTAAGGCTTGTGATAGAAGAAAAATGTGACAGATCCAGTTAATCTTTTGATATGGTTCATTTTTATATAATACTCTATATTAATCTCTAGAAATAGATGAATTGTGTTCGGCCCATTTGAATTGGCCCATTCAACTCGGCCCATTGATCTGGCCCATTTGATTAGGCCCATATAATACTCTATGATGCCCATTGTTGAGGCCCACCTTGATGTGACGTATAAGGCCATTGTTGAGACCCACCTTGATATATATGAGGCCCATGTGATGCGGCTTATTTGATGTATCTGAGGCCCATGGGCTGAGGCCCAATGAGATGTATATAAGGTCCATTGTAATGTGTGGTTCCACCATGGTTTGTGTAATGATGTTTATGACGGGTCGTGCCTTGGGAGCAATGATGGTTTGACGTCCACATTTTAAGGATAATGTTGGTTAAATATTCGCATTGCAACTCTCCCCAGGGCTCATTGATAGGCCTATATTTGTTATGTGCAGGCCATCTAGGCCCATCCTTATTGGAAGAATAGTTCATTACCATTTCACATGCTTAATATAACTCCATGATTCATGCTCATACGCATTATATGTATGCTTGATATGAGGAATGACTGATCATAGCATATGCCATTGGGTAGATTATTTATGGGACTCACTGATAGGAGTTACCCACATGAGCAAGCGGTACGCGTAGATTGCTGCATGAGTGGATGGTGTGACTCATGCATCTCGCATATGTGTGACAAGATCATTATACGCCCTAGTGACATCAGGGTCGTAGCCTCCATAAGCATGTTATGAATGGATAGATGGGATAGTGAAAATGTTTGGTTCAAACATCTAGGTACTTTGGATGTCCATGGGTGAAAGTTCCTAAACTTCTGAGGCCAGAAGATGTCCCAACGTAAAGACATAGTGGATACATGAGCGCCCGAGTGCCGAATACCAGTAAGCCGGATCTCCCACTATGTCGTGGTCGGTTAGGAGGGGGTGTGGCCTTATCCGCCCGAGTGAGGGGGTTATAAGCTAGGCTAAGTATGACCAGCTCATAAATGGGTCCGCTATCGACGAGCCTGGTAGATATTAATAGAATATTAGCTAGACGGATAGTGAGGTCTTTTCCACTCGTTGGTTGTGCTGCTAGGGAGGTGGAAGCCATTATGGAGTGTACTAGACCCTGGTAATGATCCCAAAGAGGAACCGTACTAATATGTGGACTTATTGAGCAGGAATTGCATACTCATTCATTCATTCATTCACTATTCACTCGGGCTGGTGGTGAATAATTATTTGTTACGTGTACCTTCGCATGACCAAGATTTTGGTTGGGTGCGTGACTAACCGGAGATCAAGAGTTTACCACATTGAGTCTGACTATCCAAATTTAGGTATGAGACTGGTTTAGATAGATGTCCCTTGTGATGGACCTCATATCCTGTGATACTACATACTATCATCCCGACCTCACACTCCAGCTTGGTCATTTCATTCGCATCGAATATTGCATTACATTTGCAGGTATATGGTATTTTGGGTTGTTATGTTTCTGTACTTATATGGCCTAGACAGACTTAGCAGGATTTACATATTGCACTGCATCATCAGGCATTTGGTATTTAGTTCTTTATGATTCCACATTTGTATAACCAATCCACATTGCAAACTCTAACATTGTATGATTCATGATCATGCTTGTATTTTTGATATTGTATGATTATAACATTGTATTGGATACTTGACATGTGCATTGCACACACTTACACCACCCTCTAAGCTTTCTATAAGCTTATGCATGATAGATGCGTGTATGTGGTATTAGGTTGTAGCAGCATTGATCTTGGAGAGTGCAGCGGTCTTTTGGAGCTTTGATTTTTGACATATGTATTTCTCTTTTAGCATTGTATTCAAATGTTTATATTAGTGGATATGTAATGATGATGTAGCCTTTTTTATTTGAGTATACTTGTGGTTATGCTTCTTACGAGATAATCGTACGTTGAAAAATTCTACTTGTAGGATCCCAGGATCGAAATATGGCGCATGCGCAAACGGAGGCTGTTGGCACCGGATTCGACGATTGGGAGTTTTGATGAGCCCGGTTTCTGAGTTTGGGGCGTGACAGAAACGTTACTCTAAATAGGGGAAAACTAATGTGTGAAATACTATAAAGTTAAAAACATAAATAAATAAAATAATTATATCTATATAAATCTCGAGGTCGAGATTTTCATTTAAGGGGGGTAGATTGTAGATGTAACACCCCGTACTTTTCAGTACTTGGGTGTTACTATGGAGACTTAACTTGGTGTAAATATAGATCTAACCTACTTAAATGTTCAACTTCATGTTAGACTGAATCCAACTATCAAGTACAATTATCATCCATAGATTGAACCATCCATCCATTGAATTCCAAGTAGGACCATCATGTCATCTGAAAAAATTCATTTATAGGATCTCGATCTCCTTGATAGGTAGAATGAACCGTCCATTGTTAATATCAAACCCCAAATCATTAAACCCACCGTTCATCAGACCACGATAATCCACACTCAATCATCACATAAACACATAAGTAAACCATCTAATCAACTTCAAAATCTAACTCAAATTAAGCTAGGAAACTATGAGACCACCCAACTGATGGATCACATAACATCACTGTTTAAAACTCAAATTCCATATGATAGGAACCCTTGAATGAATGTAATCAAACATTCGTCATGAAATTATTGGCATATATCACTAGGTCCATCTATTGTTAGGATCACATCACTCAATTTGGAAATCCATCACTGACCATCATAATCAAGTTATTATATCACTAAATCCACCGCTAATTACCCTTTTAAACAAGTCCAAAAACCTTATACTTCAGTGTGGATCAGACTTGGAATAAATATGACCGTTGGAAGATACTTGAATCACTTAGCGTGGCCCGCTTGAGACTTGGATTTGCCTCATATTTAGTCTGAGGACCTGATTGGGACATCCAAAGTGAGTGAATTTCATTAAACATTAACCCAAGACCCTCCCGGACCGGGTTGGATCATGTCGGATGACGAACCGACCACTGAATCAACCGAAATAATTAACTAGACATATAAATGGATAGATGCATCCCACCTGATTTACTCTACTCTTCATCCAGTACCCTAACATGACCAGAAAAAACTGATGAATGAATGAATGGATTAGATCTCATTCATATACATCAGGGTGAGTCCCACTGCAACTGCATGTGCGCAAGTGTGCATGTACTCGCAACTCACTGAACCTGTCAACACGGTTAGACCGTGTTGACCAGACTATAACAAGAAAAAGGAGATTTATCTCCCTCTGTTTCCCGCCAATGTCAGACGACACTCGTCCGTTTCAATTTGGGCCACCACCAGGTCATAGATCAATGATCTGAACTGTCCATCTCCTACATTTAGGAACGCCAACTAAAACTATAATTGGATTTCAGGTTACAGAGCACACACATTCCCACAAACAAAGGAATAACCCACCTATTTGAATTCACGTAAAACTCCACACATCCTTGCTTCACTGGGAAATCCAATCGGCTAGGATTTTCTGAAATTCTAACCACATGGAGCATATAGTCCAAATCACCATCCCATTTAGGGAAATACTTCCTCCATCATCCAAATTGCAGAAGGAATCTTTCCATTTTGAGAGCTAGCAAAATCCTAGCCATTCCCCAATATCTAGAAACCTCTCATGGGAAATCTGGGACGTTGGGTTTAGGGTTGTTCGAAAATCTAATAGTGAACCAAGATTTTGGCGAGATATTGCTACAAAGTGAGTAGCCTTCACTTTAGAAAGAGTGTTATGATCAATGGTCCTTGCTCATCGTAGAGAGGGGCCCACAACCTTCTGAACGACATCTAGACAGTCTAAACGTTCCAGATCGTTGGATCAACTGACCAACGCAAAAACACCATGACCGATGGGTCATCCCCTCCAATATGGCCGAAAGAGCCCCATTCCTAAAGGCTAACCCATTCCCTGATCTAAGCCATCCATCTGGTGGCTTATAGTCTTAGATGTTCATCCAGATAGTTGGATCTCAGCCATACAAACTCTCGATGAAGAGATCATCAACCATCTCTCCTTATTAAGCTAGATTAGTGCACACGGTTGTAACTAATCGACTAATTTAGAGTCGAACATTCTACGCTTTTCAAAGGGACTATGAAGGGATGCCTTTTAGGGCAACCCATTCTGAAATTAGAAAATTGGAAAGGGAGGGGTCTGCACCGTCTTCTTTGCTACACTGAATTACAAGAGTGACTCCGGCTCGTTGCCCAAGACGTGAGCTCATGCAAGTGTAGCTCTAGGTTGTCTTTTAGGGCAGCCCTTTCCAAAGATGGAAAGGAAATTTGTTAGAGGGGGGTGTTGTTTCTAGCAATGCACTAAGATGAGTTGACACAGTTTGAATCAAAGTGAGTTCGGGTCAAATCTAAGAGCTTCTAAGAATCCCAAGCATGAAGGAAAGAAGAAGATGGTGGGAGAGAAAGCGCCCTCTATTACTGTTATCAAGTCGAATGGGCTTGACTTACCGAATCTAAATGGATTCAAGCAGAGTTGAGTCAGGTATGGCTAGTCCAATTGAGCCCCCTTGTTAGACGTGTGATTGAAAGGGAAAAAGCATAGAAGAAGAAGAGAATCAGTTGAGTGCCACACTTGTAGGGCGACTGAGTCACGAGTTAGACCTAGTTTGTGGCCCAGCGTGTTTAGTCAAGATCTGTCAGGGACTAGGCATTGCTAGACTTTGGAGGAAGAAGAAGAAGAAGAGAAAAGAGGAGAAGAATGAAACAAAAGAGGAGAAGAAGAAAAGAAGGAAAGGAAGGATAGAGTCGAGTGGTTACTGCCAAGTTAACTCGGCTGAAACTCGACGAGTCATGGGTCGAGATCAGGCCTTGTTGACAGGGAGAGAGAGTCAAGCTAAGTTGACTCAATCAGTCGACCCACAGTATCTAGGATGAGTTGGGCTAAGCATAGGTCAAGCTTTAGGATTGGGGCATGTACAATTACCTCTAGCATCATCGGGAGATGAGCTGTAAGACCCGTATCCTAGTCCGTATCGTTCTATAGACTTTTGCGATCGTCTGGGTTGAATTTCGATGACTTGCGACGTGTAGATAATATTTTCGCGTGACCCTGAGTCACATCCCATCAATCTGAGTCATCTTGACCTGATACTTGTACCCTTACGATCGCGCCATCGCCACAGTTCCAACGCCGCGTCTCGTGCGCCGATACGATACCCAAGCCAAGAGTTATGGGCCTGAGAATAAATCGAGGAAACACCACAAGAAACATGTGCATCGTTTCCAGGAAGATTCCTACTTCAAAGAATGGAATCTCTACCCATACCCCCTCTTTCCACCAAGTCAACCAAGCTCTTACCTCTCCCATACCTTCATGCCAATAAGGCAATGCTGTCCATACCCCATCTCATCTCATGCCCAAAAAGTCAACAAGCCCCATCCCTCACCCATACACTCCATGCCACACATCCTTACAACTCCCATCACTCTCCCATTTCTCTCTTCACTCAAGGAGAGGAAACATCCATGAGAGGAGCCAAGTGTGGCCCACTCCCTATCCCTAGATCTCTAATTTTCACCCTTCAATCTCCATCATCTTCCATCAAAGTTGAAACCATGGAGTTTAGTAGTCCAAGGAGCTAAAGGAGTGATATAGGTGGGTGATCATAGTGCTACATCTTGATTTTGATTTAAGGCCCACATTCGATGGGACCCATTTGATGTATCCATTGTAAGATAGGGAGGGCCCATAGTAGCGGGGTCCCTCCCCTCCATCACATTTCTCCCTCTCTCTTTTTCTCTTTCTCTTTCATTTTTATGATGATGAAGATGACGTGAGTGGCCCACCTAAGCCGCATGTATTATATCCATACCATCCGTTTTGGGACATATGAACCCCACCGTGATGAATGGATTAGATCCACATCGTCCATTTGTGGACCATGAGTACGTGGGACCACCTTGATGTATATGGCTAGTGGGCCATGTGTACGTGGACCCCACCTTAATGAATGTATTGCAACCATACATTGGATGTCTAGCAGCGTCTACTGCTGGACTGTATAGATAGGAAAACGCAAAGAGTCAGCTTGTTTAAAAATAATAATAATAATAAATAATGATAATAAAATATCTATAATATATAATATATATGTTATACACACACACACACACACACACATATACATATATGTATAGGTGGGGGCCCCACGTGGGACCCACCCACCGTGAGAGTGCATTGGCTAGTCTACCAACTAGCTATTAGCTGATGTAATTGATGTTAGCAAATTTTGTGGACCCCACCATGATAGCATTGGGGCCCACCTTGTGATGATATGTTGCATCCACACCGTCTAATCCATGGATGGTGGATACGGATTGGTTGGCTTTCCACACACCAGTAATATAACTGCTATATTGATGTTAGTAGGGTCTGTGAGATCCACATGTGGCATGTATCGTATCCCAACCGTTCGTCCAGTGGTAGGACACACTATGATGTATGTGTAACACCAGCTGTCCCTCTAGTTGAACGTGGGCCCACCCCACATGTGTGACACTTGTGGGTGAGTGGGACCCACCTTGATGCATTTATTCTATATCCACTACGTCCATCTACCCTGGATGGTGGAATGGATCCCACTATAATGTATGTGCTTATGCACACCGTCCATCCATTTCAACTTATGTGGGGCCCACCCCACACGTGTTGCACGTGTGGGATGGGACCACCTTGATGATGTGTTGTATATCCTCTTCGTCCACGCAGGTGGGACCCACCTTGATGTATATGCTCTATATCCACCCGTCCATCTGGACGAGTGGTGTGAGGCCACCATGACGTATTGTTATATCCAACCATCCGTCTGCTTGAGGACGTAGACCCCACTTGAATGCATGTGGTTCTCCAGCCGTCCATCTGTCAAGGGTTGTGTGGGAACCTGCCGTGATGTATGTATTCACCACGGCACACATCAGCATGTGGGGTACACCATGATAAATATGTTTCAACCACGTTGTCCGTCTATTTTGTAAAACCATAAGCTGCCCCATTTGGTCCGACTTGATATATATGAGGCCCATTGGCGCGGCCCATGTGATGCGGCCCACTTGATGAAATGTAGCCCACGTATGAGGCCCATCGTGATGTGTATTAGGCCCTTGAGTGAGGCCCATTGTGATGTATATTAGACCCATGTGAGCAGCCCATTGTGATGTATATTAGGCCTGTGTGAGAGGCTATGACCCATTATGATGCATATGAGGTCCATTGTGATGTGTTAAGGCCCTTGAGTGAGGCCCATGATGATGTATATTAGGCCCTTGTGTGAGGCTATGGGCCCACTATACGTTTTGGCTCTATGTGGGTCACTCCATGGGAGTAATGTTGGTTAAATGTCCACATTGATGGAAAATGATGGTTAAATGTCTACATTGTGATCTTCCCTTAGGCCCTTTGTTAGGCTAATTATCGATGCCGATTATTAGTGCTGATTATCGAGACAGATTAATGAGGTCGATTGTTGATGTCAATTATCGATGCCGGTTATCGTTACCAATAATGAGTATGTGACATCATAGCATCAGCCCATACGCATCATCTGCATGTTTGTTATGAGATGGGGTTAACCATTGCATATGACATAGAGCGGGTTGTTTATGGTACTCCGTGATGGGTAGAGTTGTCTCACATGAGCGCACAACATGCGCACAATTGATGCATGATTGGACTGTGTGACTCATGCATCTTGCATTTTGTGATATGACCACCATACACCCTAGCGATATCAGGGCCATAGTGTCACACCCTAAACTCAAAAATCGGACTCAAAAAATTTCCGATCATCGAATTCAGTGCCAACGGCCTCCGTAGTACCCCATTCTAGGCTCCCAGTGCCTATACGCCAGATTCTGATCCTGAGATCCTACAAGGAGGATTTTCCAACGTACATTTATCCCGTAGGAAGCATAACACAAGTTTACCCAAATCACAAAGACAGCACCATCATCACATATCCACTAATATAAACATTTGAATACAATGCTGAAAGGGAAATACATATATCGAAATCAAAGCTCCAGGAGTCTGCTACACACTCCAAGCTCAACACTGTTGTGACCTAGCGCCACCTGCACGCATTTATCATGCATAAGTTTATAAAAAGCTTAGAGGGTGGTGAAAGTGTATGACAAGGTAAGTACCAAGCATATAAATATCAGAGTAAGCAAAAATATTGACAATCTATAAATCGCATAATATCAAAGTAATGTAGAAACATACTGGTAAGTCCATAAATACCATCAACATTATTCAAGCTATGTGATGCAAAAACACAAAAAGCTAATATCATATACTGAGGAAGCAATGTAGATCAGCTATGCAATGTGGAATCATAAAGAGAGCCAAATGCTATGGGCTAAGGATGCAATGCAATATGCAAATCTTAAAAAGTCCACAAATGTCGTTAGGATCATCTAGGCCATATGAATTATAAACATAATAACCCAAAATGTCATATGTCGTAGATGTAATGCAATATGCGGTGCGAATGAAATTGCCAAGCTAGAGTGAAGTCGGGATAATATTACGTAGTATCGCAGACTATGGGGTCTATTACAAGGGACTTATATCCAAATCGGTTCCATACCTAAATTTAGATAGCCAGACTCAATGTAGTAGACTCCTGATCTCAGGTTAGTCACACACCTCAACCGAAATCCTTACCATTACGAAGGTACATAATAATTAGTTACGCATCACCAGCCCGAGTGGATAATGAATGAATGAATGAATGAGTATGCACCTCCTACTCAATAAGTTCATGTATGAGTATTGTACATTTCTTGGATCATCATCGGGGTCTAGTACACTCTATGTCAACTGTCGCCCCATCAAGCGTACAACTGGGTAAGTGGAAGAGACTTCACTATCCGCTTGTCAATATCGAGTCTGGCTCGTCGATAGCGGACCCATTGCTCAAGTTGGTCAGACTCAGCCTAGCTATACCTACTCCCTCAGGCGGGTAAGCCCACACCCCCTTTCAACCGACCACGACATAGTGGGAGACTCGACTTACTAGTATACGACCCTCATGTTCTCATATATATCCACTCGGTCCTGATGTTGGAGTATCCTTTAGTACTAAGAGGGTTTAGGGATTTTCACCTAGGGCCATCTATGGTGGCCCAATGCTAGTAACAGATTTTTGATGTCCCATCTAGCCATCCATAACATGTCTGTAGAAGATACAGCCCTGATGTCGTTAGGGCGTACAATAATCATAACACACAATGTAAGATGTACGAGTCATACAATCCAGTCATGCATCAATCCCGTGCATACCGTGCCCTTATGTGAGACAATCTCCTCCTATCAGGGAGTCTCATAACAATCTGCCCAATGACATATGTAATGGTCAACCACATCTCATAACAAACATGCAGATGATGCATATGGGTATGTATCATGATGTTATACTGTCACATACTCATAATCGGTATCGACAACCGGGTTCGATAATTGGCTTATACAATAGGAATCAGCCTCGACAATCAAAATCAGACTTGACAGTCGACATTAGCCTCGACAATCGGAATCGGCCAATCAAGGCCAAAGGAAAGGTCACAATGTGGACATTAAACCATTATTGCCCATCAATGTGGCCACTTAACCAACACCGCTCCCAAGGAGTGACCCACATAGAGCTAACATAAAGTGGGCCCATGGCCTCACACAAAGGCCTAATACATGTTACAATGGGCCTCATACAAGGGCTACATATACATTACTATGGGCCGCACCACATGGTCCTAATACAGGTCATGATGGGCCGCATCATATGGCCTTAAATATATCATAATGGGCATCATCATATGGGCTGGAAATACATCAAAATGGGCCGCATCTCATGGGCCTAATATACGGCACATGGGCCGTATATACATCACATCAAGCCTTACTCATGGGCCTAAAATACATCATACCGGCCTCATCATATGGACTTCATATACAACGCATTGGGCCATAATAATGGGTCTCATGTACACCATGTGGGCCGCACCAATGGGCCTCATACAATCAAATGGGCCACATCAATGGGCCGTACTAATGGCTCTCATATACATCAAATAGGCCGCACCATCGGCCGCACCATCTACACCATTCATCTATATTTTAAAGATCATATTTAGAGCATTTCCAAGAAAATAAATCATATTGAAAGATTATCTAGACCATACCACAATAACAACGGTGATAATGATTTCCACCGTTAAAACCACAGGGCCCGCCATAACGATTATTTCCCATCCGATCTGTTCATAAGGTCACAGAGACTTGAATTAAAAACAAATATCATACTAATCCAAAACTTCTATACTCCCAAAGAGGGTTTCAATGGTAGGTGTTCAACCCTCCACTATTTTTGGCATTGTGGTCCACTTGATAAATAGATCTACCTCATTTTTAGTCTCAGCGAATAGTGTGGATTTAACACATGCCTCATGATCAGGCCGCTGTCTAGGCCCCTCGATGGATGGCCTGGTTATAAAACACATATGTTATGGTGGTCCATGTCAAATGGTTGGACGGTATAAATGAAACACATACACCGTATGGGACCCAAGGAACTTGCTGACGCAATAACAACTGTACTGTAATTGCTGGTGTGGGGTCCACATGTGTGACCCACCTAAAAAAATGGGCAAATGGTGATCAGGCCACTGTCTAGGCCCCTCGATGGATGGCCTGGTTATAAAACACATATGTTATGGTGGTCCATGTCAAATGGTTGGACGGTATAAATGAAACACATACACCGTATGGGACCCAAGGAACTTGCTGACGCAACAACAACTGTACTATAATTGCTGGTGTGGGGTCCACATGTGTGACCCACCTAAAAAAATGGACAAATGGTGCAAGCCTGTATCCTAAACTGTACCATTTCGTAGACTTCAGTGGTCTTACCGGTCGAATTTCGGTAACCTTCGACCCTTAACCGATATTTACGCGCGACCCTGATTCATATGCCGTCAACCTGTATCGACTTAACTCAAGACCATTACTATAGTGACCGCGCCATCACTGCGGTTCTGATGCCACGCTTGCGCGCCAAGGCGATACCCTGGTCAAGAGATGTGGGCCAACGTTCAGTGCGAGGAAAACGCCGCGCGTTGCGAAACCCAAGAGAATCTCTACGAGGTGTCACATCAATCCCATCAATCAATCAAATCTTATCACATCACATGTCAAGTACATGTCAAGTACACATCACCTTTCACCCATACCCAAGCAACCACAAAAGTCAAGAGGTCCTTACACAAGCCATGCCTTTCTTACACAAATGCCACCAAAGTTAAATAAAGTGGCTCTTTCACCCATCACCACCACATCAAACATCTATCACCCATCTCTCTCTCCCTTCACAAGTTTCTCTCTACTCTCTCCCAAGCTAGAGAAAAATTCATGTCCAAGCCTCTCCCCATTTCTCTCAAACTACAAGTGCGGCCCACCTTCCCACTCTCTCATCTCCCATCTCAACCATCCAAACCTCATCTCATCCATTAGAATAAAAGTTAAGGTGCTAAGGAACCCATTGGAATAAGAAGATCGAACGGTGGGTGCTTGATAATAGTAGTTTTTCATATTTTTGAGATGGGCCAAGTGAGGCTAATCAATCAATGGTTTGGATCTCACTTGGGACCCTAAGATGTGGCCAATGGCCCACTTTGATCATCATGATCATCCCATGATGGGGCCATTCTCCATGGACCCCATCATGATGTATACTTTTCCTAGCTTGTAAATAAGGTCATCTAGACCGTTTATTTTCGTGGAGAATGGATCTCCACCATTGATTTTGATTAGGTGGGCCCATATGCAATGATTTATGTTGTAGATCATGGAAGGGAGGGCCCATAGTGCCGGGGACCCTCCATCATGCGTGTCCTATTCTATCTTTCTCTCTCCCTCTCTCTCATTTTTATTTATTTCCCTTTGTATGATTTATGTGGCCGTGTGGCCCACTTGAATGGACCCCACCATGAGGCTTGTATCCTACCCAAGCCACTTATAAGTGGGGCCCACCTTAGATGCGTTCATCCATCAGTGGTGGCCCACCTCAGCGAGGTCCACCTCAATGTATGTATTATGTCCAGGGACGTTGGACGTTCCCTGGACGTTGAATGGAAAACACAAATATAGCTTGGTTCAAGCCTTGGGAGTGGACCGTTTGTGTAGGCCCCACCTTGTTGTATGGGTACAATCCAAGCCGTCCATCCTCTTTCCCATATCATTTTAGGTGTTGAGCCAAGGAATGAAGTTAATCCGTTCATTGGACGGGTCATACCTCTCAAAACAGTGACTCTCGCCATTTAAATAAATTTTAATTTTTCTACAGGCCTAAATATGTTCAATAGCGAACTCATTGGGACGGCCTTGAGCTGCTGAACGTAATGGACGGGTTAGATTTTCTGATGGTGGGCCCTACCTGTGAAAATCCACGGGAATTATATTTTTTAAAAATTCTTTTTTTTTTCACATAAGGGGGCAACGCCTGCTGCCCCTGACAATTGCAGTAGAACGATGCAGCGTGCTTGAAACGGGCAGGCGGTCAGCATCCCACGGCTGCTATCGTGGGCCCCACCATGATGTATATGTAATATACACGCCGTTCAATTGATGGGCTCCCTCTAATGTGGGCCCCCCTCCAAAAATGGGCCCCATCCAAAACTCAGGTGGCCCACACCACACGAAACAGTGGGATTGAACCTCTACCTTTGAAACCCAAATCTGGGTCCATAGAAGTTTCGAATCAATCTGAAATTTGTGTTTTCACTTCATCCAGGTCTGAGTGACCTTATGAACGGTTTGGATGACATTTAAGCATTATGGTGGGCCACATACGTGGGACCCATAGTGATGAAGATATTTTATCCACCGTCCACGGCTGTGGACGGTGGAATCTACCATGATTTATGGGTTTCATTCACATCGTCCGCCTGACGGTGGAGCCCACCTTATTTGTGTTTTATCCGCGTCGTCCATCCCTGGACGGTGGGACCCACCATGATTTATGTGTTATATCTACACTGTCCATGCTGGACAATAGGTTCCCCTGGTTGGGTGGCAAATAAATATGATAGTGGGCCCTCTGGCCCACACGCTGGATGGCAAATAAACATTACAGTGGGCCCTTTGCCACTTTGGATGACAAATAAACATTTCAGTAGGCCTCTAGGCCTATGGGATTGGACCCATTTGATGTGTTCCAAGGCCCATGGGATTACGCCCATTTGATGTAATTTAAGGCCCATGGGAGTGGACCCATTTGATGTATTCCAAGGTCCATGGGATTGGACCCATTTGATGTATTTTAAAGCCCATGGGAGTAGGCCCATTTGATATATATAAGGCCCATGGGTCGAGAACCATTTGATGCATTCAAGGCCCAATGGGTTATGACCCATTGCAATGCACATAAGGCTCATTGGTGTGGTCCATTTATGTAGCCCATTTGATGAATAAAAGGCCCATATGACATGGCCCATTTAATGTATTTAAGGCCCAATGGGATGTACCTAAAGTCCATTGCAATGTGTGATCTCAACACAGATTATGTAACGATGTTTACGACGATCGTGCCTTGGGAGCAATGTTGGTTTGACGTCCATATTACGAGTGTAATGTTAGTTGGATGTCCACATTATGACTCTCCTTAGGGCCCATTGTTAGGCCCGTACTTGTTGTGAATAGGCCATCTAGGCCCACCTGCGTTGTATGGATATTTTATTACTTTATAACATGTTTAGTATAGTTTCATGACTCATGATCATACGCATCATATGTATGCTTAATATGAGAAGTGACTAATCATAGCATATGCCTTCGGGTAGATTGTTTATGGGACCACGATTAGGCGGTGTTGCCCTGCATGAGCGCATGATACGCGCAGGATTTACTGCATGATTGGATAGTGTGATTCATGCATTTCGCATTGTGTGACATGGATTGTTGTACGCCTTAGCAACATCGGGGCCGTAGCCTCCACAAACAGATCGTGGTTGGCAGGATTGGATATCAAAAATCTCGTTCTACATGGGGTGCTATAGATATCCTTGGGTGAAAGTTCCTAAGCCCTTATGATACCAAGAGGTTGCTCCAACGTCTAGACCGCGTGGGTAGATGAACATTGAGTGCCGATTATCAGATGGATGTGCTTTTCACTGTGTCATGGTCGGTTGGAAGAGGGTGCGGCCTTACCTGCCCGAGTGTAGGGGCAATGCTAGGCTGAGTTTGATCAGCTCGAGGAATGGGTCTGCTATCGACGAGTCGAGCCCGATATTGACAGACGGATAATGAGGTCTCTTCCACTTACCTTATTGCACGCGATGAGGCGACGATCTGGTTTAGAGTGTACTAGACCCCGGTGATATCCCAGAGTTGAGCTGTATTGACATGTGAACTTAGATGAGGATTGTATGCTTGACTTGCATCTTGCATCGCATAGCCTTGGTATGGCTCATGATATTTACGGATTCATCTGTATATTCCGCATTACTCTGATATTGCATGATCATATTACTACCTTGCGCACACACTTTCACCACCCTCTAAGCTTTCTATAAGCTTATGCACAATCGTTGCATGTAGGTGACGTTAGGGCGCAACAGCGCTGAGGAAGGAGCACTTGCAGATCACTCTAGAGTTTTTGGTCTATCATCATTGTATTTATTTTATGCTCATTGTACTTGTAAAATTTTTGATCATAATGGAAATGTAATGGAGTTCTTAGTTGTTGTTTGTGGGTTATGCCTTTGGTTATGCTTATCACGAATCAAACTGATCTTGAAAATCCTCCTCGTAGTATCCCAGGATCGAAACTTGGCGAATGGGAGCTAGGAGCCGAGAATGGGGTTCTACAGAGGCTGTCGGCGCCAGATTCAGAGATCAGAAATTTTGGGAGCCCGGTTTTCAAGTTTGGGGTGTGACAAATGGTCTGGATTATCACAGTACTGCATGATCAGACCCACAACTATTACTGCTGCCCAAATAAATGGACGGTAAATGAAATCCAAAGTGGGTCCCACGTGTGGCCCACCAGATATATATTAATATGTATATATGCATATTATATTGTATTATTTTAATATTATTATAATATTTATTATCAAACCTCCAGCCTTTGGACGTCTATTGATGGACGGTTTGGATATAATATCCATGTGGGACCCACAACAGCTGCATATAACCGGTATGTGGTACTCCAGCTAATCAACTTCCCACCATCCAAAGATTGGACGGTGAGGATATAATATGTCTATCATGGTAGGCCCCACACGTTCAGATTATGGATGGTGTGGATTTGAAACACATACATCAAGGAGGTGTCCCACCATCCAGAGTGCTGGACAGTGAGGATCAAACCCATAAATCAGGGAGGTGGGTCCCACGTCCATCTCACGGACGGACGACGTGGATTGAAAATAAATACATCATTGCTGGTGTCCATATGTGGACAGCAGAGATAAAACAAATTTATTTATGGTGGGGTCCCACCATCCTATAGTGTGGACGATGTGGATATAAAATAGATATATCAAGGTGGGTCCCACCCACCCACACATGTCACGCATGTGGGGTGGGCCCACACCCCAAACAGGGGACGGTATGGAGATAACACATACCTTATGATGCACCTACGGAACTTGTTGCGTCAATCCAGCTTATATGAGGTGGGGTCCACATAGATGGATGGTTCGGATGGTTAGATACATTGCAGTGGGATCCACAAAAGGGTGGGCTGCCCCACTCCAAATCAAGGTGGGACATTAACAAAGAAAAAAAGAGATAAAAAGAGAGAGAAAGAACGTGTGGAGGGGATGGACTCTGCCACTATGAGCCCTCCCCATACATGATACAATGCATGAATTAAATGGGTCCCACCACAAGTGGGCACTCAATCATACAAATCCATGGTGGAAAATTTTAGAGCACCCACCGTCGATCTCCTCTTCCTTCTTCTGCCAATGCGATCTATAGCTCTAAGGGGTGCAATTTAACGGTCGAGATGGACTTTAGATGGTGGAGATGGGAGGTAGGAAGGTGGGCCACACTAGCTCTCTCCCATGGAGCTTGGATGATTGCTCTCATGGGTGTTCCTTGGGAGATGGGTTTGAGAAAGAGAGAGAGTGAGATGGTGTAAGAGAGGGAGACGGATGGGTGATGGAGTGATATGTACTTGACATGTAAGGGAGATAGTTGACTTTAGGGATGGGTGTTGTACTTGGGGGATGGGTGTTGTACCTTGACTACTGATGTGATTGATTTGAAAGATTCTCTTGGTTTTTACAAAGTGCGGTGTTTTTCTCAAACTGAACGTGGGCCCACATCTCTTGGCTCGGGTATCGCATCAGCGCGTGAGACACGGCGTCGGAACCGCAGCGATGGCGCAATCGCAATGGTATAAATTTTGAGTCGAGCCGACTCTGATATATGGTTCATGACTCATGATCGCGTGCAAATGCCGATAATAGATCGCAGGCTGCCAAAATGCGACTTGGAGGACTGTGAAGGCATACAGAATGGTACGGGCTAGGATACGGATCTTAGGGCTAGATGAGACACTGAAAATATTTTTCTACAAGGGGTGTCATAGATATCTCTAGGTGAAAGTCCCTAAACTATCTAGGTATTAGAGGATGGTCCAACGTCTAAACTGATTAGATACATGAGTGCCTGATTGTCAAATGTCAGTAGGTTGTGCCTCCCACTGTGCCGTGCTCGGTTGGAAGGGGGTGTGACCTTACTTGTCAAGCCCCAAACTAGGAAATCGGATTCACAGGAATCCCAATTATCGAATTCAGTGCCGATAGCCTCCATAGTACCCCATCATCGGCTCCCAGTACCCATATGTCAGGTTCTGATCCTAGGATCCTACAAGGAGGATTTTCCAATGTACATTTATCTCGTAAGAAGCATAACCACAAGTTTACCCAAATCACAAGGCAACATCATCATCACATATCCACTAATATAAACATTTGAGTACAATGACAAAAGGAAAAAATAAATATATCAAAAATCAAAGCTCTAGAAGTCAGCCACACGCTCCAAGCTCGACGCTGCTGCAACCTAAAGCCACCTGCACGCATCTATCATGCATAAGCTTATAGAAATCTTAGAGGGTGGAGTAAGTGTGTGCACAAGATAAGTGTCAAGTATACAATGCAATGCCATAATCATACAATGTCAGAAATATTGGCAAGATCATAAATCATACGATAACAGAGTAAGCAGAAATATTGACAAGTCCATGAGTCATACAATATTAGAGTACGCAATATAGATTAGCTATTCAAATGAGTCATAAAGAGTGAAATATCATATGCCGAGGGTATAATGCAATATGTAAATCCTTCTAAGTCTGTCCTGGCCATATAAGTACAGAAAACATAACAATCCAAAATGTCATATGCCTGTGGAGGTAATATGCGATGCGAATGAAATGACCAAGAAGAAGTGTTAGGTCGGGATGATAGTACGTAGTATCGTAGGCTATAGGCTCCATCATAAGGGACTTCTATCCAAACCAGTCTCATACCTAAATTTGGATAGTCATACTCAATGTGGTAAACTCCTGATCTCAGGTTAGTCGCACGCCCAACTGAAATCTTGGCCATGTGAAGGTAGATGTTAAAAATAGTTGTGCACTACCAACCCGAGTGAATAGTGAATGAATGAATGAATATGCAATTCCTACTGAATAAGTCCACATATCAGTATGGCTCCTCTCTGGGATCATCACCAGGGTCAAGTACATTCTACATGCAAATCGCCGCCCACCGATGCACGACCATGCAAGTTGAAGAGACCTCACTATCTGCCTGACAAGTAGTCATCCAATACCAACCCGGCATGTCGATAGTAGACCCATTCACGAGTTGGTCAAATTCATCCTATTTATGCCTATACCCTCAGGTGGGTAAGGACACACCCCCTCCTAACCGACCACGACACGGTGAGAGACGCGGCCTCCGAGTATTTGGCACTTGGACACTCATGTATCCACTCGGTCTCGATGTTGAGGCATCCTCTGGTACTAAGAGGGTTTAAGAATTTTCACCCGGGGCCATCTATGATATCCCGATTCTAGAATAAATTTTTGGTGTCCTGTCTGGCCATCAATGATATGCCTGTGGAGGCTACGGCCCTGATGTCGCTACGACACACAATACAAGATGCATGAGTCATACAATCCAGTCATGTATCAATCCTGCGCATACCGTGCACTTATGTGAGATAACCTCCGCCTATTAGGGAGGCTCATAACAATCTACCCAATGAGATATGCAATGGTTAACTACATCTCATAACAAACATACAGATGATGCGTACGGACATGTATCATGATGTTATGCAGTCACATACTCATAATCGGTATGAATAACCAGCATCGACAATTGACCTCGATAATGTGGACATTTAACCAACATTACCCGCATGACATAACCCTTATAGAGCCTAATATACAGTGGACTTATGAAACCACATGAGGGCCAAATATACAACACCATGGGCCTCACTTAAGAACTTAATACACATCACGATAGGCTTTTCACATGGGTCTAACATACATTATAATGGGCTCCATCACCTAGCCCTCAATGCATCACAATGGGCCTCATCACATAGGCCTCATATACATCACATTGGGCCTTAAACACGGGCTGAATATATATCACAACAGACCTTAAATACGGGCAGCATATACATCACATTGAGCCTCAAACATGGGCCGAATGTGCATCACAATGGGCCTTAAATATAGGCCACATATGCATCGCATTGGGCCTCAACAATCGGCATCGATATCTGGCCTCGACAATCAGTCACGATAATCGGCCTCAATCGCTAATCGACAATCGGCTACGACAATTGGAATCGATCGATAATCGGCCTAACTAAAGGCCTAAAGGAAGGTCACATGAGGATTTTCGACCATCATTGCCCATTAATGTGGACATTCAACCAACATTGCTCCTAAGGAGTGGCCAACATAGGGCCGAATATACAGTGGACCCACGATCTCATACAAGGGTCTAATATACATCACAATGGGACGAATACATGGCCATAATATACATCACCATGAGCCATGACCCATGGTCCTCAAATACATCATAATGGGTTACAACCCATGGGCCTCAATATACATCAAGTGGACTGCATTAATAGGTCTCATATACATCAAATGGGCCACATACTTGGGCCTCGAATACATTAAGTGGGACACACATCATGGGCCTAATACATATCACAATTTGCCTTGCCCTCAGGCCATGAATACATCACAATGGGCCTAATATACATCATGAGGGGCCACATCCTATGGGCCTTAAATATATCACAATGTGCCATGTTCCATGGGCCTCAAATACGTTATAATGGGCTGTGCCACCTGGGCCTCGAATGTGTCACAATGGGCCATAACCCATGGGCCTCAATACGTCATAATAGGCCATAAGCCATGAGCCCCAAATATAAAATAGGTAAGCCCCATCACATGGTCCTCAAATATATCACATAGGCCTCTTCAAATGGGCTACAAATACATTTCATTGAGCCTCATTCAAAGGCCATAAATACATCACATTGGTCTGATTTCTTAGCCTGAAATACTACATAATAGGCCTCATAAAATAGGTGGGCCTCATATATATTAAGTGGGACAAATGGGGCAGTCCATGGTTTAGCAAAACAGATGGATAGCATAGTTGAAACATATTCATCATGGTGTGCCCCACATGCCGATGGGTGGAGTGGTGAATACATACATCAAGGTGGTTCTCACACCACCTTGGATAGATGGATAGTTGGCGAACCACATACATTCAAGTGGGGTTCACGTCCTTAAGCGGAAGGATGGTTGGATATAACAATACATCATGTGCCTTACGCCACTCGTCTAGATGGACGGGCGAATATAGAGCATATACATCAAGGTAGGTCTCACCTGCCATAGACGGAGCGGATATACAAAACATCATCAAGGTGGATCCCATCTGCCATGGATGGAGTAGATATACAACACATCATCATGGTGGGTCCCATTCACACGTGCAACACATTTGGGGTGGGCCCCATGTAAGCTGAAATGGATGGATGGTGTGTATAAGCTCATACGTTACAGTGGGATCTATTCCACTGTCTAAGGAAAATGGACATAGTGGATATAGAATAAATGCATTCAGGTGGGTCTCGTCCACACGTGTGCCACACATCCCCACACGTCTAGCAAGGATAAGATACACATATCATGGTGGGCTACTCCACTGTCCAAGTACGAACGGTGTGGATTAAAAACATTTACATCAGGGTGGTTACTCAAAGTTCCTACCTATCCCAGCTAGGGGAATGGATTGTGTGGATGATTTCATACATCAAGGTGGGAGGGGTCCACGTCCTTAGATGAACTGGATGGCCAGGATAATACACATACATCAGGTGGTGTCCTCACAACTATCATGCATCACGTGTGGTCCCATGTGGGACCACCACATGTAATACACACACACATATAATATTATATTATAAAATATAAAATGGTGATGCTGCTACGTTCAAGCCCCTGGACGGCCTGACATAAAATACGTACACCACGTGTTGTTGTCACGTATGAACGACGCGGATTCTTCACACGTGCAAGATGGTGGGCCTTATGGATGGGATCCACATGGATGGACCACCACTGCTATATATATGATATTATATATATATATCATTTTTATTACATTATTATTATTTAAAAAAAATCAAACGTCTAGATGGTTGGATGTCTTGACGGACTGACGGTGGCATCAAGCCCACGGAACTGCTGAGTACAACAGCTATATAGCTAGTGCAAGGTACATTAGCCATTCGTTTCCACGGAGATGGGTCCCACGTGGGGCCCACTATAACGTTATTTTCCACCCAATCTGACCATTGGGTCCCATAATGAGAGGAAAAACAAATTTCATAAAGGTCCAAAACTTCTATGGCCCAAAAAAATGGTTTCAATTGTGGACGTTCAATCTTCACTAATTTCTGTAGTGGTCCACCTGATAAACAGCATGGATATAAAATAAGTACATTAATGGTGGGTCCACCGTACAGCCATCTGGACGGTGTGGATAAGACCCAAACGTCGCAGTGGCCCTCACAGTAAGTGCTTTTATAGGTTAAGCATGTCTTCACATGGTTTAAGATGGTGTGGACCACCTAAGTGCCATGAACGGTTGATTTTTAGGGTGACTCACTGATTAAAGTGGACCCATCAAATGCACAGAGTAGTGTTCAACATACATCACAGTGGGGCCTGTGGTGGGGCCCACCATCCCACCCTGCAAACAGGTAGCAAGGACGCTACTTGCTGCAGCATTCAGAGGACGCTGACAGCAACATCGTCCCATCATTATTTTTTATTTTTCTGGGGATTTTCCTAAGTGGGGCCCGCTGTAGGTGGATCCACTTCACCCATTGGATTCTATGGCTGAAGATAGTCCAAATGAACCTAATATTCAGCATGTTTCGGTGTGTAGAAAAATTGAAGTGGGCCCTAACAATCTTTAATAGTCAATATCGTTGTTTCCAATGGTATGGCCTGCTTGATTATCGGATTAACTTCATTTTTCTGCTCAACGCCTAAAATGAGCCAAGGAATAGGATGGACAACATGGATTTGATGTACACATCAAGGTGGGGCTTGCATGAGCAGCCTGCCCCAAAGCTTGTTGAATCAAGCTAATATTTTTGTTTTCTGTTGGACGGTACCACACCGTCAGTTCACGCTTCTTTGTCTAGCTACGTCCAGTGTCCCTGGATGCTAGATGGTTTGGGTATAACATATTTAAGGTGGGCCACCAAAAGCACAGATGGTGTGGATAAGACATACATCAAAGTGGGGTCCATCCGGGAGGGCCACATGGCCACATCATCATAAAAAAAATGAAAAAAAAGAGCGGGAGAGAGAGAGAGAGATGCGTAAAGGGGAGGGACCCCACCATTATGGGCCCTCCCTACACCCAGTACAAAGCATACATCAAGTGGGTCCCACCATAAGTGGGCTGTACAACAAAATCATGATCTAAGGTTAAGAACACCCACCTTTTACTTCTTCTTCGGCTCTTCCTTATCATAAATCTAATGGGACATTATTCAATGGTCAAGATCAGTTTTAAAGGGTGGGAATAGGAGATAGGAAGGTGTGCCGCTCCTAGCTCTCTCATGGAGCATTGGATGTGGGTTTCTTAGGAGGAAAATGAGAGAGAGAGGTGTAAGAGAGAGAGAGAGATGGGTGAGGGATGGGCAGATGTGCTTGTGTAAGGAAGAGAGAGTTAACTTTGGGGGGGGGGGGGTTGTTGTACTTGTGGATGGAATGGTTGTACTTGACATTTGATATAATGTGTCGTAGAGATTCCCTCAGTATTTGCAATGCATGACCTTTCCTCGAACTGAATGCGAGCCCACATCTCTTGGCCTTGGTATTGGATCGACGCATAATACGTAACGTCGGAACCGCGGCGACGACGCAGTCGGTAAAGTACAAGTCTCAGATTGAGCCGACTCAGATCTACAGGATATAATTTAGGGTCGTGCGCAAACGTCGATTATAGGTCGCGGGTTACCGGAATTCAGTGAAAAGGATCACGGAAGTCAATGTAACAGTATGGATTAGGATATGGGTCTTAGAGCTCTCCCCTCCTAATAAAAATTTCATCCTCAAAATTTAAACTAGAACACAACCAACATAGAGCTCACTAAGGGAGGGAAATCCTATCTGAACACAACATCCCAACGTAATCAAACACCTAAGAGATGGGGATAACGCCCACTAATCTCAGCCTCCTACTCCTAAGATGCATCATCAACACTATAACTACCCCACTGATCCTCAGATCTCGGATTAAAAAAACATAATTGAAATGAAAATACTGTGCAGCCTCACAATCTAAACGATAGGGAGCTATATCAGAAAGTTTTTAGGTTATTCAAACTCAGGGATCTAACTATTCTAAGTTCTCAGCAATCATCGAGTGTAGGATAGCTATCAACAGATATGTGATGTTATCTTCAGGTATTCCCAAGTTATGCTCTGATACCATCTTTTGTCACACCCTAAACTCAAAAATCGGATTCACAGGAATCCCGATCATCGAATCTGGTGCCGATAGTCTCCATAGTACCCCATCTTCGGTTCCTAGTGCGCATATGCCAGGTTTCGATCTTGGGATCCTACAATGAGGATTTTTCAATGTACATTTATCTCGCAAGAAGCATAACCACAAGTTTACCCAAATCACAAGGCAACATCATCATCACATATCCACTAATATAAACATTTGAGTACAATGTTGAAAGGAAAAAAAATAGATATATCAAAAATCAAAGCTCTAGAAGTCTATTGCACGCTTCAAGCTCGATGCTACTGCAACCTAAAGTCGCCTGCACGCATCTATCGTGCATAAGCTTATAGAAAGGTTAGAGGGTGGTGTAAGTGTGTGCACAAGATATATGTCAAGTATACAATGCAATGCCATAATCATACAATGTCAGAAATATTGGCAAGATCATAAATCATACGATAACAAAGTAAGTAGAAATACTGACAAGTCCATGAGTCATATAATATCAAAGTACACAATACAGATCAGCTATACAAATGAGTCATAGAGAGTGAAATATCATATGTCGAGGGTATAATGCAATATGTAAATCCTGCTAAGTCCGTCTTGACCATATAAGTACAGAAATCATAATAACCCAAAATGTCATATGCTTGCGGATGTAATATGTGATGCGAATGAAATGACCAAGTAGAAGTGTGAGGTTAGGATGATAGTACATAGTATCGCAGGACACACCTAGTTCTCTCATGGAGCATTGGACGTGGGTTGCTTGTGAGAAAAATGAGAGAGGGAGAGAGGTATAAGAGAGAGAGAGATGGGTGAGTGATGGGTGAGGGATGGGTGAAAGGTGATGGTTGGATGTACTTGTGTAAGGGAGAGAGAGTTGACTTTGGGGGGGTTGTTGTATTTGAGAATGGAATGGTTGTACTTGACATTTGATATGAGATTCCCTCAGTATTTGCAACGCACAGCGTTTCCTCAAACTGAACATAACCCCACATCTCCTAGCCTAGGTATTAGATCGGCGCATAATAGGCAGCGTCTAAACTGCGGTGACGGGGCGGTCGATAGAGTACAAGTATCGGATTAAGCTGACTCAGATCTACAGGATACAACTTAGGGTCGTGCAAAAATGTCGATTATAGGTCGCGGGTTCCTGAAATTTGACTAGAAAGATCGCGAAAGTCAATGAAACAATAAGGATTAAGAATCGGGTCTTACATTACCCGGCCGAGGGTAGGGGCATAGCTAGGCTGAGTTTGACTAGTTCATAAATGGGTCCGCTATCAATGTGCCAGGTAGATATTGTCTGACTACTGGCCAGGAGAATAGTGAGGTCTCTTCCACTTGCATGGTTACGCGTCCAGTGGGCAGTGATCACATGTAGAGTGTACTAGACCCTGGTGATGATCCTAGAGATGTACGGTACTGATATGTAAACTTATTGAGCAGGAGATGCATACTCAACATTTTACTCATTCATTCATTCATTCACTATCCACTCGGACTGGTCAATTAATTGTTATGTGTACTTTCGTAATGGCTAGGATTTCTGTTGAGGCATGTGACCAACCAGAGATCAGGAGTTTACCACTTGTGATAGACTCCATAGCCTGCGATAATACGTACTATCATCCTGACTTCAAACTCTAGCTTGGTCATTCCATTTGCACCATACATTGTATTACATCCGCAACATTTAGTATTTTGGGTTGTTATGTTTCTACATTTATATGGCCTAGACGAGGTTGACGATATTCATGGACTCGTTAGTATTTATGGATTTATCGGCATGTTTCCACATTGATCTGATATTGCACATTTAACACTTATCTTGCGCACACACTTTCACAACTCTCTAAGCTTTCTATAATCTTATGCACAATAGATATGTGTAGGTGGCTTTAGGTTAGAGCAGCGTTAAGCTTGGAGTATGCAACCGTCTTTTGGAGCTTTGATTTACGATATATGTATTTCTCTTTCAGCACTGTATTTAAATGTTTATATTAGTGAATATGTGATGATGATATTGCCTTTGTGATTTGGGTAAACTTGTGGTTATGCTTATTATGAATTAAATGTATATTAAAAAATCCTCTTTGTAGGTTCTCAGGATCAAAATCTGGCGTAAGGGTGCTGGGAGCTGAAAATGGGATACTACGGAGGCTGTTGGCACCAGATTTGGGGATCAGGAATTTTGTAAGCCCGATTTTCGAGTTTGGGGTGTGACATGAGCTAACTCTTGAAAGTTGAGGATCACCCTTCAAGATTTTCTACATCATCATAGTTAGCTTTATTTATTTTTCTATGTTCATTCATCTTAGTGATTACTTAATTTAATATTCAACAGAAATGATGATAGTTGATAGTTTTTATTTGTGTAATTCTTCTTAAATAATTGATTGTTAGATTTACATTCAAATATTGAACATGCTGTGGGTCTTGAATATCCCATCTTATTGTGTAAATGCTATTGATATTGTATGTGGCTCATTTTACTACTTGTGATTACTTGATGTTATTGTTAGAAATCCTTAAACTCGTGACCATTCTCTCTAATAGATTAAATGAAAATTCTTTATTGAGAACTTACCATCTTGTGGATCATTTGTGCCTATGTGGTTTTTGGGAAAACTTCCTTCCGATCATATCCTTGAATTGAATATTTGTCATTGTGGTTTTGATGGAATAATTGTTGCATGTGGCTTTAATGGATTATTTTATACAACTTTATGATAGTAAGTTCCATTTGTTGGACTATGATTGGCCACTAGTTGAAAAGGTTACCTTCAAACACTTAATTGCTAGAGTCTCATGAGCTAGGAATGGTAGTATGAGACATTATGCCTGAGTTGTCAGCCTATGCTGAGTGACGAGCCCTCCATAGTGACATTTGAGCTTTCTTAAAATGACCATTGGAAATTGAAATAATAATGGTTGGGCTAATCATGCATTTCATGACATGCGAACTTTACCGAGTGGTCGATGTAAGATACGGGATTCCTCGGGTCACTTAGATTGTACCATAGAGTATTTTACCATGTGATCTGAACTTATTATCGCATGCATTCGAACCACTATGGGTTACCCTTGTTGCATTGACTTTTTTGGGTGGTTAATTCCCCTTAGGGCATACCTTTGAGTACTTTTCCAGGAGATTAGTTTGCCTTGGGTGTCCTCATTACATGGTCTTTTCCGGGTGACTAGTTCTCCTTAAGAGATCTTTTTGCCAGCTGGATGTGCATCCTCAGGTCTGTGAGTATGTGTATGCATTCATGTGTTTAAACAAAAATATCGTCATGGAATTTATTCAATGTATGCGTATCCGATAAACTCCGTCTTTTTAATATGATAGTCATTGTGAAATATTCATTATAGATTATTCCTGATAAATATGCTTAATTATCTTGATGATACGATAAATCTTAGGGGTTATACCTCATTGGGATAGCCATTGATGCTATTAAACCATATTCAAGGTGTCGGATGCACAAATAACGTGCATACTGGTGTTCACTTGAAATAGGAGGAGCCATATGATCTTGTGACTCTTTATTCTTAATTTCATCTGTATTTAATTTGTACTGTCATGTTTCTTAAAAACTTAAGACATTGATTTGTATAAGTTTTTGGAAAACCACTCAAATATTCAGTTATGGATATTTGGACTCCCTCTTATACTTGATTTATTTCTATTCCACTAGATTGGTAACTCTAATAAAGAAAACCCCCCCCAAAAAAAATGTACATGAAATCTAAGCCACCTTTAAATGTTAACACTCAGGTTTTTGGAAAATGAGTAATGTACTCGGGTTTCGGGACCCAGGGTGTAAAGATGGTATCAGAGAGGAGTTTTGACAAACCTTGCCTTTGGGAAAGAAACTTATACAAGCCTCAAATGTCTTAAGTTAAAATGTTGGAGATTAGAGACTTGAACTTAGGCAAATCTTACATAGACTTAGAGAAGTTTTGAAAACATAGAGACCTAGACTTAGGTCCCATTTGAAATTATTTAACCATTCAAATGTATTTGGAATTTCCTTAGAATTAGGGAAGGTTGAGAACATAGAAATTCAAAATTTTAGGCTTCCTTAAAATTTTAAATTTAGTAATTTGAACTTAAAAACTAAACTTAGGTACCATGTAAGAACGAATAACTGTTGTGGTGCACATGAGATCAGAACATTCCTTGAACTTATCTCTCAAAGAACATTTTGAGAAACCTAGGATTTGAACTTTTCTCATAATTTTCCTTAGTTGAAATAACATTGTCACAACACTCGACGAGTGAAACAAACTTAGGTATCATAAGAAATTCTTTAACCCCTATATTGTACATTAGATCGAACATTAAGTCCTCTCTAAACTTAAGGAATTTAATTAGGAAGTGTAATTTAAATTTCCTAATACACCTCTTTAGCTAGGAACCATATGTCTCACAAATTCCAATAATTAAAAATAAATAAAAGAAAAAGCTATATAACTTCTAGGTGAATTTCCAACCCTAGACTGAGCATATTGGAACTACATAAAAACATCAAAATAAAATAATAATAATAATAATAATAATAATAAATCAATGTTGATAAGAATTAAAATGATTCGTTAGACTTGGTTAATATTTGAATGATTTTCAACTTTTAGTGGAACTTAAATACCTTAATTGATCTACTAGACTAGAAACTAAAGGGTTGTAGTAGATTTAGATGTATCTTATCAAAAGTGTAGGGTGTGAGTATGCACTTTAGACAGATGATAAACAAGGTATATAAGTAGAATGAGTTTAGCTTGTAATAATGTTATCCAGAATGAGTATGATCAAATCTTGAGGATGAGATTTTCTTTAAGGGCGGTAGATTGTAACACCCCATACTTTTCAGTACTTGGGTGTTACTATGGAGACTCAACTTGGTGTAAACATAGATCTAGCCTACTTAAACATTCAACTTCATGTTAGACTGAATCCAACCATTAAGAACAATTGTCATCCATAGATTGAACCATCTATCCATTGAATTCCAAGTAGGACCATTATGTCATCTGGAAAATTCATTTGTAGGATCTCGATCTCCTCGATAGGTAGAATGAGCCATCCATTGTTAATATGGAACCTCGGGTCATCAAACCACCATTCATCAGACCACGATAATCCACACTCAATCATCACATAAACACATAAGTAAACCATCTGATTAACTATGAAATCTAACTCAAATTAAACTAGGAAACTATGAGACCACCCAACTTTTGGATCAGTTAACATCACTATTTAAAACCCAAATTCCATATGATAGGAACCATTGAATGAATGTAATCAAACATTCATCATGGAATTATTGGCATATATATATCAATAGGTCCATCTATTATTAGGCTCACATCACACAATATGGAAATCCAGCACTGACCATCATAATCAAGTTATCGATCACTAAATCCACAGCTAATTGCCCTTTTAAACAAGTCCAAAAAACTTGTACTTCGGTGTGGATTAGACTTAGAATAAATTTGACCATTGGAAGACACTTGAATCACTTAGTGTGGTCCGCTTGAGCCTTAGATTTGCCTCATATTTATTCTGAGGCCTTGATTGGGACATCCAAAGTAAGTCAATTTCATTAGACATTAACCTAAGACTCTCCTGGACCGGGTTGGATCATGTTAGATGACGAACCGACCACTAAATCGATCGAAATGATTAACTAGACATATAAATGGATAGATGTGACCCACCTGATTTACCCCACTCTTCATCCAATACCCTAACATGACCAGACAAAACTGATGAATGGATGAATGGATTGGATCTCATTCATATACATCAGGGTGGGTCCAACCGCAACTGCGTTTGCACAAGTGTGCATGTACTCGCAATGCACCGAACCTGTTAACACGGTTAGACCGTGTTGACCCGACTATAACAAGAAACAAGAGATTTCTGTCCCTGTGTTTCCCGCCAATGTCAGACGACACTCGTCCAGTTGAATTTGGCCCACCACCAGGTCACAGATCGATGATCCGAATTGTCCATCTCCTACGTTTGGGACTGCTGACCAAAACCATAATCGGATTTCAGGTTACAGAGAACACACATGCACACGAACAAAGGAGAAACCCACCTATTTGAATTCACGTAAAACTCCACACATCCCTTCTTTGCTGGCAAATCTTATCTGCTAGGATTTTCTGAAATTCCGGCCACATGGAGCGTATAGACCAAATCACCACCCCATTTAAGGAAATACTTCTTCCATCAGCCAAATTACAAAAGGAATCTTTCCATTCCAAGAGCTGGCGAAATCTTAGTCATTCCCCATTATCTAGAAACCTCCCATGAGAAATCTGGGATGTTGGGTCTAGGGCTGTTCGAAATTCTCGTAGCGAACCGAGATTTTGGCAAAACGTTGCTACGACGTGAGTTACCTCTAGTTTAGAAATAGTGTTATGATCAACGGTCCCTGGTCACCATAGAGAGGGATCCACAAGCCTTCTAGATGACATTTGGACCGTCAAACGTCCCGGATCGTTGGATCAACTGACCAATGTAAAAACACCATGACCGATGGGTCATCCCCTCCAATATGGCTAAAAGACCCACATTCTTAAAGGCCAACTCATTCCCTAATCTAAGCCATCCATCTAGTGGCTCATAGCTTCAGATGTTCATCTAGATAGTTGGATCTTAGCTATATAAATGATCTATAAAGAGATCGTCAACCATCTCTCCTTGTTAAGATTGATTAGTGGGCACGGCAGTAACTAATCGATTGATTTGGAGTCGAACGTTCTAGGCATTTCAGAGGGACTATAAAGGGATGCCTTTTTGGGAAACCCATTTTGAAAATAGAAAATTGGAAAGGGAGGGGTGTGTGCCGTCTTCTTTGCTACACCAAATTGCAAGAGCGAGTCTAGCTCGCTGCCCAAGATGCGAGCTTGTGCTAATGTATCTCTAGGTTGTCTTTTAGGGAAGCCCTTTCCAAAGATGGAAAGGAAATTTGTCAAAGGTGAGCTTCGTTTCTAGCAATGCAACAAGATGAGTCGATTCGATTCCAGTCGTGGTGAGTTTGGGTCGAATCCGAGAGCTTCTAAGAATCCCAAGCATGAAGGAAAGAAGAAGATGGAGGGAGAGTTAACGCCCTCAGTTGCTGTTGTCGAGTCGAAAGGGCTCGACTCACCAAATCTGTATCGAGTCAAGCAGAGTTGAGCCAGGTATGGCTGGTCCAATCAAGCATTGCTGTTGGACGTGTGATTGAAAGGGAAGGAGCAGAGAAGAAGAAAAGAAGCAGTTGAGTGCCGCACTTGCGGGTGGTTGAGTCACGAGTTAGACTGAGTTTTTGGCCTAGCGTGTCCATTCAAGCTCTGTCAAGGCTTAGGCATTGTTGGACTTTGAAGGAAGAAGAAAAAGAGAAAAGAGGAGAAGCATGAAACAAAAGAGGAGAAGAAGAAGAGAAGGAAAGGAAGAATGGAGTCGGGTGGCTGCTACCGAGTTGACTCGGCCGACACTTGGCAAGTCATTAACCGAGTTCAGGACTTGTTAAATAGATAAAGAGAGGTTAAGTTGAGTTGAATCTATGAGTTAATCCACTGTATTTAGGATGAGTTGGGCCAAGCATGGGTTGAGCTTTACGATTAGGGAGTGTACAATTAACTCTAGAAATATCGGGAGACAAGCCAACTCTTGGAGCTTCACGATTAGGGAGTGTACAAATAACTCTAGCAATATCGGGAGACAAGCCAACTCTTGGAGCTTCACGATTAAGAGTGTACAATTAACTCTAGCAATATCGAGAGACAAGCCAACTCTTGAAAGGTGAGGATCACCCTTCAAGCTTTTCTACATCATGATAAATAGCTTTGTTTATTTTTCTGCATTCATTTATCTTAGTAATTGCTTAAATTAATATTTAGTAGAAATGATGATAGTTTCTATTTGGGTAATTCTTCTTAAATAATTGATCATTGGATTTACATTTAAGTATCTAAACATGTGGTGGGTCTCAAATATCCCATCTTATATGTGTAAATGCTATTAATATTGTACATGGCTCATTTTACCACTTGTGATTACTTCTTGTTGTTGTTGGAAGTCCTTGAACTCGTGACCATTCTCTCTAATAGATTAAATGAAAATTCTTCATTGAGAACTTAGCATCATGTGGATCGTTTGTGCCTATGTGGCTTTTGGGAAAAATTCCTTCCGATCGCATCCTTGAATTGAATATTTCCCCATTGTAGTTTTGATAGAATAATTGCCCCATGTGGCTTTAACATATTATTTTATACAACTTTGCGATGGTAAGTTTAACTTATTGGACTATGATAATTGGATACTAGTTGAAGAGGTTACCTTCAAACATCTTATTCGTTAGAATCTCATGAGCTGGGAATGGTGGTATGTGACACTATGCCCGAGCTGTTATCCTATGTTGGGTGACGAACCCCCCATAGTGACATTTGAGCTTTCTTAAACTGACTATTGGAAATTGGAATAATAATGGTTGGGGTAATCATGCATTTCATGACATGCGGACTTTATCGAGTGGTCGATGTAAGACATGGGATTTCCTGGGTCACTATGGGATATACCATAAAGTATTTTATCCGGTGATCTGAATTTATTATCGCGTGCATTCAAACCTCTATGGGTTGTCCTTGTCGCATGTACTTTTCCAATGGTTAATTCTTCTTAAAGCGTACATTTGAATACTTTTCCAGGTGACCAGTTTGCCTTGGGTGTCCTCATTTCATGGTCTTTTTTGGGTGGCTAGTTATCCTCATGGCGTACCTCTGAGTACTTTTCTAGATGGCTAGTTCTCCATGGATGACCTTTTTACCAGTTGGATGTGCATCCCCAGGTCTGTGAGCATGTGCATGCATTCATGCATTTAAACAAGAATATCTTTATGGAATTTATTTAATGTATGCGTATTAAATAAACTCTATATTATTAATATGATAGTCATTGTGAAATATTCATTATAGACTGCTCCTAATAAATATACTTAATTATCTTGATGATACGATAAATCTTAGGGGTAATACCTCACTGGGGTAGCTATTGATGCTATCAAACTATATTCAGTGCGTAGGAAACACAGATGAGGCGCATACTGGTGTTCACGTGGAATAGGAGGAGCCATATCATCTTCTGACTCTCCATTCCTGATTTCATTTTTATTTAATTTGTACTGTCATGTTTCTTAAAAACTTTAGACATTGATTTATATAAGTTTTCGGGCAACCAATCGAATATTTGTTAATGTATATTTGGATTCCCTCTCATACTTGATTTGTTTTTATTCTGCTAGAATGGTAACTCTGATAAAGAAAAAAAATGTACATGAAATATGAGCCACCTTTAAATGTTAACACTTGGGTTTTTGGAAAACTAGTAGTGTACTCAGGTTTCGGGACCCGGGGTGTTACAGTAACGTCTTAATTTCATATAGCCAATTATACGCACACATAGACATATATATCCACCACATAAGGAATATAGTGAAAAAATAAACTAAATGAATCAGTATAACTGATACAAGTAATTAATTTTTGGGGAGAAAATTTTGTCTTAGGGGGGTAGATTGCAACACCCCATACTAATGTTTTACATGAGTATGTCCTCGAAATTTAATTACTTGTACCAGTTATGCTGATTTATTTAGTTTAATTTTTCACTATATTTCTCTTAAGGTGTGTGTGTGTGTGTCTAGGTGTGCATATGATTGGCTATATGAAATCGAAACGGTACACCTACTCACCCCCCTCTAGGACATTTTGACATAGTTCCATACTTCAGTAATAGCAGTTCTACTGCAATTTCAAATATTACATGAGATGGATGGACATACCAACCCGAACAACTATATGAAATCGAGATGATACACCTACTCACCCCCCTTTAGGACATTTTTACATAGTTCCATACTTCAGTAATAGTAGTTCTACTACAATTTCAAATATTACACGAGATGGATGGACTTACCAACACAAACAACCCCATAAAGCTCCTTGAAATCCCTAGTTATGCTTTTGAACCCTTGGGAATGTCTTAGAGAATGGTAACCTCACCCTAATCCCAATTGCACCTGGTATATATACCACCATAATTTAAATAGGAAATAAATTGTACACTTATACAGATCTGTGCCGCCTTCGACGGGACATTCAATAGCATCGATAGCCATCGAGGACTAGTCGATGAGATCTAAGCCACCTTCGATGCCATCGAGGAGTAGCTCCAAAATAGTCTATCAACCAATTAGGATTTTTTTTTTAAAAAAAAAAAATTCTCGATGGGATCGAGCATCTGTCAATCGCATCAGTAATTGGTCGATGGAATCAAGTGGTTAGTGGATTATAGCTACAAACTCTGTTACAGACAAATTTAAGACATTGATAATAATCTCCACCATGTCTTCAATCTTCGCACTCCATTACTCCTTTTCAAACACCATCTCTAATCGTCATCCATTATAGCTTTATCATCACTTCTCGTACACACTTCATCTTCATTAAGCCTTCACTAAGGCTAAAGAAGTTACATAAAGCTTGAACTTTTCGATAGGAACTGCACCTTCGTAGGCATGTCAATCGGATTCACGCTTTTGTGGATCTTCTCTAGAGTTAGATTTCCTTCCTCAAGCATTTGTTGGATAAAATGATAACGGACATCAATATGTTTAGCACGTGATTGATAAACAAAGTTCTTTATTAAATTAATTATGCTTTCCCTGTCACAATTAACTAGCACGATATCCTCCTGAAGCCCAAGTTGATTTATCACCCCTCTCAACCAAATACCTTTTTTGAACACTTCTACCACCACCATATATCAGCTTTAGTTGTGGAAAGATCCACCATACACCGAAGCATCGACGACCAACTCATCCTGCACTAGCTAATGCAAATGAGTAACTGGAAGTCGACCTTTTATCATCCATATTCCATGAGTAGTCCGAATCAGCATAACCTATCTGAAAGGGGCCTAGCTATATGCCCTAGAGGGGGGGTGAATAGGGCAATGCCAAATAAAACTAAAACAGCGAAATAATAAAAGAAATAAAGTACAATGCTAAATTGAAATAAATCTCAATAGCCTAAAATAAAGAGAATGATACTATATCAGTTTTAAGGACAACCTTACACCAAAAACCAAAGGTTTAAGGTAGGACAACCTTATTTCTAGAACGTCCTTGTATCACAAACCAATGAGGAATGAAAAGGCAAAGCAATCAAAATAACTTGCAGAAATAAATCCTAAGTTATTACAACATTCCCCACACTTGCTTGGAATAAAAAGATTACAACATTCATCCATGAATACAAACTACAAAACTGAATGAATAAGGAAATGAAAGAATAAAGCACATCCACAACACAACGATATATAGTGGTTCGCCTGTGTGTACATCAACTGTTATCCAACAGCCACACAGAATGCTACTCCACTCTTAATATCCTCACACAGGGGATCTTAGCATGTACTATCAAAATAGATTTCACAGGTTCACCTAAAACCTTCACAATTGTGTCCTTGATCTCGGGCTTACACAATCAAAAAACCCACACAGTCTGAGTTTTCTGGCTCTCCTCAGATAACCAATACAATGAGATTTTTCTGGCAAATCTCAAACAAAACTAAAGAAAGTAAATTACACAAATGTAAAATACCTGAATCTCCTTTTGAAGTAGCCCGGTAGAACCAATCGGAGTAGAAGTTCGATTCAACGTTCAAAGTCCAATACTCACTTTAAGAATGGTTCTAAGTCTAATTGATTTTAAATCAAAAGGGCTAGTTCTATTTGATTTTGAATCTAAGAAGAAGGAATATCATAAAATTTCCTTTTCAAATAAGATTGGAATGTAGATCAAAATCAAATAATAAACAAGCTAGCAAAAGGAATATTAAATGAGCACAAAGTAGCTTAAAACCAACACAAACTTATCTCAGAGTATAGCCTAAAGAATGCTTGAATAGAATTGATTTTCATTACTAAAACTCTGAAGTTCGTGCTCTATTTATAGCCTAAAAAAATTCCATCTATGACTGGTCTTAGGATCCTAGCACTGGTCGTAGCTTCAAAGATTTTTAAAGATTTTTATGGGATAAGGATTTGCTGTTCCACGACTGGTCTTAGGTAGCCTACGACCGGTCGTGGGCCACCTACGACCAGTCGTGGGCCACCTACGACTGGTCGTGAGTCACCAGCGACTAGTCTTAGGTATCTTGAACATGCATACTTGAAGACTTCTATTCTTGAATTCTTCATTCATGACTTGAAACTTTCTTCATTTAAGTTCTTGTCTTGAAATGTGATGTCTTGAAGCAATGAATAGTCTCAAACATGAAACACAAGATATACAAGACATAGATATAGGTTTTGGCACCACAAAATTTGTCAACCAAAGGGATATGAAATCATAGCACTTACACTATCAACTTGTCATTTGACCTTTAAACATCAAGATGTAGTCCATTGTACTTTGTATATACCAAAATAACTATTTCACTGCCTCCTAGGTTTAGACATGTATCTTCTCATAACATCCATTGCATGTGAAATATCTGGCCTTATAGAAACCATGACATACATAAAACTGCAAATGACACTCAAATAGGACACACGAGACATAATTTCTTTTCTTCATCTTTAGTAGGACATTGTTCTGAAGAAAGCATAAACTGAGTAGCATGGGATATGCTAACCAGTTTTGTCTTGTCCAGAACAAACTTTACCAATACATTCTAAAGGTATTCAACTAGTGATAACTATAGCCTGCTCTTATGTTTGTATCTGTAGATATCTACACTAAGAATCTTCTTTGCAACTCCTAAATATTTTATTTTAAATGTCTCTGACAACTGAGCCCTCAACGTATCGATCTCAGACATGCTATGGTTGGTGAGAAGTATGTAATCTACATACAGTACCAGTACAATGAACTAATCATCATTAAGGGTCTTGAAATAGAGACAATGATCATACCCATTCCCGATAAACCTCTTACTCATCATGAAAGTATTAAACCTTGTGTACCATTGCCTAGGTGATTATTTTAGGCCATATAATGACCCCATAAACCTGTAAACTTTATTCTTAGTCCCTTTTACTTCAAACCATTCTAGTTGCTTCATGTAAATCTTCTCCTCCAACTTCCTAAGTAGGCAAGTAGTCTCACATCCATCTATTCCAATTTCAGGTTGTATTGGGCAACCAACACCAATACAAATCTAGTAGACACGTGCTCGACAACAGGAGTGAAGATCTCGCTGAAGTCGACACCCTACTTTTGCACATACCTTTTCGTGGCCAATCTTTCTTTGTATATATCTCATTCTTATACAGAGAGTGTATCTCATCATACATGGTCACCATCCACTTCTCAGCATCAAAGTCATCTAATGCTTCCTAGAAGGAAGACAGACCCCCCCCCCCCTAATATGTAATGTGAGTGAATGCAACATTTGAGTAGTCTCTGTATCTGACTAGAAATCTACGGTCTCTTAGCGAATATTTTTTGATAGGTGGATGCTCACTTGCTCCCATATCCCTGTTTGTAGCTCAACTTCAAACTATATCTCACCCCTTTTAATTTCAATGTTAATCATTGCCGATTTTTCTGGTTTCTTTCTTTCATCCTTGCTGAACAACGAATCCTCATCAAATCCGACGGCACGATTCAAAGAGAGTTTCTGAGTGACCCGGTCATATAGTCAATACCATTTCATGCCATCACCATAGCCCACAAAGGTAAGTTTATTGCCTCTTTCATCTAGCTTAGCTATCTCAATTAACGATATATGAGAGTATGTGTCGCAACTAAATATATGCAATCCTAAGTAGTCAACATCATGACCACTCCATACATCTTCAATAATTTTACATTCTACTAGATTAGATGTGGACTTATTCACCATATAACAACTCGTATCACAACTTTGGTCCACATCTTCCTAATCTAGTATTAACTCAACATGCATGTAGCTCTCTCCAAGAGAGTCTGATTCATAAGTTTCTCAATACGATTCTATTCAAGTGTGTACCTCACTATATTATGCTTTATAATCCTCTCATATTTATAAAACTTGTTGAATTCATTTAAAGTGAATTGACCTTCATTGTCTATCCTTAGAACCTTTAGTTTTTTTCTTATCTACTTTTCAACCATTGCCTTCCACACCTTAAATTTGACAAATATATCATATTTATTTTTTAGAAAATAAACTCACACTTTACTGAAGTAGTCATCTATGAATGAGAAAAAAAAATGATGACCTTGCATAAGAAACAATGCGTGATGGGCCCCATACATGTGAATGCATATATTGTAGCATTTCTTTATATACATGCTTTTCAGTCTTAAAAGTTAGCCGAGATTATTTACCATGCATACAATGTTCACATATATGAAAATCAATGCTTTTAAACGACGTTAATCAAGCTACAATAAGAAGGTACCTTCACACCACACTCGCTCATATGGCCCAAACAAGCATGTCACAAACGTGCCAATGTGGACTCAACTACAAACATTGCAGCTCTACTCGATAATGTATTTGGGGTTAACTTATAAATATTACCATTTCGTTGTACTTTCATCACTACAAGAGAACATTTAGAAACTTTATAGACTCGATCAAAACCAGTGAACTTGCACCCAAGTGCCTCTAGTGCCCTAAGAGAGATAAGATTCTTCTTAAGGTTAGGAACGTATCTTACACAGTTTATGATATGCTCCCATTTAACATCCTTATGTGCACCGAACTCATACCAATCACCTTATAGGTAATGTCATTGCCCATAAAACCCATTCACCTTTATAGTCGCTATAGCTGGTGAACTGATCTCAGTGAGAAGTCATGTAGTATGAGGCCCCCGAATCCAAAATTTAGTCATTACAGAGGTAATTAGATTTAGAAGTGGTCAAGACATTACCATGATCTACCTCTTTGCTAGATTGTTCTATATTAGCCTCATTCATTGCATTATCAGACATTTCTCCCTACTAAGCCTTAGGATTCTAACAATCCTTTATTATGTGTCATGTCATTCCACAATTTCAGCACTTTATCTTGCACTTCCCTTTCTATTTAGATTATGATCTAGAATTGCCCTTCGCTCGTTCAAAATTCATGCCCCCGGCAACCAACGCATCTATAGAGGTACCCTCACCACTGTCTTTCTTTTTTAACTAATTCTTATGAAGGGCTGAGATGACAGTTTCAACATTAATTCTATCCATGGATTAACGTGTCTACCAGATTATCGAAAGATGATGATAACAAATTTAAGAGAATTAAGGCTTGATCTTCCTCTTTAATTTTAACATGCACATTCGTCAGTTAATAGAGCAATTCACTGAAAGTGTTCATGTTTTCACTAATATCAGATCCATTTTTCATCTTAAGATTGTAGAATTATTTCTTAAGATATAGATAATTAACTAAGAATTTTTTCATAACAAGCTATCAAGTTTTGTTCATACCCCAACAATGGTCTTTTGATCCATGACATTTTGGAGAACATTGTCCACTAGACACAATTCGATTGAGGTTGTAACCCTCTCATCCAGTTCATCCCACTCTTCATCAATCATACATGCAGGACACTTCGCCTTATCACGGAGATCATGTTCCAATTCTTGTTAAACTAAAAAGCCTGTCATCTTCATCTTCCGTAGTTCAAAATTATTTATATTGGTAAACTTCTTCATTTCATATTTAATGTTACATTCTTTCATCGACATGTTTTAGTTTAAAACTTGAATCCAACGTTAGTTTTGATTCTATTTGTTGGGGATTGCGCAGACACAAACCCGAATTCAAAATAACAAGACAAAATCAAACGAAAGCAAAACGCACAAAAAACATGCAAGTTTTACATGAAAAAACCCTGATGGGAAAAAAAAAATCACGGTATAAAGTGACAAGAAATCCACTATTAAAGCAATATTACAAGAGAGGGATAGACTTACCACACTGGACAACTCCAAAAACCTCCTTGAAATCCCTAAATATGCTCTTAAACCCTTATGAAAGTCATAAAGAACCCTAACCTTACCCTATTCCTGATTACACCTGATATACATACTACCACAACTAGAATGGAAAATAAATCGTGCACTTATGCAGTTTTGCTTGCACCTTCGATGGCATTGACAATTATTGAGGATTAGTCGATGCCAGAGTAGCAACTCCAAAACTTTCCAGCAACCAACTATGGATTTTCTTGATTTCCTCGATGGAATCGAGCATCTCTATTGATGGCATCGAGAATTACTCGATGGAATCGAGTGGTTTGTCAATGACATCAACGGGGACTCTGTTGTAGACATATTTATGCATTGACAACACTTTGATGGCCCATCTTCCTAAAAAAGTTAATGATCCTAATTGACTCATCAATGGTTATGAGCTTGAACTGGTGTAGACATTATCATGTGCGCCTCACCTATGTTATCCCATGTCTCTTAAAAAATTAACTTTGGATGATCCTAACCATCCAATCACAAGTTAGGAGAACTTACGGCGCATATTGACTGCACTAGACGCCTGATTGATTTCAATCATTAATCATGCGGTCCAGAGATTCATCTCAGTCTAATACACTTTGATAGGAAGATTCAAACCATCAAATCGATGGATGAGAGATATGATGGTTGGAAAATGGAAAGGGAGTTGGTAACAAATTTCTGGTTGCCATTTTCTCACTTAATCGCCTGTTCCCAAACAGTTCATGAAACCGTGTAAAAAAGGCATTTCAGGATAAATGTTTCCACCCAAAGATTTTAGTAATTTCCAAACATGTCCAAGGATAAGGTTGTCTTGAATTGAATTCGAGCAGGCCGATTCTTCATAGTGTGTCCATGTGCAAGGAAAGTAACTACACTTAGCATAGCAATCCCGATGTCGTTCTAAAGGATTCATGACCATGTGCTGACCAGTTGTATTTGTGGAGGTGGTTCGGCTGTCCTACATCATTCAATGCATGCGCTGACCACAATCTCCTCCTTGGATCATGTCACTTGATTTTTTATGCCATGCGCTTCAACATCTTTCTTACACATTATGGCTAAAGCGTCAATTTTTTGGAAGCGGCTGCCGCTCAATTTGCTAATCAAATAGGCTAAGACTCGTCAGTTTGCTAAAAATTGCTTAGCAAATCCCAAACTGTCAAAATTTCAGAGTTGGAAAATCATGTTGATTGGGTGATCCACCGGGTAGTTAAATTGTCCGCGCAAATGAAAGGGACCCATTCCAATCTACCCTGTCCTGTTGATGAGGTTAATTTTTAGAAGAATAAAATTATGCCACATCTCAAGACTTTCCACACATCCAATCATCACATGCCCATGAATCCCTTGAAGCCAAACATCATAACGCTACACTAAAATGCAATGGCTACCCTTTCATGTTTTCTTGTAGTACCACCATTTATCCCTCGCGATCTAAGAATCAAACATGAACAACCCCCAGAGACTTTATACGGTGGAGCTGAAGTGGCAAAAAGTTAGCTGCCAAAGAGGAAGGAGAAGAATTCACAATTAATGCCTTGTATCCGAAGCACGTGACAAATTAGTAGCTAGTAAGGGACATTTTATTATCCATAAAGCATTCCGGTAAAGTAGTTGCCAGTAAGCACTACTAGAAAACTAGCCTTTATCGGCTGCCAATAAAACATTTACTGGCGGTCAAAAAAGCGCCATAAAGACTTCATTGATAAATGATTTAGTGGCAGTCAGCGTTCTTTACCGACATTTGTGCCGGACACCACTACATATGTAGGCTTTACTGGTGGTTTACACCATTTACCAGCGCTTTTACGAGCCCAAGAAATTCCTGAAAAGTGCCGCTAAATGTCTTTTGAAGCACCGATAAAGGTCTCTAACTTTGTGCATAAATTGAGTACTCCATAAATCATGCTGTTCATATAACTAGTGTTATACAATGACCAGGACTAGCATTCACATAACACAAGATGCACGAGACCAATAATGTAGAAAAAGATGATTCGTAAGTTGAAGGACATGTCCTTCATGTCTTCTTCTCTATTTATTCAGCTACTGTGATTGCATTCTTTGGACTGGTCACAGATGGCCAAAGGAAAATGCGGTGAGGCCGATCACCGTCTTCCTCAAGGATAACTACTCAAAAGCCATGGAGCTCCTCTGGACTCCTCACGGATACTTCTTGAATCCACGAGGAAAAAGAAAACAAAATAGAAAATAAATTCTATAAAATTCATAATTTGATTGATTGATTGAAATAAACAAGTTTACGACCCTTTAAATAGGGATACCAAGCCTTGGAAGAATTTTTGGAATTAAACTACAACTAAAAGTCCCTAAAATTCATAACTTACTATAAATAGTAAATTTACTATTTATAGCATGTGTCCTATGTGGCTTAACCACGTTATTCTCCTAATTTTTTTATACACTTTTCATTTTGGACACAACTCTTAAAGCCCAACGGATGAAGAGTTATAATCAAACTAAAACATACTATAAATAGTAATAATGGATATACAATGGGTATTCAACCGTCGATCTGATGGAATCTCGCAAATTTTTCCTGGTGGTTCAGTAGCTCGTCCGACCCCAAAATCATATATGGGACGTCGAGTAACTTATTCTGGTTTGCGAGATATGCATGTTTTAAGGTTTTGACAGTCTTGATGACTTCTGCCTCCAATCGGGCCTTCTATGGTCCATCTTGGACATGAAAGTGTCCGCGACCCGCTCTACATCAGTCCCCTCCACTTCAAAAGAACTCGTCCTATTTTGGTTCTTGATACTTGGTTAGGTGCACCGTAACAATACCCGGATCAAAAGTTATGTCCAATTTATGGTTCCCCTTATTTTGGTCCAACTATGCTAGGAATGTATCGGTGCCACGTCCACTACAAGAAATGCCACTTTTACCAACGAAAATTTTCGTAGGCAAAAGCCAAAATTTCGTAGGCAAAAAGTTTTACCAGCAAAATTTTTCGTTGGCAATTTCCTGGCTAAAAGATCGAGGGGAACGCCTTTTACCCACGAAAAAAAAATTTCGTAGGCAAAGGTAGATTTTTGCCGACGAAAATTTTTGTAGGAAAAACATTTTACCAGCGCTAATTTTCGTTGGTAACAGTAATGACAAAACTTTTTACCTACGAATACTTTTGCAGGTAAAAATATATACAATACACTTTACCTACCAACAATTTCGTAGCTAAAAATATATATAAGACTTTTTACTTACGAATATTTTCGTAGCCAAAAATATTTAATAGACTTTATACCTACCAAGAATTTCGTAGCTAAAAATAATCACAAGACTTTTTACCTACGAATACTTTCGTAGCCAAAAATATTTAATAGACTTTTTACCTACCAAGCATTTCATAGCTAAAATTATCACAAGACTTTTTACCTACGAATACTTTCGTAGCCAAAAATATTTAAAATAATTTTTACCTACCAATAATTTTGTAGCTAAACATATTTACAAGATTTTTTACCTACCAACAATTTCGTAGCCAAAAATAACAAACATTTTTTAGCTACCAACAATTTCGTAGCTAAAAATATTAACAAGACTTTTTACCTACCAATAGTTTCGTAGCTAAAAGGTACAAGATTTTAAAACTTTTCCCTACCACTAATTTTGTAGCTAAAAATTCCTTTACCTACGCATAATTTCATAGGTAAAAATATTAACCAAACAATTTTCGGTAAAAATATTTACAAAAACGTTTAACTACGAATGATATCGTAGGTAAAAATAAATTACTCAACTTTTAGCGATGAAAATTGTCGTCGCTAAAAGTCTCTTTTTTTTTTTTAATATGTTCCAGCTCAAAATTTCGCACAAAATTCTAATATACACCTGTTAGGAATATATTCCATCATATTCATCCTGATATACACCTGTTATATAATATATTTCATCATATTCACATTCACATCCATCTAAACCCAAACTAGTAAATCCATCCAAACATAAACTACATTCATCCAAACACATAATCTTATCCGCATCACATTCATTCACGCATAAATACATAAAAAGTTAACATCATAAACAAATATATAAAAAATCACAAAGATGAAGGGGGAGGTGGTGGGGAATGGAAGGATGAATGGTTGTTGCACAAGGTCTCTAGCAATATGGGTGGTCAGAGTTCTTCCTACGGTGAAGGGCCGAAAGGTTGCTGTCCGCCAGATGCCGTCAGAAAGATTGACAAGGAGAAGGTGAAGGCAGCACTGGAGAAGCGAAGGAAATCCCGAGCTGACGTGACCAGGAAGGCAGACTTGATGGATGAGTATGATATCATTGAGAGAGCTGGAAAATGGTTTTGTATACAAGAAGCCAAGTTGTATACACTAAAATGATTAAAAAAAAATAAAAATCTGTGCATGCACTAGATGATAACTAAACTGAATTTGTGCTAGTAGAGAAAATACTCACAAATGTATTAACAGTAATGTTCTAAAAGGCGATTATACGAGTGAAGCACTTGGTTGTTGCAAGGGAATGGAAACGAACCTGCTGTTTGGGAGATTCTTCAATGCATTAGGTACAAAACTCCTGTACAACCCAATGAAACCATCATGTGCCACGATACTTGCATTCACATTGGGCAATCAGAAGATTGCTTTCCTTCGCAATGCATTAGGTACAAAACTCAATCACGATACCCAACCATTAGATGGAAGTCAATCTCCAATGCACAAATAATCAAATACCCAACCATTGATTGATTCAATAACCGAATAGCATCAATTCCATGCCTACCACTAATTGGTTCAAAAAAAAAAGAAGTTAACTGCATCTGGTGCAAATATCCAATATGCTCAAGATCACAAGCTAGGTGACTCTGCATCTAAACATTCCAAGACTCCCAATGAAGTCATTCTTTATAAGTCTTTCCAACCCATAACCCAACAATCAAGGCTGAGATTTTAACAAAACTATGGCCATTAAAACCCAAACTTGAAATGACTTCGATTATAAAAAATCAATAATGAATTTAGAACTTTTAACAAGATAGCCATGATTAAACCTACAGAATTCCAAACCTGCCATTGACCTTCCAGGAACAGAATGAATTACTGGCAGAAACTTGGGGGAAAACAGAAACTGAGTAAGGAAAATCATGGAAAACAGAAACCTTATACCTTTTAAACCTAGCATCTTCAGCATCCCCATTGAGAGAAAAGTGACAACTCTTCCCATAGGATACAAGACCAAGGAAAGCCATGCAATTGGCCTGACCTAGTGTCATTGCACACAACGGTTCAAATGAATTATAAATAATTACTTCCCCTCACTTGTAGAAATTAGACAAAGTACACGTTTGTATAAAAGAAATATATCAGTAAAAGAATGAACGTAGACAATTAGGACCAATGGTCCAAATCCAACTTACATGTAAGCGCACTTAATGAACTAAAGGGACATTATATGATCCTCCAGTCATAGCTTGTACAAGTGGGGCTCACTGGCTGATTTATAGTGGCATGAAGCATGAAGCAAAGTAGCAAAATATTCAGGTGCAGGTGGAGATGTGCATCTATTTCAAAAAGATGAGCTGTCACTACCTTTGACAAATCCTGTAATGGTCTTTAATACCAGTGATTTGCATGAAATATGCAAGATGAAGCATCAAGATCTTTAAGATGCTTCAGTTAAAAGGTTTCAAGTTACCTGTAGTTCCAGATGAGAAAAGGATATTCATGAATGCTTCCACAGGTTGTTTTACTGCAGTATAATCCTTAGCCCTGCAATTTTGAGGAGAAATATACACTTAGAACTCCAAAAAAACAAAGCTAGACATGGCCTATAGTTGCATGAAGAAAGAAAGGAAGCGTTAACAGATTCACGTGTAGAAGCGAAGCATCATCTATCTCAAATATTAGCAAGTATAAATGGTGAAGAAGCAGGAGCCAGAAAACAAGTCTATAGCACAAGTTCAAAGCATGATCAGCACATAGTAGAAGGAACCTGCAACTAAGATGATCTCTACTCTTTTTCCAACTTGAAGAGCTCTTGTACATCCCTTGTACCATTGCCCTAATTGAGATTTGCAGTAATGATGAAACGTTACAAAACCATTTCAATAAAACCATTTCATCATCATCATTAGTCTTGCCTTGCCATTTGGACTTTGGCTTTACGAATCTTGCTTCACCAATCGAGATTCAAAATGTGAATTCTCATGATTAACATCAACCTCCCTCCTTTACCCAAGTTGGGGACAAGCTGGCACATCAATACCAAGAGAAGTTTCATATGAAAATCAGACCATTTGAAAGGAAAAAAAGAAATATGGGGGGATATACATAGAAGGTAGGAATTTTGTGAAATAAATGAGAGGGATTTGCTACACAGACACCAATCTGGCATGTAGGAGGGACATCCAAACCATGCATCAGTTGGACCCATCTATGCAGATTATCCAACCAAAATTAGGCTAGTCAACTCATCCAAACCTAAATTTCAATGTAATCACTTCAAAAGCCTTTTAGAAACATATCTCATGCCAAACGCAAATGCTAAGTTAGTTATTAAGCATTCAATATCACACATCCGAGTTGATTGATTTAAGCATCATAAACACATGTTCTAGTGGGCTGATCTTAGCATCATTACCACACATCCGAGTTGATTAATTTAAGCATCATAAACACATGTTCTAGTGGACTGATTTAATCATCGTAAACACATGTTCAAGTGGACTGATTCAAGCATTGTAAACACATGTCCAAGTGGACTGATTTAAGCATTATAAACAAACACATGTTCTAGTGGGCTAAACTTTTAACAAGTAGATTTTTCTTACTTGTACCTCCACCTGCAGAAAAAGTGATGCAATTTTGAAATCTAAGGGTCATCCACCACTTATTTAAGTAAAACAAAAGCAGAGTGGAATAATGTTGATTGCCACTGATGGCAAGAACACTTGGCGAATTGACCTAAGGCTGAACAAAAAGGAAGCAGCCAAAGTAAGAACATATAGAGAAATAAACTTCCGATCCCAAGGTGGGAACAAGAAATGGCTAAAAGCATCCAAACTTTTTTCTACTGGAAGAACCATATGATATCCTATGGTTGTGGTTAATACTCAAGCATGCATCAACATAAATGCTGTAGACATACTCAATCCAAATCGTCCAACTTGAAGGCCCCACTGCGAATGGGGCATAGACCAAAATCACAGTGATTGGAGGATCCAACATACATGTTGCAGACATGCTTAATCCAAACAATCCAACTTGAGCGCCGGCATGCGAATATGGGGTAGATTAAAATCCCATTGCTAGGAGGATCCCCACCAAGATAGACCATTGGCTATAAACTAGACAGTGAAAAAGAATATGATCAACAGTACAAATTAATAGGGGCAAGTACCAATTGATGTGAACATTAGCATAGTCCGGTTGGTTGCTAAGATTTGTAAACAATGTGGCCACAATTTGGATGGATTATATTGAATGCATGCCTGTTTGGTTAAGGCTCATCTACTCAGAGTATTTCAGGCCAGTTTCCACATTTAGCATGATTTGGATGATCAAGATAGGCAGGTATTTATGCCATAGTAAGCAAGGATGAGTTGTTCTGATCCAGGAAAGTGATTACAATTTAATTAGAACACAAGGAAAGGGAACAAACTTTAAAGTTCTGTTACACTTAGTCACACATCACTCCTTAGGATTCATATGCACTCAAACATTCCAATGAATCAAGTATTCATTCCAATCATAATTCAAATAAGGAAATGGCCTTAGATATGATTGGTTGGAAAATCACGACATAGAATCCTAAACAAATACAATACAAATAAGTGAGGTAGTTCCAAGCATCCCAAGCTCAATAGCCCAAACCAACTAGCATACAGTACTAAAGGCATACTAATAATCGTGACTAAATAGTATCACCAGGAAAAAAAAAAAAAGAAGAAGAAGAAGAAGAAAGCAGGATTCTTGACAGATTGGATGTCTATATATGCAGAAGACTGTTTATGAAGCATAAACTTCCTATCTGAGAGACTCTTGTGACAACACCCATCCATGATATGAACCATCGAATGAAAAGTCTGGATTACCAAACCTTAGGTCCATTCATGTCAATGATGATGGCAAACATAGTAAAAGTTCTCAATGGAAAGCATTTTTGTTTTTGGTTTTTCCATATTCCAAATCATTACTCATAACTAAGTTAGAAATTAATTACCTCAATGGTGGATAATTCACTCCCTCCCTCGTCAATAATTTGATGGGACTTCTGTTCCCCTTTACCTTGAAAAGATTTCCATGCTAGTTGAAGGTACTGCAGCTTTAGCTGAAAGTGCTAGTTCCTGGAAGACCTTGCCTCTATGCTCAAAATTTCTGAATTCATCAAAGCTTGTACACCCAGGACTCAATAAGATTGCATCCCCTGCATTCAACCCAAAAAAAGGTTGAACAAATTCAGATCTTAGTCATAACAATTGGGATTTGGAATGCACGCCAAAGGATCTGAGTACTGTGGTACAAAAAACTAAAACAAAAATAAATATAAGGTCTGTTTCGACACCCCAAAAAATGTGGATTGCAGAGCTTCCAATCTTAACATCCATGTTTCTAAAAATGCTCATGCAATAAGAAAAAAGGTCCGCCAATTATCATATCATTTATGAAATAGAGAGCCCAAATTTTTCTTTTTTTGAACATTAAAGACAGCTCAACTATTGCATATGGGTTTTGCAAGATTTCCAAAGAGGCAAATGGTTGCTTAGAAACTATTTTTTTCTTTTCTTTAATGGCTAATGGCTGCATAGGAACATTGTTGAAAAACCCAAAAACTCAAAACTTGACCTCCCACAAGGTCCAGTCACTCAGAAGACTCGATCAAGTCTTCACTTGATTCAACTCGGCATTTAATAACCAAGTTAAAAATATTTAAATCGTTATAAATATTTAAAATAGTTATAAACAGTTAAAAGTACATAAAAAAGCTAAAAGAATCAACAATGCAGATGGAGTACCACTCATCTGATGCGAAGCATGGAGTACCACTCATCTCCAACCATTGAGGTTGGGACAAACTATTATCCTATCTATTCTCCAACTATTAGTATTTTTCTTCTTTCAATTTGTTCATTTTACAACAGTATTTCTGTCCATTTCTCTATTCATCATTTCCCTTTTTATATACACTTCATATAGAACATAGCCCTAGGCTTTGTTTCAAGATCGCCAATTCCAATAACAATTGAAAACCATTCTTCAAGCATCGAAGGATGAATAACCAAAAAAAAAAAAAACAACTCACTTCCTTATAACTCAGATCTGGTTTGTTTGCGACACGAGACGATCATAACCCCAAAATCCAGAAAAGATTAGGGATTTCAGATTTGAATCCCCAAATTGGGAAATTAGGGATTTCAAATTTTAAATCCCCAAATTTGGAAATTAAGGTTTTCAGATATGAATCCCCAATATGGCATTTTCAGCCACTTTACTATAGGCTTTCAAATCTGGGTGAAAGCAGAATTACACCTAAAATCCTTCTAAGAGTCCACACAACAACTATGCAATTACCCCAAAACGCTTTCATAGAAAGGTACTTCGAAAAGGGAAGAGTAGTCATTTAGAAAGAAAATGTTTAACTTAAAATCACTTACCGCTTTCGGCACATACACCGCCCCTGAATTAATTCAATGATTAATTTCCATTAAGGACTTTTATTAATTCTGTTAAACCAACACCCAAAATAGCATCTTAAGTGGCTGAAATATGATTTCAATAGTTCGGGGATAGCTAGATGAATCATGTTTTATTTATGTTAGCTATGAGAATCCTATTCCACAGATTGTTATGATAGTAATGCAGCAATTTTGGTACACATGTCTAAGAAAAAGAGATGTCTAATGAGATCATGATAACGATACCAAACCTGGCTAGTTGGCTAGTTTTCCAAGCAATATCAATGGGCCGCACCAATGGGCCTCATATACACAATAGGTGGGCCTTGCTCATGGGCCATAAACACACAATAGGTGGAACCTGTACATGGGCCTCAAATACATTAAATGGGCCTCACTAAGTGGGCCACATATACATCGTATCGGGCCTCGCCCATGGGCCTCGAATACATCACAATGGACCACAATCCATGGGCTTCAAATACCCAATAAATGGGCCCTGCACCTAGGCCTCATACATATCAAGTGGGCTACATCCACGGCTGCACCAAAGGGCCTCAAATATATCCGGGTGGCCCCATGGATGGGCCGTAAATACATCAAAGTAGGGCCCACCATAACATTTTTTTCCTATTCAATCTATTCATACGGTCACAGAGACCTAAATTCAAGAGGAAAATAAATATTATATTGACCTAAAACTCCTGTGACCTAAAAAGGATTCCAATGGTAGTCATTCAATCTCCGCGGTTTTCTATAGTGTGGTCCACTTGATAGATCGACGGTGTGGATCTCACATATTCAACCAAGGTGGATCTCACCATCTAGCATTCTGGACGGTGTAGATACAACAAATACATTAAGGTGGGGTCCACAAATGTGACCCCCCAGCAAAAAGGATGGACGGTGTGTATACAGCACGCACATCAAAGTGGGAGATGTCCCGCCGTTTTGGGGTAGATGGATGGACGCTGGATATAAAACACGTACGTCAAGATGGGTCCCATACAATTTGGATGGCCCAGATAAAATACATAAATCATGGTAGATCACATAGACCTTCCACTGAACGGTGGTGGATCAAAGCACACGTCAGGTGGCCCTGCAGTTACTGGACAACACTCTAGCAGCATGCACAAATAGATGGTCGTGGATGAAACATACATCATTGGTGGGCCTGTTATCTACTGACCCACACGTTGGCCATTGGTCCCGGCCCTAAAATGATTTGGAAAACTAGATGGGCGGTGTGGGTGCATCCCGCAATGGTGTGGAGCCCACGCACGTGGACCGAATGGCATGAATAGAACACTTACATAATGGTGGGTCCCACGTCCATACAAAGGACGGAGAGGACAGAACAGATACATCAGGGTAGGTCCCATCAAACAGTTGGACGATGTGGATTTAAAATATTTACATCAAGGTGAGGCCACCGTCCAGGAGATCTAGACAGTGAAAATATAATATGTACATCAAGGTGGGTCCCACCCACACGTGTGGGATGGGCTCCACATCCCAAGACAGATGGGCGGATGGAGAAACACATACCTCGTGGTGTGGCCCACGTCCTCAAAAGGACAGACAGTGGGGATTAAACCCACGTATCATGGTGAAACCCACACCTGCATTGTCTAGATGGACGGGGTGGATATCATATGGACCCATAGATCCTGCTGGCGTCATATACAGCAGGTGGGTCCCACGTGGGGTCACTATATCATAATATTATAACATATATTATACTATATTATAATATTATAATATATATTATATTATATTATCTTATAATATAAGATACATGAATTGGGAATGCATCCAGTGTCCATTGCCCATATATGGACGGATGACATGGATGAAAAATACATATATGCAAGGTGGGTCCAACCTACACATGCAACACATGTGGGTGGATCCTACACGCACCAAAAGGATGGACGGTTTGAATATAATATATGCATCAAAGTGGAGTTCATAGCATTGTCCATCACCTTGGATGGTGCAGATAAAACATATACATCAAGGTGGGTCCCATCACCTGCACGTGTCACACGTGCAAGGTGGATCCAGGTGAGGACGGTTGGATATAACACATACATCAGGTCAGACCCATGGAATTAGCTGACATAGCACAACAGCTTCTTGCTGCAGACCCATCGTCCAGAGGACGACTAGGATTTATAGATACCCCATAGTGGTCCCACATGTTGTACTAAGCACATTAACAAGGTGGGCCCCATGTCCCCTGCATGGACGGGGTGGATTGCATATAAACATCAAGGTGCATCCCATATGAATGGGGTCCACCGTTAGATGGATGGTGTGGATATCACACACATCATGGTAGGTACCAACCATGGTATGAATGGTGTGGATGTACACCATATCTCATGGTCAAGGTCCACTTGGCCTGTTGACGTCTGTAGCTGCCAGCTGCATATACTGGCCACCGTCCATCAGACAGATGGTCTGTATGAAAACAGATGGACGGTATGGGTTCTGCATATCAATACAAGTGGATCCACGTGTATGGTCCTCATGGTTATAAGCATCACGTGTAGGCCCCAGCTGGGCAGACAACGTGAATATACAACATATGCATTTGGTGGGGCCCACTGTCCAGATCTGGACCAAATGGTGTGGATCAAAACCACACATGTGGACTGAATGGTGTGGTCCACTGCATAGATGGTGCAGATGGAGCCCATACATTACGGTTGGCCCCACTAACCAACGTCCATGTAAATGGATGGTGCAGATGGCAGATGGGACTCACAGAGCTTGCTGACGTCTCTCACAGCAGCAACATGGCTGGTGTGTGGCGTACAACAGCCAATCCCTTTTCCAATTTAGGTGGGTCCTAAGTGGGGTCCACCATAACGTTTATATGTCATCTAACTATTGATAAGGTCACACGGACCTGGATAGAGAGGAAAAACAAACTTCATAATGATCCAAAACGTCCATGCTAACCCAAAAGGGTTTCAATGGCAGACGTTCAATTCAACACTGTTTCTTGTGATGTGGGCTACTTGAGCGTCAGATCGGCCCCATATTCGGAGGGGGCCCACCTAATGAAAGGTGTGGATGTAAAATATACATCATGGTGGGGCCCACATGTAGGGCCGTGGTCCCTAGACCGTCCGCGCATGCTGCCGCGTTGCTCCTATTGTCAAGGGCAGCAGGCGCTGCCCCCTTAGGTATATAAATTTTTTTTTGAAAAGAAACGATTTCATGTGGTTTTTCACAGGTGGGGCCCACATATAGTAAATCCAACCCATCCATTGCATTCTGTGGCTCTAGACCGTTTAAATGAGTCCAATATCCGATGTTTTTCCGGTGCATAAAAATGTCAGGGTGACTTTCAACGGTAGAAACCACTATTTTACAGGTTTTGGCCCGCCTGAAGATCGGATAGACCTCAGTTTTCGGCTCAACGCCTAAAAGGACCTGGAGAATGAAATGGACGGCGTGGATTAAACACATACGTCAAGGTGGGGCCAGCACAAGTGGCCCACCCAAAATTTCCCTTTTTTTTATTTTTGTTCTTACTGGCGTTAGTGCGCCCACTGTCAACACACACTTCACAGGGAAGCCCATCCAGCGTCCCTGGACGCTGGATGACCGCATGAAACACATTCAAGGTGGGCCCCACTCATAAAATGTGTTGTCTAGGTGGGCCACCCAAATGGTTGGATGGTGTGGATAATACACACATCAAAGTGAGGTCCATTTAATGAACGGTTTGGACATCTCACAACTCATTAAGTGGGCCACACAATCACATCTTCACACACAAAACAAAGCAAAATGAGAGAGAAAAAGAAAGAAAGAATCACCCACCTTATGATCTTCTTCTTCCTTCTTCCACCAACGCGTTCAAGAGCTCCAAGGGGTGCAATTCAACGATTGATATCAAATTTGGAGGGCGGGATTGAATGGTAGGGAGTGGGCCATGCCAAGCTTCTCTCATGGAGCTTGGACGATGGACTCTCATGGGTTGCTTGGGAGAATGAGAAAGAGAGATGAGAGAGAGAGGGGTAAGAGAGAGAGAGAGAGATGGGTGTGATGGCTGATGTGTACTTATGTAAGAGACTGTTAACTTTAGGGGAGGGTTGGTTGTACTTGGGGATGGGTGAGTGATGGAGTGTGATGTGTACCTTGATTAATGGGATTGATGAATTGATGGATGGGACATTGGGTAGAGATTCTCTTGGGTTTAGTGACACGTGGTGTTTACCTCGAATTGAACGCTGGCCCACATCTCCTGACCAGGGTATCGCTTCGGCGCGCGAGTCATGGCATCAGAACCGCAGCGACGACGCGGTCGCTATGGTAAAGGCCTTGGGTTGAGTCAACTCAAATATACGGGACACGACTCAGGATCGCGCGCCAATGCCGGTAACAGATTACGTGTCACCGAAATAAGACCGGGAGGACCAAGGAATCTTATGGAACAGTACAGGCTAGCGTCGAATACCTCCTGGAAGGGGGAAACATACCTCATCTCATAAGAGCCCCTCCTAATCTTCTCATCGGCACCAGATATTTGAGGTAGCATTTCAGTGGGCGGGGACCGGAAGAGAACTTTGATTTCGAGCTGCGCCATTACATTGCTTATACCTATGTCAAGATACCAAACATTTGATTGATCATAGCCTTTCTCTTGTGCAAAGAAGAGTGAATTTTCCTCTTGTGTAATGCCAGACTCTCTCTTTACACGATCAACACCCTTGAAGATGGTGTTTAGTGTGCCCCATGCTTGCTTTCTTGATGTCACTTCAGCGATCCTTTCAAAGGTAGATTCATCCAAACCTTGATAGACAATAAATAATGTTTTTGTGTCTTTATTCCATTGATCTTTGAGGGTGGGCTATTTCTCGACGGAGTAGGCAGCTTCTTGCTCTGTGGTGGGCTCTACGTATCCGTCAGTGATGATCTCCCATAGATCTTGTGACCCAAATAAAGCCTTCATCTAAATGCACATGTTTTCATAATTATTCTTAAACAAATTTAGAATTTGTGATTGGATTGTGGTGGACATCTTTCAAAGAACCTAGCTCTGATACCAGTTTGTTGGCTTTTCAAAGCCTTAGAACCGTACACACCACAAAGAGAAAAAGGAAAACTTTTTGTATTGAATTCGTTTTCGCTGCTTGCTTACATACAACTTACAACACTATAACTGTTTATATAGATATTTGATACCTTGTAAAAAGATTAAAATGCCCTCATTCTAGATGATTCTATGTGATACCACGACAAATGCATTAATTACTTTTTACAAAAACCAAAGGATGCATATTTTCAAAGCTTTGGAAAACCAACAGTCACCATCGTTAGCTACAAAGAGAATGGATATGGAACCTAAAAAATGCTAGGGAGGATGGGTATATATGAATCTGGAAATTGCTAGGGAGGATGTATCTTGAAAATAATAGGAAGAATGTATCTAATGAATCTGGACATTTTAGTTTGGATGTTCCAACAAAAATTGCCTTGCCATGTGGTCTTCATGGATTAATTACATTGTTTTGTTGCTCTAGAGAAAGATGCGTAAAGATGTTGAGATAGCTCTTCTTATGTCCATAGCCATTTGTCAATGCTCAACGTTGTCCAACCTACATCAACCACATACCAACCAATCAATACAAGTCCATGCCTATTAAAAGAAGGGGTGGGCAACATTGCCACCATTACATCGCTGACGTGTCTCATCTGTTAGTCCAACCCTACTATTGTTGTTATCCTCGAACCTATCCTAGGGTATGTTAAACTTGTCAGCACAGGAATGAAACTTGGGTTTAATTCCTCCCTTTCTAATGCATCTGAGGGTGGAAAAGTTTGGATTTTCCACAATCCTACGATCTCGATCGACTTAGTCTCGGCCTCTAATCAACTATTATTAGTTCTTCTCAGGTTCCAGGGCTGTACGGAGGTGTCTTTAGCGTCTTTTGTTTACGAAAAATGTTCCATGACCCTCTGTAGATCATTGTGGGACCAGTTGCAGGTCTTTTCTAACAGCTATGCCACCCCATGGTTGGTGGTTGGTGATTTTAATGTGGTCCTCCATTCCGTGGAAAGAAGAGGTTTCGGCCCTTTCGATGCTCACAGTGCAGCAAAATTCAGTGAAGGACTGAATAGAGAGGGCCTGATGGATGTTAGGTTTGCTGGAAATCGGTTTACGTGGTGCAACAACCAATGGGGCCAAGCTCGACAAATTGTTCGGAAACAACACTTAGATGAGCTCATATTCGTCCTTCCAGGCGATGCATCTCCCTAGACTACACTCTGACCATGCTCCTCTCTTTATTTCTTTCCCGAATCAATCCACATCTTGTCTGAAACAATTCAGATTTCAGCGTATGTGGTGTCTACACGAGTCCTTCCATGAGTTGGTTTGAAATGCATGGAAATCGAATATTATGGGGGATCCATTGCTGGCTCTAGTCAGTAAATTTAAGACTGTGAAAGCAGCCCTCAAATTTTGCAATAAAGATATATTCGGGAACGTTTTTCAAAACCCAAAAAAGGCAGAACAAGATCTTTCTAGTGGTGAAATCTCTGCGCAAGACAAAAATGGCCCTGCCTCTGTGCAGCTTCTTCAATAGGCCAAGTATAGGTTATCCCACTTGGAGCTCTGCAAGGAAATTTTTTGGAAACCAAAATCTAGAAATCAATGGCTCAAGGACGGTAATCGAAATACAAAATTCTTCCATACTGTTGCCTTGGACCGTGCTAGAAGATTGTGCATTAACAGAATGAAGTTAGAGAATGGGACAGTCATATAAGACCAAGAATCTATCAAGCGTGTTGCGCTTGAATTCTTCTCAGCCCTCTTGGTACTTGGGACTTCTACTCCCACGAGTGATATCCTAAATGTCATCCCTTCTTCAGTTTCTAAGGACAATATTAGTCTTCTTATTGATCCATCCATCGAAGAAGTGCAAGCGGCTGCCAAAGCCATTCCAACAAATGGTGCCCCTGGCCCGGTTGGTTTTTCGTGGGCTTTTTTGATAATTTATGGGATATTGTGGGATAGGACATCCTCATAGTCGTGTGATCCATCTTTCATGGCAGTCCCCTTCCCAAGGCCTTCACATCAACCCTCATATGTCTAATTCCTAAATCGCCCGCTCCAGATAAATTCTGTGATTTCTGCCCAATTAGCCTTTATAATTGCATTTAAAGATTTTTTCTAAAGTTATTACTAACTAGCTTGGTAGTATTCTCCTATAAATCATTTCTGTTTATTTAATACCCCAAGTATAGGGTTGAGATGTAGTAGTAATCTCGGTTAGACCAAAGTCAAATCCACAGAGACTGAACCTTATACGTAATCTGAAAGTAAACAGAACTATAACTAGAAGAAGATGTAACCTAAATCAAAGAATTTTAAGAGAAATAATGGTGAAATATTAGACTAAAACTTGTAAAATTAAAAGGTGGCAAACTAGGGTTTCCAAGGATCTAGTTGTAGAGATCAGGGATATTTATGCTTGATTCATAAATACAACTGGATTTAGAGTCTCATCTTCATCCAGTTGGAGGATATAACATTAAAAATCAAATCTGAACTTCCTTTGATCTAGTTTTCAAGAGATGAGAGGTATGAGAATTAGACTTGATTCCATCACAAAACCATGCCCATAAGACAAAGTAAACAACAAAATTTAACCAATCCACAACCAATCTGAGAGAGTTATGAACATAAGGAAAGGTTCCATCATCCAACCATGTTCATGAGATGATGGTGAACAACAAAGGTCCTATGCTCACAACCTCTATACATGCATAGAAAATACTCAAAGTTATCACAGATCCATTGTAAATTAAGTCACAATAAACCATTAAAAACTATGAATATTCTATATACTCAAACCATAATTAAAGAGAGTTCATAAAACATGAATCAAAGCCATAAAAAATACCTCATCATGCTACAAGCTTCACCTCTTAGCCTTAGCTAAGAGGTTTAGCCGATCATAGACAAGATCAAACTAAAATCACTTAAAAAATCATAAAAATAACTAGAAAAGGGAAGAAAACTCTTAACTGGCTGACATTCTCTCTCTTTCTCCTCTTCCTTTGCTCCACACGTCCCAAGATGATCTTTTTCTCTCTCTCCCTTCTCTCTTTTATAGCCAAGGAGGGTCGATGGAGTGGACAAAAGTCGATGGATGGACTTACACAACATGAGTCTTGCATGCACAACAAAACCGTGGAAATAACCGTATTTGGTATGGATTTTCGGACGATGGACACTCCAAAAATGACTTCTGGCTCCATGGTTGGGGTTAGGACCCACTGCCCAATCTTTTAGACAGTTCGGATCAGAGATCCGACCATCATTTAAGCCGTACAATGCACCACAACATTTGAGAAAATCAGACATGCGTAAGGTTCGAATCATCCTGTGCTAAGATGCTCGGTGGGCCCCACATTAATGTTTTTGGAGAAATCCACCCCGTTCATTAGATTCCTGTTGAAATTTTAGTCGAAAAGGAGTGGTTTGGTCAAGTTTTGGTGCAGCCCACTATATCAAACAACCCCACTGTTCATCTTATGTTTGATGACGATCTGTGTGTGTTTACGTGCATGGGACCAAAAGGTCATCATGGCTTGGTTCGTGGCCATCCCTTGGATCGAATGGACGTCTCAGATTATCCATTAGGACGATGGGGATGGCTCGTTGATCATCACAACGTTGGGTTCTTACGGATGCTGTGCATTTTGTGGAAAGGAGTCGGGTCAGCCTGACTATGAACGAGCTGGCTGTCAGGTGAGGTGCAGGAGTGCACCGCTTGTGCACTCTCACATGTTCATGTGGGGTCCACTGTGATGCGTGTGAGAAATCCGATCCGTCCATCCTTTTTTCCACCTGATTTAAGGGATTGAGATGAAAATTGAAGCATATCCAGATATCAAGTGGGCCCAAGATTAGTGTTTTACAGGTTGATTTGTCCATTGGGCCACTTTTACAAGGATCCAATGGCTAAAATTTGGCACGTACGATTAATTTAGGGTTCTCAGGCCAGATATAAAGTTTCAAGCTAAACGGATGTTGGGAACCCTGTGATCTTCCATTCAGGCAGACTTTCAGGCCTCTTGGACTTCAATTACTTGATTTTCTCAGATATTTGGCGTGTAATTTCTTCGATCTCGGTCCCCTAAGATCCGTCCCTTGCCTTGGTGATTTCTGAGTGTTAAATTCATGCTTTTAGTACACTTTTTTCAGTCACAGCTCTTAAATTCACCTTGCAATAAAAACATGATTAAAATATGATGTTAAGCATTATCATGTATGTAAAATCAGGTACTAATTGGGGTCTAATATGTAATATTTGATCCTCAACATTGTTAAACAGGGAGCATTCGTCAAAGGGTGATCCATTGAGGAGAACTGTGCACTGGTGCAAGAAATCTTCCTGAACATCAACAAAAAAGTTAGATGCGGGAACATCCTAATTAAGCTAGATATGGAAAATGCCTACGACAAGCACAACTGGGATTTTCTAAAGGCAGTCCTTTATACATTTAGATTTTATGGTTCTTTGGTTGAGCTGGTTGAGAAGTGTTGGAATAACTCATGGTTTTTTATCCTCATCAATGGAGAACCTAGCGGCTTCTTTAAGTCCTCGCATGGTCTCCGCCAAGGCGATCCTATTTCTTTGGGTCTCTTTATTATAGCAGTGGAGGCTTTAGGCAGAGGCTACAGGAACTTGATTGACTTGGGTATCTGTCATCCTTTTCAGACCTGTAGGAATTGCCCCATTGTCTCCTACCTGCTGTTTGCAGATGACACGGTTCTTCTTGCTAATAGGTCTCGCAACTCCCTTCAGCGGATCTCAGTTTTCCTAGCTCTCTACCGAGATCCTCAGGCCAGAAGATCAATGCCCAAAAATGCATTTTCTTTATGTCTTACAACCAATTGGTGGCCCATACAAGTGTTGTCTAGCACGTCCTGGGTTTTAACTTGGGGTCTACCCCCTTCACCAACCTGGGAGTCCCAATATTCAAGGGTAGAGTGTGCAAAGCCTACTTCCAACACATCCTAGAGAGGATATCCAATAGAATTTTGGGCTGGAAAAGCCAAATTCTATCTCAAGTAGGATGACTTATGTTGATCAATCATGTGTTGACCAACATTCCGGTCCACACCATGGCAGCAACTAAAATACCCTTTTTGGTGAACTAGATAAAACATTTGTTAATTTCTTCTGGGGTTGGGAGGGGTGTTGCAAACGCTGCCACTGGGTTAATTAGAAAGCCATTGCCACCCCGAAACCCGAATGTGGCCTGGGTGTAAAATGCTTGAGTAGCGTCATGAAGGCCTTTAGATCTAAGATGGCATGGACGATCTTGTGCAGGAGATCAAGTAGTTGTTGGGTGGAGTTAATGGGAAAGAAATATCCATCCGATGTGCTGAGCTAGGGGATGTGAGTAGCTCTTTTGTGGCTTCCCCACATTCGAAGAAAATCTGTCATCTTTTCCCCTTCATCGCTGCCCATACGTGTTGGATTATTGGCAATGACAACTTCCATGTTCTGGGAGGATGACTGGTCGGGGCTAGGTCCCCACAAGGAGTGGACTCTGTGGCCTCCTCCTTTTCATCAGAAGTGGGTTCGGGATTGGCTGGGTCTAAGCGGGTCGTAAGACCCAACGACTACCCGAAACTTTCTTTCTCAAGTGGTCCTGGACCACATCATTGAAGAAGGGTTTTGCACATCCTCTATGGTCGACGGGAAGGTTTGGATGTAAGGCCTGTAACCTGATCCGTATCGTTCTTTAGACTTTTGCGATCCTCCCGATCGAATTCTGGTGACCCGCGATGCATAGATAGCATTTGCACAGAATCTTGAGTTGCACCTTGTCAACCCAAGTTGATTCGACCCTAGACTTGTACCCTAGCGACCGCGCCGGCACCGCGGTTCTAACATCGTGACTTGCGTACTGATGCGATACCTAGGTCAAGAGTTGTGAGCTTGTGTATATTTTGATGAAATGTCGCACGTTGTAAATCTCAAGAGAATTTCTACCACCTTTCACATCAATCAATTAAGTACAAGCAAGTACTCAACCCATACCCTACCCATCCCTCTCTCACCCAAAAGTCAACAACACCTATCCCTTTTCATCCAATCTCTTACACAACACCACTCCACCCATCACTCACCCATCCCTTTTCATCTCATCATCTCTCTCTCTCTCATTCTCTACTCATTTTTCCCAAGCACCAAGTTGAGCAACTGTTTAAGATTTCTAAGGAGAGAAAAGAGAGAAGCCCATGTGTGGCCTACTCCCTACCACCCAATTTCCCATCCTAGCCATCCATATGTAGTGGGACCCACTTGATGTATGGTTTGTAATGCATGGAAGGGAGGGCCCATAGCTTCGGGGTCCCTCCCAACACACATCTCTCTCTCTCTCCCTGTTTGAATGGCCACCCTGATGTACGTATTTTATCTGTGCTGTCCACCAAGTGGGCCACCTTGCTGCCCAATTTGGGGCTTGCATGACCAATCGGTTAGACTGGCCCGAATGAAGGGGGAAACACAAAATATCAACTTGATTCGGATCTAGTGGCCCACCCACATGGCGCACGGTGCCATGTGCGGCCCTACCTTGATGTATGTATTCTATGCCCGCAACATCCATCTATGGATGGTGCTGTAGGGCCAGCCATGATGTATGTCTATCATCCACCATCCACATGGACGTGTGGACTCCTCTGTGATGTATGAGTCTTATCCTCACCATCAAGAGCTTGGACGATGGGACCCACCACGATGGATGTGTTGTATCCACACCGTCCAATCCATGGACAGTGTGAGCTGATTGGCTGGAGTACCTCACACCATCTATATTGTTGTTGTATATGATGTTAGTAAGATTTGTGGGTCCTGCACGATCTATGTATTTCATACCATGCCATCCATATGTTTCATCAACATCGTCCATTTAATGGACCCCACACATGAGGTATGCATTATATCCCAACCGTCCATCATTTGGACAGTGGGCCAGCAATCCTCACACCAGCTAAATGGATAATTTTACGTCAACAAGCTTGTGGGCCTAATCCTGAGGGACGTGTTTTATCCTAACTACCCATTTGTTTAGACGTCCGCAATTCTAAGGGTCCAGTCATGAGATATGTGTTATATCTAAATCGTCCATCAGTTTGGACATAAGCAAGTTCGGTGGGTCTGATCATGAGGTTTATTACATCCACACTGTCTATCCATGCCACAGATCAGCTTCTCAGGTGGACCACACTGCAAAAATTAGTGGAGGATTAAACGTCCACCATTGAAACCATTTGGGGCACAGAAGTTTTGGATTAATATGAAATTCATTTTTTCTCTTAATTCAGGTCTTTGTGACCTTATGAATAGATTGGATGGAAAATAAATGTTATAGTGGACCCTGTGAATTTTAAACAGTGAAAATCATTATCTCTACTTTTATTTGTGGTATGGTCCAGTTGATCTTTTGATCATTATCTCTACTGTTATTATGGTGTGGCCCATGTGATGCGATCCACTTAATGTATATGCGACCCATGTGATGTGGCCCATTATGATGTAATGAGGCCCATGCAATGCGGCCCATTATGATGAATATGAGGCCTATGCAACGCGACCCAATGTGTTGCATGTGAGGCCCTTGTGCAAGGCCCAATATGATGTATTTATGGCCCTCGTGTGAGGCCCAACATGATTTATATGTGGCCCATTTGGGTGAGGCCCAATGTAATGTATATGAGGCCCATGGATGTGGCCCATTGTGATGTATTTGAGGCCCGATGTGATGTATATTGACCCATATGACGTGGCCCATTATGATATATTTGAGGCCCATGGGATGTAGCCCAATTCGATGTATATAAGGCTCTTATATGAGGGCCAATGTGATGCATGTGAGGCCCATGAGTGAGGCCCAATGCGATGTAAGTAAGGCCCTTGCCTGAGGCTCAAAGCAATGTATATGAGGACTGATGTGATGTGTGATTCCACCATGATGCATGTAATGATGTTTATGATGAGTCATGCCTTAGGAGTAATGATGGTTTATGTTTACATTGTAAGAGAAATTATCAAGTACCAAACTCAAAAATTGGGCTCACAAAATTTTTTATCGCTAAATCCGATGCCGACAGCCTCCTTAGTACCCCATTCTCGGCTCCCAACACCCATAAGCCAGATTCCGATACTGGGATCCTACAAGGAGGATTTTTCAACGTACATTTATCTCATAAGAAGCTTAATCACAAGTTTACCCAAATCACAAAGGCAACATCATCATCACATAGCTACTAATATAAACAGTTGAATACAGTGCTAAAAGGGAAATATACATATATCTAAAATTAAAGCTCCAAAAGACAGTTACACGCTCTAAGCTCAACGCTGTTGCGACCTAACGCCACCTGCACACATCTATCATGCATAAGCTTATAAAAAGCTTAAAGGGTGGTGTAAGTGTGTGCGATGCACGTGCCAAGCATATAAATATCAGAGTAAGTGAAAATATTTGTAATCCATAAATTGTACAATATCAGAGTAATGCGAAAACATGCTGGTAAGTCCATAAATATAATTAGCTTTATCCATGTTATGCGATGCAAAAATATAATGGGCCAATATCATATGTTAAGGAAGTAATGTAGATCAGATATACAATACGGAGACATAATAAGCCAAACATCATATACTAAGGATTCAATGCAATATGAAAATCCTGACAAGTCCACGAATACCATCAGGATCATCTGGGCCATATAAATGTTGAAACATAGCAACCCAAAATGTCATATATCACGGATGTAGTATGCAGTACAAATGTAATGACCAAGCTAGAGTGTGAAGTCGGGATGATAGTATGTAGTATCGCAAGCTATGGGGTCCATCATAAGGGACTTCTATCCAAACTAATCCCATACTTAAATTTGGATAGCCAGACTCAACGTGGTAGACTCCTGAACTCATGTTAATCACGCTCTTTAACCAAAATCCTGGACATTGTGAAGGTACATATAACAATTATTTACGCACCACCAGGCCGAGTGGATAGTAAATAAATGAATGAATGAGTAGGAAACTCCTACTCAATAAGTCCACATATCAGTACCGTACATCTCTGGGATCATCATTAGGGCCTATTACACTCTACGCCAGCTTATCGCTCCTATTCGAGTGCATAACTGAGTAAGTGGAAGAGACCTCACTATCCGCCTGCCAATATCAGGCCCGACTCGTCGACAACGGACCCATTCCTCAAGCTAGTCAAACTTAACCTAGATATTCCCCCCTCACTTATGTGGGTAAGGTCACACCCCTACCCAACTGACCACGACACAATGGGAGATGCGACCTACTGGTATACGGCCCTCATGCGTTCATATATATCAGCTCAGTTTAGACGTTGGGGCGTCTCCTGGGCACAGAGGTTCAGTGATTTTCACCTAGGGAAATTTATGACGCCTGTATGCTAGAACCAAATAATTTTGGTGTCCCATCTGGCCATCTATGACATGCTCGTGGAGGTTACAGCCCTGATGTCACTAGGGCTTATGATGGTCATATCACAAAATGCGAGATACATGACTCATACCATCCAGTCATGCAACAATCCTGTGCATACCGTGCACTCATGTGGGCAACTCCTTCTATCAGGGAGTCTCATAATAATTCACCCTATGGAATATGCAATGGTCAAACACATCCCATAACAAATATGCAGATGATGTATATGAGCGTGTATCATGATGCTACGTGTCATATACTCATAATCGGTATCGATAACCGGCACCGATAATCAGCCTCGATAATCGTCCTTGACAATCGGCCTCAATGATCAGCATCGGCCTCGATAATCAACACTGATAATCAGCATTCATAATCGGCACCGATACAACATCAATAATCAGCCTAACAAAGGGCCTAAGGGAAGATTATAATGTGAACATTTAACCATTATTTTCCATCAATGTGTACATTTAACCAACATTTCTCCCAAGGAGTGACCTTCATAGGACCAAAAATATATACAGTGGGCCCATAGCCTCACACAATAGCCCAATATACATCACTATGGGCCTCTCTGAAGGGTCTAATACACATCATGATGGGCCTCACTCAAGGGCTACATATGCATCACATTGGGGCTCCCTCACGGACCTCATATACATCACAATGGGCCGCAATACATGGGCTACACCAATGGGCCTCATAAACATCAAGTGGGCCACATTAACGAGCCGCACTAACAGGCCTCATCAATTGGGCCCAATATACATCACAATGGGCCTCATTACATGGCCCATAATTACGTCACAATGGGCATTGTTCCATGAGCCTTATATGCATCACAATGAGCCACACAGCAGGGCCTTATGTACAATCTTAACGGGCCGCACAAGATGGATAGTTAATACATACATCACGATGAGTCCCACATTTACACACATACATAGTGGGCCTCGCACACAAAAAATGGGCCTCACATACTTCAGATTTGCCTCTCATACTATAGTGGACTTCACACACAACAGGTGGGCCTCACAAACTTCAAAATGGGCCTGCCAATGGCGTAGATCGTGTGTATACAAAACATACATAAAAGGTGAGGTCCCACAGATCTGGACGATGTAGATAAAATGCATCACGGTGGGGTCCATATCTGTTGGGCAGCATGGATAAAATACATCTAAGTGGACCTAATGTCACTGGACCACATGGATAAAACACATCGGGTGGACCCCATTGTCGTTGGATAGCACAGGTAAAATACATACAAACAAGGTGGGACCCATACAACAACTATATAGCAGGTGTGTATAGCCAGGCCACCGTCCAGATGGATGACCTGGATGTATGGCATGAATAAAGCACATACATCACCGGGGTCACACTGTCCTAGCATATGGACGGTGTGGATATAGAATAAATACATCAGGGTGGGTCTCACCCACACATGTGCCACATGTGTGCAGTGGGCCCCCAAATGTCCAGCAATGGAGGATGGCAGGGATAAGATACATATATCATGGTGAGCTACACCATCGTCCAAGTATGGATGGTGTGGATTTAAAACACTTACATCAAGGTGGTTTCCACCTCACATGTGTCACATGTGCAAGGTGGGCCCCATCATCCAAATTAATGTACAAGCGGAGTGGATATACATTACATGCATCAGGGGTGGGGTCTCACCATCCAGAGTGTTGGACGGTGTGGGTCTGACCCACGCATACCTCCAATCAGACCAATAAAACTTGCTGACATCATTTACTGCAGCCATATGGCTGGGTTGCTAGCCCACCAGCAGATGGACGATTTGGATTTAACACATACCACATGATCAGACCACCAGAACTAGCTGACATTAATACTGCAACTATAAAGCTGGGGCGCACAGATGGACAACATTGATGAAACATTATTGGATAACATAGATCTAAAGCACATACATGCTAGGGTGGGGTCCACATAGATGGACGGTCTAGATGATCAGACCCCACTTGTTGACGTCCTATAACAACTGCATCTACTGGCTATTAACCCACCAGCAAAATTGGATGGACGGTTTAGATATAAAACATGTACATTTTGGTGGGGCAGGACAACACCGTCCAAGCCAGTCCAACACTATCAAGATGGCCCGGACGGTGTGGATGGAATAAATACATCACAGTGTGCCCCTACAACACCATCCAAGCCGGTCTAGCAAATGGACGACTGGATGCACACATACATTGAGGTGGGTCCTCACGGGTGTGCAGCGTGGATCAAGTGGGCCACACACCAACACACAAAGAGAGAGAGTGAGAGAGAGATGAGAAGGGGAGAGACCCTGCCATTATAGACCCTCCCTATACAAAGCATACATCAAGATGGGTCCCATCATATGTGGGCCCTCAAATATATAAAATCAATAATTTAATATATTATGAACACCCACCGTTAGATCTTGGACTCCTCTTTCCACCGATGTATTCTAGAGCTCTAAGGGATGAATTTCAATGGTTGAAATGATCTTTGGAGGGTGGGATTAGGCAGTAAGAAGGTGGGCCACACCTAGCTCTTTCTCATGGAGACCTTGAACGTTCTCTCTCATAGTGGGGTTGTTTGGGAGTGAAGAGAGATGAGAAAGAGAGAGGTGATATAGGGGATGGGTGATGGATGGAAAGAGAGGGAGAGAGAGTTGACTTTAGGGTACTTGTGTAAGAGAGAGGTAAGGGTAGGATATGAGTTACTTGTACTTGACTTGAGGTGCAATGTGTACCTGATTGATGGGATTAATTTGAAAGGTTCTCTTGGGTTTTGCAAATGCACGATATTTTTCTCGAAATGAATGCGGGCCCACATCTCCTGGCTTAGGTATCATATTGGCATGTGAGATACGGTGTCAGAACCTCGGCGATGACATGGTTGTAAGTATATAAGTCTCGAGTTGAACCCACTCTGGAATATGGGATACGATTTAGGGTTACGCGCAAATGCTGATTACAAGTCGCGGGTTGTCGAAATTCGACAGTGATGACTGCAGAAGGCTATGGAATAGTACGGTCTAAGATACGGGCTTTATTGGAATGATGGTTAATTGTACACATTGTAACTCTCCCTAAGGCCCATTGTTAGGCCCATTCTCACCTCCCCTTAGTGGGTAACCCAAACCGCTGTGCCCCCATAATCGTTAGGCTCATTCTTGATATGAGTAGGTCGTCTAAGCCCATCCTTAATATGAGGAGAGTACATCATCATCATATAACATGCTTAGAATAGTTTAACGATCCATGCCCATGTGCATCGTATGTATGCTTAATATGAGGAGTGATTGATCATAGCACATGCCATTGAGTGGATTATTATGGGACTCCCTGATAGGAGGAGTTACCCACATAAGTGCATGGTACACGCAGGATTATTGCATGATTAGATAGTATGATTCATGCATCTCACATTTGTGTGATATGATTTTTGTACGCCCTAGCGACATCAGGGCCATAGCCTCCACAAGCATATCGTCGATGGTAGGATTGGACACAAGAAATATTGTTACTAGCATCGGGGCGTCATAGATGTCCCTAGGTGAAAATTCCTAAACCCGATGGTACCAGATGATGACTCCAACGTCGAGACCGAGTGGATACATGAGTGCACGAGGGCCGAATACCAGTAGGTCGCCTCTCCCACTGTGTCGTGGTCGGTTGGAAGGGGTGTGGCCTTACACGCCCAAGGGTAGGGAAAATTGCTAGGTTGAGTCTAACTAGCTCATAAATGGATCCTCTATTGACGTGCTTGATAGGTATTAGTAGACCGTTGGCTAGGCGAATAGCGAGGTTTCTTACGCTCACTTGTACTGCAGGCCTGTGGAAGGGGCAGTGCCATTTGGAGTGTACTAGACCCTAGTGATTATCTAGAGTGAGAACTATACGGATATTTGATGCTCCAGTGATGAGCTACATTGATATGTAGATTCGGATGAGGATTGGTATGCTTGAGTTGCATCTTGCATTGCATGGCCTTAGTATGGCCGATAGCATTCATGCCTTGCATCGCATAACCTTGGCACGGCTAATGACATTCATGGACTTACCAGCATTTTTGCATTACACTGATATTGCATATTTGTATTTCTACCATGCGCACACACTTTAACCACCCTCTAAGTTTTTTATAAGCTTATGCATGAATGTTGTGTGCAGGTGGCGCTAGGTCATAGCTGAGCAGGAACAGGAGCACGCCGCAAAGCTCCTAGAGTTTTGTCATTATTATCATTGTGTTTCCCTTTATACGTATTATACTCAAAGTTTTGATCGTAGTGGATTCTGTGGTGGTGTTCTTGTTATTGTTCGTGGGTTATACTTATGGTTATGCTTATTATGAAATAAATTTATGTTAAAAATTCTCCTTGTAGGATTATAGGATTGGAACCCGATATATGGGTGTCAAGAGCCGAGAATGGGGTACTATGGAGGCTGTTGGTGCCAGATTCAGTGATCAGAATTTTATAAGCCCAATTTCTAAGTTTGGGGTGAGACACTAGATTAGCTCCAACTCTGACGAATTCAGCATTAGCTCAGCCTAGAGATGCTCTCGGTCATTCAGGGTGAGTGTGGCCTGGTCCAAATGGGTTTGACACTCAAATCTTTCGCCTAAAATCCCGCTGCTCACTTAGAAAATCATCAAGAAGGCTATCCCTATGGATGATAGAATGTAGATAAAAGGTATTTCCTTAGCTTTTAAGTTCCCCTGTTGCTCGCTCTCCCACAGTCTCCGAGTATTGAGTTGATTGACCACGTGTTCTCATCTGATGCGCTAGTTGTCAAGGTTTGGGACTATTTTGGTCCATGTTTTGGCATCCCCTCTTGGTGCCAGTGCTCGGCCTTTGGGAGAGCCTCCTCTTGGTGTTTTGCTACGTCTGGGTCTATCCGACTCCTTTCCCTTAGGGGCATTGCCCCATCCTTCATTTTCTGGGAGATCTGGCTAAACAGAAACATTGCCCATATGGATGGGGTTGCGGTGTCGCCTCAGAAGGTTATTTCCAGGGTGACCTGCTGGATTCATAGGCTCGCGCTCCTCCTCCCTCTCCTACCCGTGGTTCGTCGTTCCTCTGTTTCGGCCATGGAAAGCTTAGGCCTCGACAGGAAGACATCAATCCCATGACAGGTCTGTATCGTCGAATGGGTCTGTCCTCCTTCAAGGTGGATCAAAGTTAATGTGGACGGATTTGTATTGGGCAATTTGGGCAACTCAAGAGGTTGTGGGGTAGGTAGGGGTAGTGATGGGGATTTCATCTTTGCCTTCTCTTTAGGTTATGGTTTCGGTTCAAATGGTCGGGCTGAAACAAAGGCAATTTACGAAGGACTATTCTTTTATAAGGAGTTGGGCTTCAATAAGATGGAGTTGTTCAGCGACTCCAAAGTGGTGGTAAATTCCATTATCACCATCTCTTGGGCCTTATGGTACTGGTGGGTCAGAATCAAAGCCCTCATAGCCATTATGGAAGTGTTTATCTCCTACTCCCCTAGAGAGGCTAACACAGTAGCTTATGGGCTTGCTCGCAGGGGTAGTAGCAGTCAGATCCACCGTGTCTTAGATAAAGTAGGTTTAGGCTATTTGTGTGAGATGTAGAGGGATTTTGTTGCCTCCTCTTTCTTTGTTTTCCTGCTTCTCCTTTTTTGTTGGCAAGCCCATCCATACGGTGTACAACTCTTCTTTATATTTATGAAAAGATGGTATATTTTGAAAAAAGAAAAGAAAAGAAGCCATATGAACTATTCTCACTAAAAAAAAAAAAAAGATCAAAGGCTATGGACTATGCAAGTTTTTAGCTACAGATATAGATCATAGCTACGTTGCTACGGCTTAAAACCGTAGCTAAAAAATGCACAAACTCTAACTAAAAGCTAATACCTCCAAACATTCATAACATCATAAGGGACTCCACGAGGCCCATTAAAATGTGTGTGCTCCATCTAATATGTCTATCCATTTTTAAAGAGCACGTTAGGGCAAGAGCCTAAAAAAGGAAGTAAATCGAATACTCAAGTGGACCATAGGGTAGGAAATAGTGGAGATTAATACCTACCATTGATCGATGGTGTGGTTCAATTAGACCTTCGATTTACCTAGATGTTAGGGTTATTCCCTATAAAAAAAATTATAAAATTAATGGACAGAGTGTATATACCAAATGCATCAAGATAACTCCACAAAGCCCTTGACAAGACCGTCCATTGAGAACCCGTCAGACGTGTGAACGTGGAGGGGCTGTGAAGGATGGTACAATGGTTATGGTCCACAGGGCTTTTAATTATGGTCTAAAACCGTAGCAGGACTGCACTAGGTAAAAACGTGGAAAACAGTGGTGCCCTTTTCTTTTCCCCCTCTCATAAAACGTTTCATTTCCCTCCACTCCTTAAAAAAAACCCCACTCTCTCTCTCTCTCTCTCTCTCTCTCTCTCTCTCTCTCTCTCTCTCTCTCTCGCCCCTTTTCTCTCCCTCTCTCTCGATCTCCCGCTTCCCTTCTCTCTCTCTCTCTTACCCCTTTTCTCTCCCTCTCTTTCGATCTCCCCCCCTCCTCTCTCTCTCTCTCAATCTCCTGCACCTTTTTTCTCTCTCGATCTAGAAGGCATCTCAGCAGCTATTTTAGAACTTGGTAAGCTTCGAATATGAGATTTTTTTCCTTTCAGATTTGTGTATGTGGATCTTTCTGATTACCGGATCATGACCTTTGCCTCCTACACAGCTCTAATTCCCTTTACCAACGAGACATCAGCCCTTTTTTTAAAGTTTTTCTAGCTAGTACGTAGGCATCCATAAGAGGGCTGGTATCCATAGACTCATTGATTATGAGAATCAGAAATGTGGATGACACAATGGTCTTGATCCTCTATGGGTTCACTAGGCTGGTTGTGGGTGCCTTTAGCATTACCATAAGAGAGTTCCTCTCCGTCAAATGGATTAAAGGGAGAAGGAAATGGAGGGAAGTGCTGAGAGAGAGGAAGAGAAGGGAGGCGTGCAATTACTTATTGACATTCTCGGTGGGGGATGGTTTTGATCCTGATGGCAACGTTTATACAGCCACAGACAGTGAAGCTAGGGGTGATGGAAGAAGTGATCTTGGCATTTATGATGTTTGGAGGGCTTTTTGAGAAGTTGGGGAGATCTTATTGGATAGTGGTGGTTGTGGATTAGTTAACTATGATTTTGAATTTTGGGATGATGAAGTTCTTGGGGTCTCATGGCAGGTCGATCCATTGAGAATCTTCATTTCAAACGATAGAATACCAGACTGAATGGAGGGGAAATGGAACTATATTTAGGATTAAAAGAACAAAAATACTCTAAAAAAACATCTCTAGGAAGCAATCATAAAGAATTAAAAATAAGTCCATGAGCATCATAATATGAATAGCTGTTGAGAAGATGAAACATGGAGTTTTAGATACTAGACAATTCATCTTTTACAAAGTCTGCATGTTGGCTGTGCATGCTAGACACTTGCAAGCTATGTAAATTTGATAGCAATCATTGGGATGATGAATTGCCTTTTTTCTTGTTCCTTGATGTCGTTATTCACAACTCAAACGTATTTCTCCATATCTAGAAATAATTGTGTATGATATCTTTATGCCTTCCACGTTTTTAAATTTATTTTATAATATAACACTTTGAGAATTGCCAAACATGCACAAATGTACTAGGCATATTATCTACATGCCACCACCATACGACATGTACTAGCATGGCAGACGGGTGCAATATCTAGGCCATTCATCAGGTGGGTCTGACTCTGTAGTTATTCTCACCCAAAAATAAAGTTGGTAGCCCACATTATTAGAAATAGGTGACAGGTTAGATAAGTTGGCTGAGTTTTTCTAACCATAAATTTGATTGATAAACTGTGGTGTATCTGTCTAGTGCAACATTGTAATTCACGTGCCAAGGATCTACATAGTGGTACCAATCTGATGGACAAAATGAATCTTGTACCTAGGTGCCATGCTAGAACATATATGGTGTTGCACATGTGTAGGCCTAGCAAAGATCTAATATATTATACAGTGTGTGTGTTGTGTGTGAGTGAGAGTGAGAGACAATATGAAGGAATCATTGAGTTTCCAATAATTTGAACAAATATAGTACGATATAAATGAACATATAGTAATTTGGCTTAAGTGGGGTTTGGTTGGGGCTTATGTGGTGCGCATTTTTATTTTTTTATTTTTCTATTTTTCTAGTTACTCTATATGATGTTTGGCTTGTTCCTTTTCTAATTCTAAACTAATTTGGTACCCTATAGTTCAACATATTTCTAGTCTGTATGTTTTTTCTAATTACTTTATATGATGTTTGGCTTGTTTTTTTTTTTTGGAACTCTATAGTTCATCGATATTTATAGTCAGCATGAATTTCATACTATATATTTGAACATATTTATAGTCTTAGGCTCCATTTGGTTATCACATTAGTGTTTATAAATGTAAATTTATCTCAAACCAAATGGAGTTTAAGCCCTTTTTTAACTCCATCAATACAACTCCTTGCATTGCCGGTCCTAAGCCCCGGTAAAGAATGAGGGAGAAGGGCTTTAAGGTGAGTTTAAGCCCTTTTTTATTGTTTTCCCTTGGCATTAGTAATTTTGTTCTATATTTACTTCTATTCATATTGTGGGCTTTGCAGCAAAACTTGGAAAGCTTAAAGATCATCTTAAATAGCTGGAGGATGAATTTGTTAAGTCTCTAGCAGGTATGAATTTGTTAAGTCTGGAAGCTGTTGCATCACTTACATCATCAGATTATGTTATACTACATCTGTACTTTCTGTTTTGAAGACCCGTAAAGAGGTCGGGCGTATTGCTACTAGTGAATCTCTTTTTGTTGTAAAAGCAAGAACTAAAGAAGTTAAGAAAATTGTTCAAGATCAACAGTCTAGGAGGGACGAATATTCAGCAATCAGATCTCAACAACTTGAGAAACTTGTTGATGTAGGCTCATTGTATAAAAGGTGCAAGTAGAAAGTAGTAGTAAGACTTCGGAGGCTATTTTTGCTTTGAACTCTTCATGTAGGTGGGCATTAACTACCATGCCCATTTAGAATTGTTTAAAAGAGCTCAGGCCATTGTTTAGTACACTTAAAGCTTTCATTCCATTGGAAAGCCAAATTTGGTTTCTAGTCTGATATGTAATTTATTTATTTTTTATTATTTTAATACCAGATTGAGTTCTTGTGAATATTTCCTTTCTCATGGACCCTCTGTAAGGATTGTGATTACATATTATCTGTGAGAGGTAATTATGCTTTACTTAATGGTTGTTGTATAGCTCCTCCTCCTTTAATAAGATTTTTATGAATAGGCACAAGTTCTTCAATGGAGCGTTGAAGTCACTAGAAGTTGTTGCACAGACGATCACTCATGGAAGTGTGCGATCCCCCATGGAAGACGGTGGGGCCTCATAAGTCCGCTCGCTCCCCGTTCTCCATTTTTTCCATGAACCTTTCCTACGACACCTCTACCGACAATCTCCATCATATTTTTGGGCGATTTGGTAAGCTGAAAGACATCTTTATACCTTGGAACCGAAACCTCAACAGGTTTAGAGGCTTCGCCTTCATCCATTTCATTTACGAGCAAGAGGCTTTTAATGCCATTCAATGCCTTCATGATCGTCGGATTGATGGCAGGATAGTGCACATCGATTGGGCAAAAACTCAAAATCCAGGTAAAACCCAATTGCGAAATCACCAGGCTCGATCCTCCTTTTACCCAAATAGTTTTCTTCCACTGCAACCTACTCATCCCATTGGGGCTTGTCCTCCCCGAAATGACAACAATACAAGCTCCTCTGCTTATCGAGAATCGAATCCTCTCAGGGGTCAGTTATACAAGGAAGCCTTGGAGTCATAGACGAAGGAGACAGTTGGGACGATAGCTCACCCAAAAGGACATCACCAACAGAGTAGGGAGACCCTAGACCTGGCCATGATACCTACGAACGATCGCACGGCTCATCGTATCCTCCAATCTCTATCCTGTGCCCTAATCGCAACGGTCGTGGACGAAGGGGTTTCCACTCTCCACCTTTCTGATGAATTTCGGGTATCACCATATGCCAATTTTTAGGTAGATTTCACCCGCCTTGATCCCTCTTGAAATTCCAATCAAATGAAGAAAGGTCAAAATTCGCCGCCGACCTTTACCTTCATAAGAAAATGAAGATCTCGGCCGTCGAAGAGTGGAAACCAAAATCGTCTTCCTTTCTTAAGGGGGTCTGGATTCGTCTCCATGACATCCCTCCTCATGCCTGGTTCCCGGAGGCCATTGATAGGGTGGCCAACAGTTTTGGGAAGGTATTGGAGATTGATAGTCTTACTACCTTGGGGGTGTTTCAGGGATTTGCTAGAGTCCGAATCCAACCGTCACCCAGACTTCTCATTCAAAAGCTGAGACTCATGGTGATCCTTGGGAAAGTCTTTCCCATTTTTGGCTCGATTAAGGAGAGGAAACTGGCAGCTTTCTAGGATAATCCTCCTCCGCCGATCCCAACCAAGGCTTCTTCCACGAAGAATTGAGTTCTTCAATCCTTCCCCCACCCCTTCTGGCCTGAACAACTCTCTGCCATTCCTGTTCGACAGAATGCCTCAACCAACCCCTTCCCCTCCAATCCCTAGGCATGGGTCGTTTCTCATCCCTTACAGCCTCTGGATTCTGGTCCTTCCTCAAGTTTACCCCCATCTACTCATCCTTCCCCCCTAATGATCGATTCATCTCCCACTAGTTCTACTCCCCCTTACCTACCCCACATTGATCCTCCGACCCTTCTGCTTGAATTCCCTACCACACCAATCCCTAGCCCAGTTGTAACCCTTTCCCTCTCAAACCTTTCCTCCTCCTCCCAATCCCTTCCTTCCCACCTTCCCTGCACCTCTCCCTACTTTTCAACATTGCAGGCAAACTCTAGAACACCAGCCATCCACTCTAGTCCTTGCCTCGTTCTACCCCCCGTCCCATTCAAGTGATTATGGGAGACTTTCCCACCTCCCTTAGATGCTTCCTGTGTTAGAACAAAGCCCGATCGGAAGGCTGGTCCCCCCTGCCTCATCACAAGAAATTCAGTCCAAGGGCCTCTAACAAGCCCTTTCTTGGTAGTTGGATACGGAAGCTAGAACCAAGTAAGAGGAGTAACACCCAAGCAGTTTCTTAGGAGGATAATGCGGCCAAAATTATGGTGGATCTAGCTACCTTTTTTTATCAAGAGCAGCTTCATCTTTCCCCCAGTGGCATTGAGGAGAATTTAGTTACACAGCAGCAAAATCAAAAGTCAAGGGTAGGGAGTCAGTCTCTAGCCAAAGCTCTCTCGCCATCAAACAGAAAAAATGTAATCAGGCAGATAGATCTAAGACAGGAATTGAAGCCTCGAGTGATTGGAATAGTAGATTGTGGAAATTAAAGCATCATGTAGTGAACTTAGGATGTGTCATGGATGGATAATGCGGTAATTAGGAATGCACGTGGAGTTGGGAATGCACCTACGATCAAATCTCTCAAACAATTGGTTAAGAGACATCAGCCTGTTCTCATTGTGATCCTTGAACCCATGCTTCCTAAAGGAAAAAAAGAGTTGCTATCAGTCTTAAATTGGGGTTTCATTGCTCCATATTAAATGGTGATCAAGGAGGAAAGATTTGGATCTTCTGCAGGAACCACCTGGAGGCTTCATCGATTTTGGTCTCTAGTCAGATGATCACATTATCCTTCTCTCCCAATCCCCTTCGAGAACCATTATACCTCTCCGTGGTTTATGCGCGGTGCTGTAGGATTCAACGGCAGACTCTTTGGAAGGAGATTGAAACTTTTAGCAGATCAGTTCAAGGGGCCTAGGCCATTGCGGGCGACTTTAATGTGGTGATTTCCTTAAATGAAATGCGTGGGATCTGTCCTCCCGATGTTTTTATCATAACAAAATTCATGGAGATGATTCATAACTCTAGCCTTCTAGATGTAGGTTTCAAAGGTAACAGATTTACGTGGTGTAACAACCGTGAAGGTAACGCTCGGGTTTGGGCAAGACTGGATAGAGTACTCCTCAACTCCAACTGGGTGTCACTGTTTCCTTTGTTCCAAATCAACCATTGGCCCAGGATTAACTCTGATCATGCTCTGTTTCACCTAGCCTTCCTTCCACATCAGCCATCAAAGGTTAGGCCTTTTAAGTTTCTTAGAATGTGGACTTTTCATGCTTCTTTCTGTCAGCATATCCAAAAGGCATGAGAAGGGGACTGCTCCACTCATCCGCAACTAAATGTCCAACTAAAGCTGAAAAAATCTAAACAATTGTTGTGCGTGTGGAACAAAGAAGTCTTTGGCAACATATTTCATCAGATTCAGAAAACAGAAGAGGAACTTGAAGGAATTGACTTCAATATTCAATTAGCTATCTCGGATGACCTCTCCCTCTAGTACATTGAAGTTAAAAATAAGCTGGACTAGCTACAGCTTATGGAAGAGGTGTTTTGGAAACAAAAATCTAGAAACTCTTGGCTTCAAGAAGGAGACAAAAATACTTCTTTTTTTCACTCCTCGGTAAATGAACGGGTTAGAAAGGCAGCCATCACCTCTATTAAAAATTCGATAGGGGATACGATATCTTCTCCACAAGCGATCAAAGCTGAAGCGATCAGATTTTTTGAAGTTCTTTTTAAAGCAGAACCTGTTAGAGCCGACTCTGACTTTCTTTAGGCTATTCCTCAGAAATTAGATTAGATAGACAATGACATGTTACTAGCCCCTCCATTGATGGAGGAGGTCAAAGCTGGAGTCGCGGGTCCTGACGACTTCTCGGTAGCCTTCTATGTAAATTGCTAGGATATTGTTGGTGGAGATGTCCTAAAAGCAGCGACGGATTTCATGGCAAGGACCCCTCTTCCTAGAGCATTTACTTCAAATCTAATTTGTCTCATTCCCAAATCTAAGTCTACGGTATCCTTTTCTGATTTTTGGCCTATTAGTCTATGTAATGTTATTTATAAAATCTTTGCCAAACTCCTAGCTAATCAGTTGAGAACCCTATTACCGAAGTTGATTTCACAGGAACAAGGTTCTTTCGTTCAGGGGAGATCCATAGCTGAAAATATTGCTCTTGCCTAGGAGATCATTAGAGACATTAACCGAAAAGTACAGGGTGAAAATCTTATCCTCAAACTTGACCTCAAGAAAGCCTATGATCGGGTGAGTTGGGACTATCTTAAACGTGTCCTTATCAAGTTTGGCTTCAGTCTTCGGTGGGTGCAGATAATGGAAGGTTGCTGGGGAAATAACTGGTTCTCCATTCTCATCAACGGGGAACCAATGGGTTTTTTCAAATCCTTTCGAGGTCTGAGACAAGGGGACCCTCTCTCCCCTGCGTTGTTTCTCATTGCGATGGAGTTGTTCTCTTTAAATCTAAACCTCATGATTGCGAATGGCTGTTGTCAACCTTTCGTCTCACAGTGGGATAACCCTATTTCCTCTCATTTACTCCACGAAGACGATATTCTGCTATTCACCAACGGAAAGCAGGCGAATCTGCTTCTCATCAATCAGTTTTTAAACTTATTTCAGGAAGAGACGGGTCAGAAATCAACTGTCGTAAGAGCTTATTTTTATGTTCTACTACTCTTCCATCAACTAGGATCAGGACCACGGAATGTATTCTTAGGTTTCAAAAAGCAAGCAAAGAGATCAATTATTTGGGAGCTCCTCTAAGCAATGGAAGAATTAGATTGTCAGATTTTCATTTTCTATTGGAGAAGGTGAATAAAAGGGTGTCTGGCTGGGCTGGCAGATTAATTTCACAAGCTGGTAGGACCACACTGATTCGTCATGTTTTGGGAAGCCTTCCCATCCATATGATGGCAACGATGCATGTCCCGGGTCAGGTGATGGAAAAGATAGAAAAAATGTTCTCAAATTTCTTTTGGGGTTGGGTTGAAGGAAAGAGGAAACTCCACTGGTTGGTGTGGAGTAAGATCGCCAGGCCCATCAAGGAAGGTGGCTTGGGAATTAAAAGATTAAACAATGTCATGGATGCTCTTCATCTAAAACTTACTTGGGCAGTGAAGTATGAGACGACTATAGGTCCTTGGGTGAAGTTAATGCATAGTAAGTATAACAGAGACCAGGCAATCGATCCTCTCCCTCCTTCCCTAAATTAGTCACCTTTGTGGAAAAGAGTTAGAAGGTATATCCCTCTTCTTTCGAAGATTGTCATGAGGGAGGTTGGCAGCGGTGAGCTAAATTTATAGTTTGAGAATTGGATGGGCAGGGGTCCCCTCCAGTGACTGGTTACTAGCCCTATTCTGCCAGAGCTATCTGAGCTCAAAGTGAAAGACATCCTTGGGAATTTAGGACCTCTTCCACCCTCCCGGGTTTTTTGGTTCCTTCCTTAACAGATAATTGATGAGCTCTTTAATGGTGGATTCTCTATAACTGATGGAAGTTCTGCTTGTGTTTGGCCTCTTGAAATGTCAGGTAAGTTCTCATTGCGGTCAGCCTGGAATTTGTTGCACCCAGCCTCCCAGCTACCTCCTTGGGCTAGATGGATCTGGCATGGAAGTCTTCCCCTAAAATTCTCCATTTTCTTGTGGCGAATTCTTCAAAATGCAACCTCGGTCGACACCAGAGTCCAAGCTAAAGGCGTCGCCCTTGCCTCTAGATGCTGCTACTGTTTGGAAGATGAGAGGGCCAAACCGCAATCGCAATCCATACCACATCTCTTTCTGTTTGGGTGTCATGTCGCTGCCCTTTGGAAAGCTTTCGGACTGCTATGTGGCATTCCTCCTCTACTTCAATGCTCAGTGGAGGGCAAACTGGCTCACTGGTGTAATGTTGTGGTTCCTGGTGTCGCGCCAAATACAGTCAGATTCTTGTTACCGATCCTCATTCTCTGGGAACTCTGGCATTCTAGAAATGAGGCAATTTTTTAGCACTCCCTTATGAACGTCAGGAGATCTATGGCCCGAGTCAGATGGGGGGCCAACTTAGTTATCGGTAATAACATTATGGACAATCTTGTTTGGCCGTACAACCATTGTCTGTTGAAGCTGGTTATTTCAGGGAATCAGTCCGCCTCAATCTTGGTGAAATAAAAACTGCCTTCCCCTGGATAGGTTAAATTATATGTAGATGGCTCGGCTTTAAGCAATCCTAGTTCATTTGGAGGGGGTGACATCTATAGAAATGAAAGTGGAGCCTTTGTTTTTGCTTTCTCTGTGGACTACGGGGCTGGATCCAACAATGTGACAGAACTTCGTGCTATTCATGATGGGATGGTGCTCTGTTTGGAGCGAGGTATGGATAGGATTGTAGTCAAGTCTGATTATCTCTTAGAAATTACAAGACTCACTTCTCAGGCCAAAATTCCCTAGAATTGGAAACCTTGGATTTCCAAAATTAACCTCTTATGTCGGCTTGGTCAATTCTTGTTCTCTCACACTCTCCGAGAAGGTAACGGCCCTACGGACGGGATGACTCGTCAAGGAAGCACGTTCCATCAAACAACGATCCATCTTAATACAGGGTCCCTTCCAAGCCATGTCCGTGGATTAATCTTCTTGGACAGGGTCGGGATAGAATCGATCAGATCTGGTAGATAATTTCCCTTTTTTCCTTTTCCCATTTGGCCTCCCTTGTAAATAGGTGGACATCTGAGTCCCCTACGATAGGCCCTCTCAATTCTTTTTCATTGAAAATTGGGTTATACATCCCATTATATATAATTAGAAAATTGGGCAATGTTTCTGATGCATGTCCTATTTCCAAAATCACAAGGTCGTGATTTTTCTCACGGGATGGGCTGCCCCTTTGGCTGATGTCAAGGCGACTGAAGTTGCTTAGGTCATGTAGCTACCTGTCTCACCATTCCTGTTGTTGGAGTTGGCATATTCTTGGATTCTTCTATGAGCAGAACATTGTCAGTGTTTATACACTTCACTTTCATTGGTCATTTATAAATTCTTGTCATTGAAATTTTATCATCCATGTGCTTAACCCAGTTGTAAGTTGAGGAGAACATGCTTAGTTCATTAGCTAATTATAGGCAATCCATTGTATTACGGAACAGAGTGCTAAATATCCCATAAGGGGAACACAACTTTACAGATTCTTAATCGTCTCTAATTTTATATCACAAGAAGTGCAGTGTGGTATTGAATTTTTTGAGTTGCTAGAGGATGACCCAAATTTAAAGGCTAGAGTCTCAATGTATATAGATGTATTCGAGCAAACCCCTCATGAACATGTCTGGTCCAAGAATCAAGTTCCACTCATCAGGTGAGACGTGGATGTATGAGAAAAGTGAATCAAGTGCCACCTAAAGTGTACTGTTCCAAATCCCTCTCACAGGCACTGCATTTAGTTGCAGATGGGGCACATCACATCCATGGTTCTTGAGTCGGCTATGGTGCTGCCGGATTTCCTGGGGATGTCTTTCATGTCAATGACAAGAGATTGGTTTCTACTGTTTTGAGATTAGATGTCTCTGGGTTGTAGGCCTGCCCATCATTTTCTTTCCTGTTCTTCTTTAGCTTGTCGTTTGTTGTTACTTGTCTAGCCTTGAGTTCTTCTCTTAAAAATAAAATAAAATAAAATAGAACATTACAATTTTGGGTTGCTTGGGTTAGATATGGCCCATTTAAAGGTTATGTTGTTGGAATATTTGGTTGAATTAAATAGACTATAAATATCGAGAACCAAAAAAGAAAATAAATTTTTTGAGAAAGATGACTTATTGAATTGAGTCGAGGCGTGACTAAGTCACTCGGCTTGAAATCGAATTTGCTCCGCTTAGATAGTGTCCTAAGTGTAACAGGTTTCCAGATTAATCGACCTCCAGGATACAATGACTATGACCCAATCATAGCGGTGCACTCATTGTACACAGCCTCGAACCACTTGTAATTTAACCCGAAAGTGCTGAGTTGACTCAGCGATGAATTTAGCAATAAAAAATGCTTAAAACTAAATATCAGAGAGCATTTTATAAGAGGAGTTTCGTCTTTTTAAACATAAATCGAAAGTCTTTATATAGACTCCGAAGTGGTTCACAAGTACCCTTTACAAAGGGTTATGTCCGTTGGGTTTAAACACAACTGGTGTGACTAATCGAAACAGATGCATCTCTCTAATTTAAAATGAAAAAGTGTAAGTATGAGCATACTCTCACAAATAAAGTCCTGCAAGTACCCACACACACACACACCCACACGAGTACACTCATAGCGCACCCACACCTACGCCCACGCCCAGTCCAGCCTGTCCCGTCCCGTCGCATCGTGCTCGCGCACGCGCACATGGACTCAGACTCATACTTAGCTAAGCTCGGTGTGTGTGCGTGTGGTCAATGGTATAGGTTAGAGCTATTAGCATAGCCCCCTCCCCAATGACCAAATTCGCATGCCCCCTAAATGGGGTTCAAGCCCAAAGCAAAAGGACTATTTTATAAACAAGATAGTTTTTTATGTCAAATCTGATGTGGGACAAAACCCACAACTTAAAAACACCAAAATTTTCAAATGTGGAGTGAAATAAAAAATTTGAAAAATTAAATTTTTAATAATTATTTTTGAAACAAAATACAACAATCCCCCACATGTTTCAAAATAAAACTCTTTTGGGTTAAAGCATAATAGTTGTGCAATGGTGTCGGTGTCACCATAGACTTGAACCAATATTTAAGTAACCAAGACAGGTCTGCAGGAATTAGGTGACACCATACTCTTGAACTTGAATCCTTTTAATGTAGATCGCAAGTACATGCCACTCACATAACTCTTCCTCTGTAAGTGATTCTGCGGTTTGGTGTGTTTCGGCCATACGTCAGTGCCTGAATTTCATGAGCGCTCTAGAGAATTCGCCTAGATTCTCATATGAAGCGACATTTACCTTCACACCCATATAGGTGAATTCTATTAAGTGTATGCAGCAACTGTATACACCACAAAATATATAGTTATGGATCCATTAAGAGTTCTAAAAACTCATCCTTCTGTATTGCTGCTCGCACTATACACCATAAAAGGGGTTTATATAACTCAGTGCAATCGTCTACCTCGTATCTTGTTGTTTACCCATTGAACCTATCTCATGAGATCTTCACTTGTATAGGTTGGGTTGCTGACACTGACAGCTCATATATTAGGCTCAGCCTCATTCCCTTCGATGTATCTTGACTAACCTTTTAGATAGTCCTTTGGTTAGAGGATCTACTGGATTCTTTTCTGATCTCACAAAGTTAATATATATGACTCCATCATACAACATGTGTTTCACTATGTTGTGTCTGAGTCTAATATGCCCGCTCTTTCTATTATATATATTACTCTTTGCTTTCGCTATAGTTACTTGACAGTCACAATGAATAAACATGGTCGATACAGGCTTTGGCCAGAATAGTATATCAGCTAAGAGATTTTTATGCCACTCAGCTTCTGCTCCAACTTTTCCAAGGTATTAAACTCGGATTTCATAGTCGACTGAGCGATACATGTCTGCTTGATAGACTTCTAAGAGACAGCTCCTCCACCCAAAGTGAAGACATATCCACTAGTGGATTTTGTCTCATCTGAATCACTGATCCAGTTAGCATCACGATATCCTTCTTATACAACAGGATAACCATTATAATGTAAATCATAGGCCATACTACCTTTTAAGTATCTCAAAATCCTATACAAGGCATTCCAATGCTCTTTTATAGGGTTATGTGTATAACTATTTAGCCTTCTTACTGCAAAAGTTATGTCTGGTCTAGCGCAGTTGGTTAGATACATGAGGCTACCAATTATTCTGAAATACTCCAATTGAGACACACTATGTTCAGTATTCTTCATGAGAGTCACACTATAAGCATAAGGAGAACTGACAGGTAAACAGTTAAAATGGTTAAACTTTCTCAATATTTTCTCAATATAATGAGATTGTGATAATATAATAACATCATCTTTTCTAGTTACTTCAATACCTAAGATTACACTAGCCTCTCTTAAGTCTTTCATGTCAAACTTAGATGTTAAGAATTTCTTAGTTGCATTAACTAATTTAATATTAGTACAAAAAATAAGCATGTCATCAACATAAAGGCATATAATAATATAATCATTTCTAGAAATTTTACTATATACACATCTATCTACATCATTTATATGATAACCATTTGAGTTTAAAACACCATCAAAATTTTTATACTATTGTTTAGGAGCCTGTTTTAAACCATATAGTGATTTAATTAGTCTACATACTTTATTTTCTTTACCTGATATCTTACAACTCTCAGGTTGCTCCATATATATTTCTTCTTCTAAGTCTCCATTTATGAAAGTTGTTTTAACGTTCATCTGGTGTACCACTAGTTTATATATGGAGGTTATCTTTATTAAGACTCTAATAGTTGTAATCCTAGTTACAGGGGAATATATATCAAAATAATTCATTCCTTCCTTTTGTTTAAAGTCTTTTGCTACCAATGTAGCCTTAAACTTATCAATAGTTCCATTTGGTTTTAGTTTCTTTCTAAACACCCATTAACAACCTATTGGTTTGTTTCCAGTGATAGGTATATAAGTTCTCAAGTGTTATTAGATATAATAGATTCCAACTCATCATTTATTGCTTTCTTCTAAAAGGTTACATCTGGAGAGTTAATTGCTTCTTTATATGTTGTAGGATCATCTTCTACTAAGAAGGTGAAAAAATCATCTCCTAGGTTAGTTTCTCTTCTAACTCTATTACTTTTTCTTGATTGTATCTCTTCTACTATTTTCTTGTAAGCATTTTTAGTAGTAGACGCAACATCTGATTCATTGAATTCCTCTATTCCTATAGATTTAGATTTCATAGGGAATACGTTCTCAAAGAACTTCACATCCCTAGCTTCTATAATTGTATTAGGATCTATAATATTATCCTTAGTTTTTAAAATTAGAAACCTGTAGGCAGCACTGTTTTGTGCATGACTTATAAATACACGGTCATTTTAGGGCCTAAATTTTTTTTTTAGTTTCACGAAATCCTACTTTATCAAGACACCCCTACATGTTAATATATTTATAACTATAAACATGAGTCTTTCAAAGTTCATAAGGTGTTTATTTAGAAGATTTAGAAGGACTTCTAAAATAGCGGTTAAGACCGCTTGAGTTGAAGTAGGAATATGCCAATATGTCCTAGAAGGGGGTGAATAGGACTATGTAAAGTTTTACAATATATTTAAAAAACCTATTGCACTAATCCTATCAGATATACAATTATCAAGATTACTCAAATTTAACTCTACTGGCTTCCAAGCCTAGTAGAGGGTTCAATCACAAACTATTCAAAAGATAACAATCTAGAACTTAGTTCATGCTGGATATGACTGTGTATGTGTGTGAGGTGTGATCTCAAACATTCAGATATTGAAATAGTAAAGAAAATGACACAAAAAAGGCAATCGCAAAGGCAGTCATTTTTATAGTGGTTTGACTATTTGTCTACTCCACTCTCTACAGCCGCACTCAACCCTTGAGTGTACCGGATTTCACTAAGGGGGTTTCCCAGGGTTCACCTCAAACCTAAGGTTTTAAATCAGGTTCACCTTCAACCTTTACATGGAGGTTTCAACTCGGTTCACCTCTAACCCTAAAGTTTTGCTGGTGCACTCCTAACCAGATAATTATGCCCACACAGAGCAAGGGTCTACATGACGCACCCAGATGTTTGTGCTCTCCACAGAGCAAGGGTCCACACAATGCACCCACAACATACACTCTCGCTGGAGGCCTCCTCTGAGGACTTCAAATGGTGAGCAACACTTAAGATCCAAACCTAGAAAGGAATGATCACAAATGTCCTCTAGACTCTAGGTACTTACAGATAAGTTGATGAGTCCCTTTTAGTGCAGTGATGAAGATCTCCTTCTTGTTGATGAAGAGTCTTCAGCTCCATTGATCCGCAACACAAAAGATGTACCAGTACTAGGCTTCGGGTCAGGTCAAGGTTAGGACGAAAATCCATTCTCTTGGAATTTTCCTATAAGGAAGATAGAGTGATTCCCATCATGTATTCATTCAAGGCATCCCAGCTTAATGATATGCTATTAAGATAGTTGTTGGAGGATCCTTGAATGCGGAAGTTCATTTCCCAATCCACTCTATTGAATATCAATAGTAAGAGTGGATTGGAAGATGAACTCCCATGAGAGAAAGGGCTTTGGGTATATGATCTGAGGGTAAGACACACAAAAGCACTCTCTTCTTTCTTTACCAGCAAAATGGACAAGTCTCTTTTTATATAGGCAAAAGATTCCAACAGATATAAAACAGTCATATTTATGATAGAGTTCGATATCATCGAGCGTATACTCTTGATGGGATCGACTTTTCCCTCGTTAACATAAACTCAAATGTCATTCACTTTTGAAACATTTTTCCAGCTGGTCGATGGGATCGATACTGGTGTCGATATTATCGAATTTTGAACTCCAATACCATTAATTTTGTGATCAATTTATCGACATTTGAAGAATGAGAGAGAAATTAGCCGAAATATTTTAAGTTTTATAGGATATGATCGAGGGTCAACCGATGTCATCGAAATTTGAATGTTGATGATATCGAGACCTTGTCGATAGGATTGATAAATCGTATAGATTTTCCTATAAGCACACTAGATAGTTAGTGCCCAGACTCGATCCTATCGACCAGGACTCAATACTATCGATATAAGAATATCGATTTCCTTGAGTGGCCCCCCGATCAACTTTTAGAACATCCTGAAATATTTGCTGGAGGAAACACGCGCCCACTGTCGAATGACTGCTGATATGATCGATGTTTAAATTTAGATCATCGAATGACTGCTGATATGATCGATGTTTAAATTTAGATTGAATCGGAACAGACATCAATATATCGAAGCTTATAGTAGATTTCTTTAGAAAAACAGGGGCGCCGAAAAACTTCTTGTCGATATTATCGATCCACTTTTGATGGGCTCGATATTCGAATATCGATGATATCGATTGAAACTTTGATATATCAATAAATCATCCAGATGAATGTGCGGTTGCTGGATGCTTTTTGTCCTCACTCGATTGTATCGATTGAGATGCCGAGGACATCGCCAGAGCAGGTCGATCATATCAAAATGTGAATCGATACAATTGACAAGGTAAGAAAACTTGAAGATTTTTCTGTTGGGTAAAAAGTTTTTTTACAATAAAATCCTAAGGTGTTCTACTTAGTTTTATGGGTTTTAATCACCTGGTGTTTTGGGATATGGGATGTGAGGCTATAATTTACCTATGGCAAGCTTCCACACATCCAGTTGAGGCAGACACTTGAATTGATCTTCCTGTTAGGCACTGTTGTTCGACTAACTCAACTTACACCGTAATTGACAAACAAGAGCACTAGTAGGTGCACTTACAATCTCTCCCTTTATCAATTATGTGATAAAATACCCAAAACACCCTAGGAAAATATCTTGACAGATAAATCCTAAATTGTGTGTACATGTGATTACACAATATTACAAATTCTAACACTTTTATGTACACAACCACAATTTACTCACCCTTACACCTGCAACATATAAGAGCACAAATATCCAATTTTCCGCATGGGGTGTTTTTAACTGTTCTCTCCCTTTTTGTCAGTCATTGGCAAAGGCATAACAAGTGATATTGACTGAAGATTTGAAGCATATCAGAGAACCACAGTCAGATAGATGTATATAGATATTCAACAGTGATAAGCATACATCAATGAAGGAAGGAAGCAAATAGATGAAGTAATCAGCACAGTCATTGTATAAGCAACAGGAATGGCAATGAAATAGGAATGAAATTCAGCCATATCAACTAGTATATATATATATATATATATATATATATATATACTTCCACAGACAACAGTATTTAATCCATTATCCAAATAAAACAAAGCCCATTTGAGGGACTCCAAGTATTATAACCAGTATTCGAGCCCATCCGAGGGCACACACATAGAAAAAAAAAACTTTCAACCTGTTCAAAATAGAGAGCTATCACATGCACTTAAAGAAGCGTAGAACATTCAAAAAGATACTATAGTTCATACGCTGAGGTAAAGAGTGAATGTGTGAGACAGCTTTTAGAAATCAGCGTTAGGGAGCAGAATGAGAAGGAGCAGTGTCATCTCGGGGACCAGTCATCATATCGACCAACTGTTGCATAAACTGTTGTACCTTGTGGACAACACACTCCAAGACTGTAAGTCGCTCTTGCACTGATTGAATGTCCCACTGAATTTCCCCAATCCTGTCTAGCTTGTATCGTTTAGTATGCCTAGGGATTAACATAGATGGGACTGGATCAACTCTGGCAGATTCACCACCTTTCATCTTAGTTTCCTTAGCCTGAGGGACACTAGTACCTTTGCCTCATTCTTCTTTAATTCTTCCTTCCTTGTACTCGTGATACATCAGATCCATCTTACAAATGTTTTTAAAATTAAAAACATGAAGTGGAAGTACAGGATCATTTGTAGAAGGAAAGTCAGTGCTTTGACAGATTTTGCTACTAATCCAAGGATATGGCAGATGCAGATCTCTAGATATATGTATGGCATTGACAAACTAATTAACAATCCGTGTTAGAAGGTAAATTTTTATCCTAGTTGTAACAGAGTACATTATCATGACCATGAGACTTGTGAGATTAAATCGATTTGTACTTCTTGGGTACAAATTTGTAGTGAAGATCCCATGCATGACTCGAAACTAGGGCTCCATATACCTGGCTTTTAAGGCATTCCCTTGATGTCATGGAATATCTCTGTTGTGACATAGGTATTCGGTTATCTTTTGATCGGACATCTGGAAGATCGAGATCCCAATTTGGAAGGCCTTCTGGAGCCAACTGTAGATTGAGAATGTGAGCTACAATGGTAAGAGTGATAAATGCATCATCACCATCCAGGGATACCATGAATGAATAAGGACCAGATACTAGAGAATGACATGCTGCAAGAAAGTTGCGTATTTGTTCTAGTTAATAGGATCCTCCGAAATCTAGAATAGGCAGTCATCCGATTGCAGCGAATAGAGGTTCCAAATTGTATGGTGCCAAACAGCCCTTGTCGACTTTTCTCTCATGGATCAGCTTCCTTCCGGTGTATTTTGTAGGACGTTGGATAGTCGGAGGAGGTGGCACTGGTTGAGACGGTACAGGAACTTCAGTCTGGGACCCACTGTGTCATGATCTTTGCCGTGTGGGTGTCCCATGGTCCGAGATCCTCATCCTTTTCCTTGAGGCAAGGACTTTTTATCAGGTAGCTCTTGAAGACTCTCCCAGACCAGATGCTACATTTTTGTCTTTTCCCATGTGGAATAATAGGCTTTTTGAAGTATTTTAGGAAAAAATGACAAAAACGCCCGACAAACCAAGAGTATCTAAAAAAAATTTATCGATGTTAGAAGGATATTACCTGATTTGTGGAAGGGTTTGGTTAGTCCGGCGTGGCTCCTGGTGATTGGTCAAGAGGATCGAGCAGGGAAGACGATCGAGAAGCCCTTGAAGAATAAACTCCTCTTTTTTTTTGTCCTACTAACTTTTATCGGGCTTCATCTGTCGATCATATTGACCAATATATCGACAGTATCGAGAAGTTGCCAATCGATTCTATCGGGTCTGTCCACGATGCCATCCATGGTCATACGGCTTTTCATATTCTTAAGAACCATCGATTGTATCGACCCTCGGTCGATGAAATCGAAAAAGGCAGACACTCGTATCAAAAGTAGATACTATTTAGAATTTTCACAATTTCAACACACTATTGTGTATTTCTTAACTTGATCAGTATATGTTAGAAAAATTTGTACCAGTTCTGTACAATTATAAACATGATAATGTTTATTTACAAAAGTTCAAGGTCTCCAACCTCAGATGTAATATTGAAGGCTCAACAAAATTACATCATTTCAGCAATATATCTAGATCTAGATGCGTAATCTGGACTTATTCCTTTTTCTGCTTGATATATCAGGGTATATGAGTATTAATCATCAGATAATTCAGTTTTTCTTTAACTACCCATTGTGGGACAGATTTCTTCATTTTGTCCTTATCTTCTGGTGCTGGTGGATAAGTGTTTTTCTTAAGAAGACTTTTATCATTCAGTGTTTCCCTGATGGGTTTGATTCCACTATTTTTCTGATCAGAGTTATGTGAGGTCCGCCTTGGTGCCAAGCATTCAAACTTATAATGACCCACATCACCACATAAGTGGCAAACTGGAGAAATTCCCATATTGCTACTTGAAGCAGTAAGTTTTGTTTGGGCTTTATTTCTAGTTTTCTTTTTACTTTTCTCATATCCTAGTCCACTCTTGTCTCTTCCTAGTCTTCCCATTCCTAACCATTTTTCCAATTTCTCACTACTCTGAGAAAATTTATAGCTTATCTCGGCAAATTTCCTGAATTTTTCTAAGTCAATACAAAGTGAGTGGTTCTCATTTCTGAGTTGTGCATTATCATCTCTTAGCAATTCATCCTGGTTCATAAGTTTTGATAATTCTGTTTTTAGGGATAGGTTTAATCTTTCTAATTTATCATTGTCTGTGTGATATTATTGCAAATCATTGGCTAAATGTATGTTTATTTCCAAGGTTCTGTCCAAGTCTTCCTGCAACAATTTCTTTTTATTTTCAGACATACCGAGTTTTTTAAGGATATGGATGCTATGAATGTATAGTTGATTATAAGCATCCTGTAGTTTATCCTTTACAATTTCTTCTTCTTTTTCAAATTCCTCATTGTCAGATGGAAATGATTCAGTAGGTTGTTATTCTTCTTCAGATTTTGTTTGAATGATTGAAGCAGTGAAGATCATAATTATTTTCAATGATTTCTGATCTCTATCGCTTTCTGAGTTTGACTCTTCTGTATCATCCCATGTGGTAGCCATTGCCTTGCCCTTGGTTTTTCTATTTGGGAATTTAGTAAATAGGTGTCCATACTCCAGACAGGTGTAACATTGTGGTTCTTTGGTCCTTTTCTCAAATTTTCTTGCAAAAGGTTTATTATCCACCTTTCTACCTCTAGAGGGGCGGCCGCGATTCCTTTGAAAGAACCTTCTGAATCTTTATGCCAGCAGAGCCACTTCCTCATCTTCATCTTCTTTTTCACTCTCACGGTCCTCATGTTTTAATTTCTTAGAATTTTTTAGGATAGTATTTTTGGATTTTTGGGATTGAGTGAAGTGTAGTTCAAAAGTTTGTATGGAACCAACTAGTTCTTCTACTTTCATCTCATCAATATTTCTACACTCCTCAGTTGTTGTTACTTTGGGATTAAACCGTTCTGGTAGGGATCTTAAGATTTTCCTACATATTTTAGGTATCGGAACTTTTTCTCCCAATCTACCCATGGAGTTACAAATAATATTTAATTTGGTGAAAAACTCCATAAATATCTCATGCTCTTCCATCCTGAGATTTTTGTACTGTGAAGTTAAAAGTTGTAGTTTAGATCTCTTCACAGTGCTTGTGCCTTCATGGGTTGTTTCCAGTAGATCCCATGCTTTCTTGGATGTCTCACACATACTTATCTAATTAAATATATCTTGAGACACGGGACAGAGATGGTGTTCATTGCTTTTGCTTCAGCAGTTCACTGTTCTTTGTCGAGCGCCGTCCACTTTTCTTTGGGTTTGGGATTAGTGATGGTAGTTTCATCTTCAAGTATGATTTGTTCAGATGGTACCATATATCCCTTTTCAACTACATCCCAAACATCATGATCCAAAGATCTCAAGAAGTAACGCATTGTAGCCTTCCAGTATGCATAATTTCAACCATCAAATACTGGAGGTCTAGTGATTGATGAGCCCTCTCCTTTGGCCATATTTCTCAACTTCAATCAAGATCACTCTCTAGGCGGTGAAGCCTTTAAAGACAGACTCGCTTTAATACCAATTAAAATAGAGGTTAAGACCGCTTGAGTTGAAGTAGGAATATGCCAATATGTCCTACGGGGGGTGAATAGGACTATTTAAAGTTTTACAATGTATTTAAAAATCCTATTGCACTAATCCTATCAGATATACAATTATCAAGATTACTCAAATGTAACTCTACTGGCTTCTAAGCCTAGTAGAGGGTCCAATCACAAACTATTCAAAAGATAGCAATATAGAACTTAGTTCATGCTGGATATGACTGTGTATATGTGTGAGGTGTGATCTTAAACATTCAGATATTGAAATAGTAAAGCAAATCACACAAACAAGGCAATTGCAAACACAGTCATTTTTATAGCGGTTCGACTACTTGTCTACTCCACTCCCGGCTGCCGCACTCAACCCTTGAGTGTACCGAATTTCACTAAGGAGGTTTTTCAGGGTTCACCTTAAACCTAAGGTTTTAAATCAGGTTCACCTTCAACCTTTACACGGAGGTTTCTACTCGGTTCACCTCTAATCCCAAAGTTTTGTTGGTGCACTCCTAACCGGATGTTTATGCCCACACAGAGCAAGGGTCTTCATAACACAGCTGGATGTTTATGCTCTCTATAGAGCAAGGGTCCACACAACGCACTCACAGCGTATACTCCCCCCGGAGGCCTCCTTTGAGGACTTCAAATGGAGAGCAACACTTAAGACCCAAACCTATAAAGGAATGATTATAAGTGTCCTTTGGACTCTAGGTACTTACAGATAAGTTGATGAGTCCATTTTAGTGTAGTGATGAAGATCTCCTTCTTGTTGATGAAGAGTCTTCAGCTCCCTTGATCTGTAACACAAAAGATGTACCAGTATTAGGCTTCGAGTCGGGTCAATGTTAGGACGAAAATCCACTCTCTTGGAATTTTCTTATAAGGAAGATAGAGTGATTTCCGTCATGTATTCATTCAAGGCATCCCATCTTAATGATATGCTATTAAGATAGTTGTTGGAGGATCCTTGAATGCGGAAGTTCATTTCCCAATCCACTCTATTGAATATCAATAGTAAGAGTGGATTGGAAGATGAACTCCCATGAGAGAAAGGGCTTTGGGTATATGATCTGAGGGTAAGACACACAAAAGCACTCTCTTCTTTCTTTACCAGCAAAATGGACAAGTCTCTTTTTATATAGGCAAAAGATTCCAACGGATATAAAACAGTCATATTTATGACAGAGTTTGATATCATGGAGCGTATACTCTTGATGGGATCGACTTTTTCCTCGTTAACATAAACTTAAATGTCATTCACTTTGAAACATTTTGCCAGCTGGTCGATGGGATCGATACTGGTGTCGATGTTATCGAATTTCGAACTTCGATACCATTGATTTTGTGATCAATTTATCGACATTTGAAGAATGAGAGAGAGACTAGCCGAAATATTTCAGGTTTTATAGGATATGATCGAGGGTCAACCGATGTCATCGAAATTTGAATGTCGATGATATCGAGACCTTGTCGATAGGATCGATAAATCGTATAGATTTTCCTATAAGCACACTAGACAGTTAGTGCCCAGACTAGATCCTATCGACCAGGACTCAATATTATCGATATAAGAATATCGATTTCCTCGAGTGGCCCCCCGATCAACTTTTAGAACATCCTGAAATATTTGCTGAAGGAAACATGCCCCAACTGTCGATATAATCGAATGATTGCCGATATGATCGATGTTTAAATTTAGATTGAATCGGAACAAACATCGATATATCAAAGCTTATAGTAGATTTCTTTAGAAAAACAGGGTCGTCGGAAAACTCTCTGTCGATATTATTGATCCACTTTCGATGGGCTCAATATTCAAATATCGATGATATCGATTGAAACTTCGATATATTGATAAATCGTCCAAATGAATGTGTAGTTGCTGGACGCTTTTTGTCCTCACTTGATTGAGATGCCGAGGACATCGCCAGAGCAGGTCGATCATATTGAAATGTGAATCGATACAATCGATAGGGTAAGGAAACTTGAAGATTTTCCTGTTTGGTAAAAAGTTTTCTTACAATAAAACCCTAAGGTGTTCTACTTAGTTTTAAGGGTTTTAATCACCTGGTGTTTTGGGATATGGGATGTGAGGCTATGATTTACCTATGGTGAGCTTCCATACATCCAGTTGAGGCAGACACTTGAATTGATCTTCCTGCTAGACGCTATTGTTCGACTGACTCAACTTACACCGTAATTGACAAACAAGAGCACTAATAGGTGAACTTACAAATTCTATTTAGGATATAATAAGCAGATAAAATTTCTTCTCCCCACATATTTGAGGGTAATCCTGAACTATTTAACACAACATTCTTTATCTCCTTTAGACTTCTAGTCTTACGTTCTGATATTCCATTTTGTTCTGGTGTATAAGGAGTTGTAGTTTCCTGAACTATTCCACTCTTTTCACATAATTCTTTAAATAGAAATGATTTATATTCACCTCCTCTATCTGTTCTAAGTTTTTTAATTTTTATATTTAATTAATTTTTAAATTCAATTTTGTATTTAGAAAAAATATTTAAAGCTTCATCTTTATTTCTTAACATATAAACTCTAGTGAACCTAGAGCAGTCTTTTATAAAAGTTATGTAAAATATTTTTCCACTTCTAGATATGTGATTTCTAAAATCACCTAAGTCACAGTGTATCAATTCTAATAGAACAGAGGAACGTTCTATTCATTTAAAAGGTTTTCTAATGAATTTTGATTCTATACATGTTTCACATTTATCGAATTCTTTATTATATATATTAGGTAATAAACCTAATCTTTTTATTTTCTTTAAAGATACTATATTTACATGACCTAATCTACTATGCCATAGATAAAAATGTTCAATGATATAAATAAAACTAGATGTATTCTTATTATTATCATTGGATACATTTACAATGAATAAACCATCACTACATTATCCTTCACCAACAAAAGTTTCATTCTTAGTCATTATAAGATTATCTAAATCAAATAGTAACTTGACACCAGCCTTATTGAGGAGTGAACCAGAGAATAAGTTTCTTCCAATGTTGGGCACATGTAGGACACCATTCAACATTAGAGTCTTTCCAAAAGTGAGTTTCAAAAGTACTTTCCCTTTTCCTACAATTGGAGATGTTTTAGCATTACTCATAAATACCTGTTCATTATCTCCTTATATTTAGTAGGAGGTAAACATGCTACGATCCTTGCCCATGTGCCTAGTTGCACTAGTGTCTAATACCACTCCAAGTTGTTAACAAGAAAGACTTCTGACACCACTACTACTATCTTGTCAGAGTCATTGCCTATTTCTATAAGATTAGCCTACGGCTTATCTTTATTTTTCTTAAGCCGACAGGTTTTAATGTGATACCCTGACTTTCCACATTTTTAACAATTTCCCATTTTCTTGAATTAATTATTTACATTCTTCTTTTTTAGCATGCATTCATTTGCGTAATGTCAAGTTTTGTCACTGTTATGACAGTTACCCTTTTTCTTATTATTTGCCCAACTTAATTCCATAAGATTCACTTTTGAATCTATCTCATTTTCATTTTCTTTTTGGTCCCTGACTCTATTGTCCTCCTCTATTCGTATATGTACGATAGTGGTTTCCAAAGAAACATCGTTCTTTTTATGTTTCATTCTATTCTTATATTCTTTCTAAGAGGGCGGTAGTTTTTCTATTAGCACTTCTGACAGAAACACTTTATTCAACTTAATTCCTTCTGTCGATAGTTCGTGAACTAGACTTTAAGAATTATGAATCTGATTTGTGACAGGTTTATCATCTGTCATTTCATAATAAAGAAAATTAGCAATTGCATATTTCTTAACACCTGCATTTTCTAATATGTACTTCTTTTCTAAAGCAGTCCATATGTCTTTAGCAGACACGTAAGAAGCATATACATTATATAGTTCGCTGGATAAATATTTTAAAATATAGTTTTTACAATTATTTTCATCTGTTACTTCAGTTTGATTTGTTGGATCTATAGTAAATGATTCAGATAAAATGTATGAAACTTTCAGGGTGGTCAGATCGAACATCAATTTTTATTTCCACCGTTTAAAGCATTGTCCAGCGAATGGTTCGATTTTGGCTAACTTAGTAGAAGCATTTACTGTTACTGTATCCATAGTCTACGTAATTCAACAATTTCGATTTCAAGATTGTGAGAATATTTGGTTGAATTAAATAGACTATAAAAATCGAGAACTAAAAAGAAAATAATTTTTTTGAGAAAGATGACTTATTGAATTAAGTCGAGGCGTGACTAAGTCCCTTGGCTTGAAATCGAATATTCTCCCCTTGGACAGCATCCTAAGTGCAATAGGTTTCCAGAACAATCGACTTCTAGGATACAACGAATATCACCCGGTCCCAGCGGTGCACTCACTGTACACGGGCTCGAACCACTTGCAGTTTAACCCAAAAGTGCTGAGTTGACTTAGCGATGAACTCAGCAATAAAAAATGCTTAAAACCAAATATTAGAGTGCATTTTATAAGAGAAGGATTTTCATCTTTTCAAACATAAATCGGAAGTCTTTATATAGACTTCGAAGTGGTGCACAAGCACCCTTTACAAAGGGTTAGGTCCGTTGGGTTTAAACCCAACAGGTGCGACCAACCGGAATAGATGCATCTCTCTGATTTAAAACAAAAAGGTGCAAGTAAAAGTACACTCTCACAAATAAAGTCCCTCGAGTACCCATACACACACCGACGCGAGTACACTCACACCGCACCTGCGCCCACGCCCAACCCAGCCCGTCCCGTCGCATAGCGTCGGGCACACACACACAGACTTGGACTCGACTTGGCTCGGCACGGTATGGCTGGGGTCGGCATGCCCGCGTGCGTGTGTGGTCAATGGCAGATTAGAGCTATTGGCATAGTCCCCCCAAGGATCAAATTCACATGCCCCTTGAATGAGGCTCAAGTCCAAGGTAAAAAGACTATTTTATAAACAAGATAGTTTTCTATGTCAAATCTGATGTGGGACAACCCACAACTCAAAAACACCAAAATTTTCAAATGTGGAGGGAAACCAAAAATTTGGAAAAATAATTTTTTTATAATTATTTTAAAACAAAATACAACATATGTTACAGAGGGGTATTGTATTATTATTATTATTATCATTGAATAAAAATTCTTTTTCATGTTTCTAAGTTTAGTTTGATTTGGTAGCTGATTTGCAAAGAGGGTTTTTTCATGGTAACTAACATTCGGCAAAAGGATTGTTGGAGTCTTTCTCACAATCCATACATACAAATACATGGTATTATTGATAGATAACAATTTTAGAAAATTACGAACATATTATAATTATATAATAACAAAAAAAGAAAAAGAAAAACTAATTTTTGCCTCAATAGTTGTCTACATGTCCCATGCGTGTCAAACATGGCCCGATTTATTTAAAATGGAGGGTTTCTTATATAGATAACTAGGGGGAGCTAATATTCCGTTTCTTCTAATGACAAGCTGCTTGAATGTATGTGAAATCCAGTTAAGAGTCATCCTACATAGATTAATTGCATTTAGTTGATCAGATGAAAAGCTATCTACAATAAGGCCAAGTTGAAAGTCAACTTAAGTCAACGTCGGTTACAAACTGACAGTATGAAGAAATTGTTTTCTCTAGCTTTACCTTGCTTAAAACCATCTTTCTTAATTTGTTGATTTTTTCCTGTTGTCTTCTTCTTCTTTCTATTGACACTTGACACCAATGGAGAGAACAATGTATGCTAAGATTGCTTACACAATGCATGCATTCTTGCTTCATCATGGAACTAAATGAATTTTTGGGTTCATCAAAGAAGGATTCCCTTAAAGAACTTCCATCTCTTTTCCAGAATAGAACATCCCATTCAATGCCCAGCTTCAATAATATTGGAAACAGTGGTGGCTTAAATTTTCCATATCAGCCAACTATGACTCCAACAAACAATCCTTCACCCAATCATACATCGATTAAAGTAAGCCAATTTTTCAAAGATCAATACAATTATTGGATCTTAAATGAATTTGATATGATAATTATACTATGTGGAAAGGATATTGCTTCTTAAATTTGTTATTGTCTACATAACATGTTGGCAGTAGTGCACATACTTGTTTCGATGTGTTTACTATCGATGCACGGCTAAGAATGACTTTGGTGTTAGGCCTATCTTTATTTAAATTTGTTGTTGTTCCTCTTCTTCTCATGTCTTTATTTATTTATGTCATTTACAATAGGTAACAGAAGCATCAACCTATCCAAGCTGTGCATATTCATCAATGGACTCGGATTGGGGTTGGAATTGGAATTACATTACTGTCATGCATAATTCAAAAGCCTGTAAGCTCAGCTTGACTTCATGATTTAATATTTATGTTAGATAATTGGAAAATGTTTAGGGTAACATGTGTAGATCCTAGTTGAAGGCATTACTCTCCCCACCAGATGTGGGAGTTTTGAAGCACCCTAACTTTTACTAATGGACACCTTGACCATGTGAATGACTCTACCCAATTCGTTGGCTGAGTTTAGCTGAAATGGTTGATCTATTCTGCTTTTTCAAATTTAGTTGGTACTGTTATACCTATATTAGTTGGTATTTTGAATAACTGAATGTTTATTTTGTCTTTGGCTGTTGCAAATTTTTCTTGTTCAGAAATGAGAAGATCAGTGTCTGCTCCCGAGTATTATCTTTCTTTTTTTCATCTCGTCGTCGTCTTTCTCTATAATTTAGTTCTTCAGTTTCGGGGCACAGCTTTTTCATATGATTACATTGTTTGTATGATGAAATTGATTTTCAGCCATATGCAGTAAGCTTTCAGATCAAAGCAAAGCTGAGAGTAGGGTGTTAGTCGGTGGCGAATTGATAACCAGTTGAGGCACATCCATGGAGTTTTCGCTTACGATTGTTAAGAAGCTATTTGACTGCGAGAAGGCATTGAATCTTAATGTTAATGAGAACTTTAAATAGACATATAACTATTATGTTAGCATTGCACTTTTGTGAATGGATTAAAATGAATAATTTTATTTGATTGAATGAATGAATGAGTTAGCCATGAAGTATTTATCTATATTAGCTTATATGAGTTGATATATCAAGGCATGTACTACAATGGTAAGAGATGCCATTATTATATATATATATATATATATATATATATATATATATATATATATATATATATATATATATAAAATAATTAAAAAAAAAATAGGCATTAGCTACGACTATTAATCGTAGCTCTTTATCTGGAAACGTAGTTGTTGCTAATTTCAGCTTATTGTTACGGTTCTCGCTCTACTTTTAGCTATAGATATAATTTGTAGCTATATATACTTTAGAGCTACAGAAAGTATTGCTATAGATTTAATCCGTACTTATTGCTTCTATCACTACGGATTAAATCTGTAGCTATAGCTTTAAGACCTATGGCTATGGTACCACAAGCTACATTCGTACTACGGACTTTAACCGTAGCCATAGGCCTTTAGCTATAGCTTTTATCCGTAGCCTTGACCAGTCTTATTTTTTCTAGTAGTGTCTTCTTTCTTAATCGTCCATTTGTATATAGTCCTGACAGTTTTGATTCAATGCAAAATTTTATATTTCAATTCCAATTTTATGCTTGAAGAGTTGAATTATTTTCCATGTGTGTTAAATCTTTCCATGGAAAAATGGTGATGTGTGATTATTGATCTTTCCTAACATTGTTGCCATCTAAATCTCTTTGATCCTCAAGACAGGAACAATCTGCTGTCATTTGCTCATTTGATGAAGAAATGTCGGGCCCATTGTAATATGAACCGTTGACTGAGTTGAGGATTGTAACCTAGACCATTGCTTGGCCCTCTTGGAATCACCATGATTTGTATGATGGAGGATGATGTTTATATACTTATCAACCATGATTGTTGGGTCTATTTGTGAGCATGGATTTGTAACCCCTTGAATTCGGAACCCCCTTGATTTGAAACACCCTGCATTTGGATACCTCCCACCATGTTTGGCGTATATTTATAGGGGTTTGAATTTAATTACTAAATCAACTTTAATATCTCTAATTAGTGTATGTATAAATGTTTGACACATTGGTTGTAACAAGCCTGTTGAAATATATACTTTGCCTGAAAATGATGAAATCACAAATCTGGGCCACAAGCACAAGATTGCATCCAGGCGACTAACCAACGATTTTTAACTGTTGACTTACATGGACAATGTTTGGACGGCGTATATCATCATATTAAAATAATTATAGTGATGCAATTGATAATCTAATTATTTCGGAATATCATCAGTGGGCCATGTGCCCAATAAATTAATAGTCTAGTGACACACATGTTACACATACAAACTCTTGGAAGGATTTAGATGTAATCCAAGCTTTCACCATTGATTTCAAACCCCCTCTTTGAACGGATATGATAACCCCGGATTTGAAACCCCCAGTTACTTTATGATGCCCACCATATTTGGGAATTTGAAATAGAAGTCCAATGATTGGTTTGAGATCTATCATATGTTACTAACCTTCGTTCAAGGACATGGATTTCTTGAAATGAATATAATGAGGTGAACAATGTGTAGGCGGCTAAGGACAACAAAATGTAGCAATCCTGATGTTGGTTGTAAAGGATGCAGGACCATGTGCAGACTAGTTGCATCCATGGAGATGTATTTTAATGTTCTCACTCAATCCATATGCTGACCACAGAACCACTTCTTTGGCCCACTTTTCACATGGGTTGTGCCCCCACATGTATAGCCAACCACCAAACCACCTTCATATTTAGAAAGGGAAAAACCTTATATATCTGATAAAGCAGAGTAATTACAGAGTCTTTTAATTTGCATTCTATATATTTATTAACCATGAGGGCTGATGTATCAAATCTTGGTTGCCTATTTTACTTATTTTGGCAATAAAATAGGCAAACTCCTATCTCCACTTGCCACAAATGATACTTTCACATGCACTGGTCATCAAAAGTTTGGTTTCCAAATTCATATTTTTTGGCTAAACAAGATAGCCCAACTGGCTCTTAAATTCTGTTCTTAAATGAAAAAGACTTGTTTTAAGTAGACCCTACCTTTATGATGAGGTGGTTACTGACAGAAAAAAGAACACCCCAAGATCCTCCACACATCCAATCAGAACATGACTATGCGTCTTAGAGCCAAACATCAAAAAGGTACACTTAAATGCGTTGTCTACCCGTCCAGCTGTATATAAACAGCTAAACACCTCCATTGCTTTCTACTCAAACCAGCAATATCTTTCACAATCTATCCTCTCTTATTTTATTTATTTTTCACTGTCAAGCTGTTTCTTTGCTTCACAAAGAATCAACCATGATCAATCCCAAGAGGCTCGTTGCAATCGCGAGGAAGTGGCAGAAGTTAGCTGCCAATGGTAGGAAAAGAATCCCCATCTCAAGAGCAGATTTCACTGCAGACCGGGAAGCATGCAATAATTCTACACCCAACAAGGGACATTTTATCATCTACACTGCAGATGGAAGAAGGTTTGCAATTCCCTTGGTGTATCACAACAGGCCCATCTTTCAAGAGCTGTTTAAAATGTCTGAGGATGAGTATGGATTACCATGCAACGGTCCTATCAAAATGCCTTTCCATGCGGTCTTCATGAATCACATTGTTTCGTTGCTCCAAAGAAAGATGCCTAAAGATGTTGAAAAAGCTTTGCTTATGTCCATAGCCAATAGTCAATGTTCAACACAGTCTTGCTTGCATCAGCCACATAGCAATCAATCCATACCTGTCCATGCCTATTAAACGAAGCCATATGAGCTATTCGTCTTTCGGAATTGTCCATCTGTATATGGTCCTCACAGTTTTGATTCAATGCAAAATTTTAAATGTCAATTCCATTTTTATATTTGAGAAGTCCAAGAATTATTTTCCATGGAAGAAAATGTGGTGCGTGATTATGGATCTTTACTGGCATATTGTTGCTGTATAAATCTCTTTCAAATCTTCAAGGGAAGAATTCACATCGACAAGAATCATCTGCTGCCATTGGCTCATTTGATGAAGAAATATGGGCTTATTGTAATCTGTAATGTTAACTGAGTTGAGGATGCTAATTAACCTTGACTGTTGCTTGGTCCCTTTGAAATCTCCAAAATCCAAATGACGGAGGACGGTGTTGATATTCTTATGAACTACGATTATTCATATTTTAGTGTTGATAGATTAACGATGATCCGTGGCCATCTGGGAGGAGATGGGTGATAGCACAGGGAATATTCTAGGAGGAGATGCGACCATTAATTTATGTGCGGTCCACTGCCTTGTTTATATGGAATTCAGGCCATGCAGATCCTTAATCTGGCCCGGATGAAAATTTAGGCAAAAAATTAGATGGTTTTGTAACTCAGGTGGGCCCCTGTGAAAATCAAGCATGAGCTCTCCCACCTGAATTTTGGATTAACCTTATCTTTTGGGTCTTCCAAGTTAGTTAATGACCCAAAAGGTGGCCTGGTTGGATGTGACATATACATCATGTAGGCCTCACATCTGCCATGCGCAACGGTTAATCTACTGGCGCCTCTAGAGTCCTCCTCTTCCTCTTCAGAGGATGTTCGTTGTTTCCGAAGGACTCTATTTGCAAATCATGGTTGGGATGCAAATGCTCACGAAATGATTTAGAACACGGGAGCTTTGGCGTACATATGTAAGTACGCAAGCAGCTTATGTACATACCACCAAAACTGCGACCCCGGCAAATTACTACACAATCCAATCCATCAATTAGTGTGGTCCAGCATGTAGTTGTCGGGTCAATCCAATGAATCGGCTCCTTCCACCCAGGTGGGCCACAGCTCAGACACCAAATGTACGGTTGGCTGTTGCTTTTTCTAAATCGACCACTTATGTCTGCAACTACAAGGACGCCGGCCTAATCACATATTTACATGTAACTGTAGTAATCCTAATGTTGGTTGTTAAGGATCCAAGGCCGTTTGCAGACGGGATATGGAGAAGTTTTGGGATGCGGGTATGGATGGAAATACTTGGCCCATCATTACCCAAATTTAACGTAACGAGTTCACTTAAAAGATCATCTTAGGCTTTGACCACCATTTTCGTGTCTTTTGAAATCAGCCTTCCATTTATATTTTAGGGGGTGTTCGGATCATAAGTTACTTAAGATGAGTTACTTAGGCCTCAAGTAGCTTATCTTGATTTCTACTCTTCTTTTCTTCTTTTTTTCTTTAAAAAATTTTTTTTTTTTTTTAAATTTCTTATTTTTTTATTGGTGGCAGACTCAACCCAGACAGTACTCTTTTTTAACTAAGAAATGAAATTTTATTTACGAAAGAAAAAGGGGAATACACCTACATTTAGGCGGAGCCCCATAAAAAGGCCAGCCCCGCATATCATATGCAACCATATACAAAGCCCAACCAGGACAAGGCAAAAGAAAATAACACCCTAATCCTTAACTCAGGTGGTGGACTAAGTGAAAGATATCCGCTGAGGTCTTAGCATCCATTCCCTGGTGGCGGTGGCTAAGCCAAGTGCGAACTGACCGTGGGTGTACTAACAAATTAACCAATAAAAAAATATAAAGCCAAAGAAAGGAAGACACCGCCTCAACCTAGACACTGGTGACTCCTAACTATCCCAACTCCTGCATTATCTAGGGATAGAGATCCCCGAATGAATTTGTAGAGGTCGCTCGGTTGGTATAAACTCTAGTAGGGCTCCTTACACTAGCTAACCTCGCAAAATCAACTGTGTAACAACACAAAACTTTAGATGGGCTAAAATTTAAATTTTATATTTTAAAAGAGAATTATCAAATTGGTTGTTACATCCTCACACTTATCTTATATGAGGAAACGCTCTCTCTTCATAAGGTTGGGACGATCTCTCCAAAGCAGAAATAGAAAATAAAAATAGGAAGGAGAGAGAGAGAATAAGAGAAATGAGGAAGACAAAGTACTTTAATTTTTAATTATCTATTATTTATTATTATTTTTTTAATTACAGGATTTATGCATAGGGCCCATGATGGACACCACATATTTACAATAGGTCCATCCCATGCACACATATAACAATATGTGTACGTTCGAGCACATAAAGCATATAAAATATAAATATAAAATCAAACTAAAACACGTTGTTAACACCACATGTGTTTTCCTTTTTGCTTTCGGCATGGGACGTTGTTTCGGGCCTTGTTTTGGGCCCGCTGTAACATGTGGGGTCGGATCCACATAGTCCACTCAATTCTTATGGATAATATAAGGTGGGACCTCAAAAACCAGTCAAACTCAATCATTAGATGGGCCATACAAATCAAGCTAACATTTGCGCCTTCCCTTTAAACATATTAATGTGGCCTACTAGTAAGTTCGGAATGGACATAAATGCCATAATGGGCCCTAGATAGGCCTTAGGAGGGTTTTACGGTGAATGAACGGTCTACACTGTTAGTGATGGTACGGCCCACCAGAATCTTGAAGTTGGCTCATTTTTAGACCCATGTCCTAAAACAATGGTGAAAAAATAGTTATGAAATGGATCCAACACACACGAATCCTGTGTGGGCTGCCAAGAAAATTTTTCTAAAGCTAAAAGACTCATCGTTTCCAAACCATATTTAATAAAATTTCGAATATGTAATTGATCTAGATCCGTTGGTCATATGTTTAGGGCCCATCTCAATGTGTAAAATATCTATATTATTCATTCATCTCTTCGACCCTTATATGTTTTAGGGCTAAAAAATCATCTTGAAGAAAAATCTAGGAGGACTACAGTTAGCAGAACAATGAAAAATGAGGATCCACTATCAACCTTAATGCGGTCCACAAACATGTTGTATCAAGGAGATATTTGGGACGGATAGATAAACCTTAGGTGCCTATCTGTTGGTTGGCTCAGATTCTCACCGTGAGACCTATATATATATATATATATATATATATATATATATACACACACACACACACACACATAGTGAGAGAGAGAGAGAGAGAGAAGAATGCTCACATGTGCACCTTCTTACGTGAGCACTCGTGCACACCTTTGCATATGTGTCATGGGTATAGAATATGAATGGTACAAGTGATGCGGCAACCCTTGATACCTCGCTAGCCCAACTTTCAGCCAGACTCAAAACTCTGGTAGGCCATGGCAAAAGGAAACATTTTCCTTCCTTGATTTGCATTTCTTTGATATGGCCCACTAGAGTTTTGGATCAAGCTAAAAATTGGGCCCATAAAGTTTCAAGGGGTGCTGCATCATGTAGACTATTCAGATTTTATGCCCATTACATGTGTGCAAAGGTTCCCACAGGTGGTCATGTAAGAAGGTGCGCAAGTGAGCATTCCTACACACATAATATTAAAGGTTCCAGCACTAGAACCAAAGTTATTTCACTTTGGAACATCCACATTTTTTGGGATTAGGGCAGTGGTCCCAACATGATGTGTAGGTTATATCTTCATGTCCAATGTGTTTGGAAGGCCATGTAAGGCATACGATGAAATCTTGTGAGGAATTTGAGATCTGTGTGGTCCCCACCGAAGTAAAATAATGGGATCATATGGTTTTTTTTTTTTTTTTTTTTTAAAATAAAAAAAATTTATCACTGTAGATCCCACATATCTCATTTGGGACCTAGATTTTTGCCCAAGTGTCACTATGAAGGTAACACTCATATGGAGGGTTAAAATATTACACGAATGCTTAGTGGACCCAGTACAAAAGGAAAATAATGAAATAGAAAAAAAAAAAAAAAAGCAGCCTGTGTTGGAAGGTTCCAACGTTGAAAGTTAGCTATAACTTTCAATTTTGGGATTGTTGAAATTAACCATATTGACGTACGTATCGGATCCACACCATCCACTTAAATGGTCATCCTCTGTTAGGGTCCAAATCCAAAAAATAACCTCAATACAAATATCAAGTGTGTCAGATTTGCTCATTCAATTCGTATCGTTAAAACACACGCGGTAAAAGAAGAAAAAAATGAAGAAAAGTTAAAAATACCTTTTTGTCCTTTTTTATTTTTAAAATGACCATTGAGTAAGAATGTCACTTCCCCAACTCAGAAACCGGGCTCACAAAATTTTCGATCGACGAATCCACTGCTGACAGCCTCCGTAGTATCCCATTCTCGGCTCCCGGCACCCATATACTAGGTTCAGATCCTGGGATCCTACAAGGAGGATTTTCAATGTGAATTTATTTCGTAACAAGCATAACCCAAATCAAAAAGATAATATCATCATCACATATCCACTAATATAAACAATTAAAAAGGAAATACATATATCAAAAATCAAAGTTCCAGAAGACAACTGCACGCTCTAAGCTCAACGTTGCTGCGACCTAACACTACCCGCACACATCTATCATGTATATGCTTATAGAAAGCTTAGAGGGTGGTGAAAGTGTGTGCTCAAGGTAAGTGTCAAGTATACAATATCAAAGCAATACGAAAACATGTTGGTTAGTCCATAAATACCATCAGTATTATCCAGGTTACGTGATGTAAAACTAATAAGCCAATATCATATACTGAGAAAGCAATGTAGATCAATTATTTAAGGCGGATACATAGTAAGCCAAATATTAGATACTGAGGATGCGATGCAATATGTAAATCTTGACGAGTCCACGAATACCATCAACCTCATCTAGTCATGCATCAAACTTGAGCGTACTACGCGCTCATGTGGGGTAACTCCATCTCTCAGGGAGTCCCATAAACAATTAGCCCAACGGCACATGCTACGCTTAATCACTCCTCATAACAAGCATATGAATGATACATATGGGCATGTATCTTGAAGTATACTAAGCATGATTATAATCACATACATCATGGTGGGCCTGTATAAGGTGGCTCATGGCCTGTAATAATGAGCGAGTGGCGTGTACACAATCACATACACGTGGTGGGTCTCACACATCACAATTGGGCCTCACACATACAAGGGTCTTCACACAATCACAATAGGCCTCATATAATCACAATGGGCTTCGTATAATCGCAATGGGCCTCATACAATCACACGATGGGCCCCATATAATCACGATGGGCCTCACATAGTCACAATAGGCTTCATACAATCATAATGTTATACTAACACATACTTAGTGCGTATACCAATCATGGTCGTAATCAATAATAGGCCAATATATATATATATATATATATATATATATATATATATATATATATATATATATATATATATATATATATATATATATATATATATATATATATATATAGCGGAGTTCATAGAAGGATAGCAGATCTAATCCATAACATGAGGATCGGTCCTCAACAGTGGATATACCAACCTGATACCACCTAGCTTTCCACCTACGGTGACGATGTACTCTCCTCATATCAAGGATGAGCCTATATGGCCTACTCATATCAAGAATGAGCCTAAGAACAAGGAGTGGGCTTCTTTACTCGTTCCATCACATAGAAATTTAGGCTTCCTAAGGGCTCAATAGGCACAAGGCGAGCCACATTCCCTATAGATGGCCCGATATGAACACAAGATGGGCTCCAAGGCTTGGGTGGTCCTACAGGGTATGGTGGAAGTATCATTATCAAATGAGGGCCCAACGGATTGGATAGCCTAATCAAGGAAAATATGGGTAATATAATCATCAATGGGGGGGCTTAGCCCTTTAAGAGGAGGTGAGAATGGGCCTAACAACGGACCTTAGGGAGAGTTATAATGTGGACATCTAACCATCATTGCTCATACAACGTGAACATTAAACCATCATTGCTCCCAAAGCATGACCCATTTAATATCAACTAGGAACATGGATGGGCATCATAAACATCATTACATACATCCTATTGGAATCACACATCACAATGGGCCTCATACTTGGGCCTTAAATACATCACAATGGGCCACATCACATGTGCCTAATACACATTACAATGAGCTGCATCACATCGGCCTAATGGGATAATCATAATGGGCCACGTACAATTGCAATGGGTCTCATACAATCACAACAGGCCTCATCATATAGGCCTCACATATTACAATGGACCGCAAATACAACACAATGGGCCGCAAACACGGGCCGAATATACATCATGATAGAGCTCATATTTGGGCCATATATACACCACAATGGGCTGCAAACATGGGCCGAATATACATCACAATGGGCCTCACTCATGGGCCACAATATATCACAATGAGCCTCATTAGATGGGCCACAAATACATCACATTGGTCCATACCACCTGGGCCTCAAATATAACATAATGAGCCTCATCACTTGGGCCACAAGTACCTCTCATTGGACCTCAAACAAGGGCCTCATATATAACAAGTGGGCCTCCCACATACATAGTGGGCCTCCTATATAACAGTGGGCCTCCCACATGGGCCTAATATACATCACAATGAGCCTCATCACCTGTCCCTCATCACTTGGGCCCAATATACATCACAGTGGGCTTTAAGTAATTAAGTGGGCCTTGCATACAGTAGGTGGACCTGCACCGCCCAAATGGGCCCCACCAAATTAACATGGACAACATGGATGTACAATGCACACATCACGGTGGATGGTGAGTATACAACACATATATAATGGTGGCCCCACGTCCGACGTGGCCGGACGGAGTGGATACAACACGAACATCACATAGGCCCCACGTTCCAAGTGGACGGTGCCAGTACAACATGTGCATCATGGTGGAGTCCACGTCCAACGGACTGGACTGGATGGAATGGATGTACAATACATTCATCAAAGGTGGGCTCCAAATAGCACCGTCCAGGGATGGACGGTGTGAATATACAACATATCATCAAGGTGGGCCCCACCCTCACACGTGCAGCATGTGTGGGATGGGTCCACACCTAGCAAAAATGATGGACGGCGCGACTAAAAAATATATGCATCCAAGGTGGGCCCCACTATCCTACGATGGACGGTGGACATCACATACACATATACACCAAGGTGGGACCACACGTGTGGCCCACCAGAGTTTTGAATCAAACTAATATTTGTATTATCCCACCATCCAGACCTGCTGGACAGTGAGGACGTAACAATCATCAGGTGAGTCTCGCTAACGAACGGTGTGAATACAAAACAGGTGGACAGTTTGGATGTAAAACAGATGGACGACGTGAATAAAACACATATCATGATGTATATCCACAATCCAGACGGTGTGGATATAAAATATATATCATGGTGGGGTCCCACAGTCCTTGCTAGACGGTGTTGGACTCCACACGTTGTGGGTCCCACCGTCCATCTTAGTGGACCATGTAGATATAACACATACCACGTGATATGACTCACAGAACTTGTTGTCGTCAGCAACTATATCCCTGTGGAAGTCCACGTAGATGGATGGTTTGGATATAACACATATCTCATGATCGGACCAACAGAACTTGTTGACGTCAATTCAGTTGATGGGTTACTGGACAACAGATGGATGGTTGCGATATTACACATACCTCATGATGGATGGCTGGGATATACAACACTGCATCAAGGTGGGTCCCACCCCCACCTACACATGTGGACGGTGTGGATAATCACACTCATCAAGGCAAACCCCACCCTCCAGCTGTTGGATTGTGGAGGATATATGTATATATACATCAAGGTGGGTCCACGTGGGGCCCACCAACTTGGCATTCAAGCTGATATTTGCTTTCCCTTCATTCAAACCCATCCAGGCAGGTGGGCCTGCCCACTAGACGGGTAGTCTAGTAGCAAAGCGGGCCCTGCCTGCTGGACAAATAGTGTGGATTAAATACATCACGATAAGGTCCACATGTTGAACGACATAGATAAGAAAAATACATCATGTTGGGCCACAAAATAGGAAAGACAGATAGAGAGAGGGAGAGACGTGAGGCGAGGGAGCTCCGCCACTATGAGCTCCCGTAGATGGGCCATATACAACACATACAACAAGATGGATCCTAAGTCATGTGGGCCCTAAATCAAAAATCGAGATCTAATGGTATGAACACCCACCGATTCTGCTTCTTCTAGGCTCCTTGGACTCCTTATCCCCTAGGCTTTCCCTTTGATGGTGGAAGATGAAGATTGAAGGGTTGGATGGTGAGGATCTTAGGGTAGGAAGTGGGCCATACCTAGCTTCTCATCCCTTCAAATGCTTGGACATTTTCCTCTCCTTGGGTTGCTTGGAATGGAGTGAGAAATGAGAGAGAGAGAGAGAGAGAGAGAGAGAGAGAGAGAGAGAGAGGTGTAAGGGGTATGACATGGAAGGTATGAGTTGCCTTGACTTTTTAGTAAGAATGTATGGGATAGGTATGGGTGTTGTTGACTTTTTGGTGAGAGAGGGATAGGTGTGATGGAATGTGTACTTGACTTGATCGATGTAAAAGGTAGTAGAGATTCTCTCAGAATTCGCGATGCGCAGTGTTTTTTTTGAAATAAATGCGGGCCCACAAATCTTAGCCTGGGTATCGCATCGATGCGCGAGATGCGGCGTTGGAACCATGGCGACAACGCAGTTACAAGGGTATAAGTTTCGGGTCGAGCTGACTCAGATCTATGAGATACGGCTTAGGGTCGGCACAAACGCCGATTACTGGTCGCAGGTTGCCGGAATTCGATGGGAAGGATCGCGAGAGTCTATGGAATGGTATGAACTAAGATACGGACCTGACATAGAAATACTTTTCACCCATGCTTTTAATCTTATTTACACTTATGCCACCAATACTTTATGACCAAGATTTTCAACCTATTTACATTCATGCCATGACCATTGTCAAGAATGCAATTAAACCATGTTTATTATCATAAATTAAATTATACTTTAAATAAGAATACTCGGGTTATGTTTAAACTAAGTGCAAGTTTAGTCACTTTATGGACCCAACATAACCTTCACATACATGTTGACAATTTATATGGTGTATGGAATGCACTTTATGATAATGGAAGTACCAAGCACGTGTGTTCATAATGACATGTAAGTCATCCCAACATATTTTCATTCCATATGATCAAAATTGATTGATTCAGTTGTTATGTTTGGTTGTATTATGATTTTGATTATTAATGACTTAATTAAATTAATTATGGATTGATTTGTGCTAAAGTGGTCTTAAAGTTATTGAAATTTCCTCTCATGTAAAGAGATGAGAGTGACAGTTTCATGTGATCGCGGAGATATTGGAAATTCATTCATTGCATTGAACATCATTATTCTATAGATACCTAGGGGACAACCCTTTGTACTCTCAAGAAGCCACTACATGTGGAAGCCTGCCCAATAGGGGGGATGTGGGCATTGCCCATGCCTATCAATGGTAAAAGACTACCAAAAGTACAGACGTGGGTTGCCGATATCCAACCCAAGCACGTGAATGGTTTCTATTTATACCCACTTGATGCATTATCAACATCATTTATAACATTTTCATCATATACACCAATTGCACTGTATTTCTATCAGTTACACTCGAACATTATGTTGTACTTGAATGTATTGTTTTAATTGTATTATGCATGAATGATGATCGATTCACTCACTGGTACTCGCTAGTTAACGTTATATATATATGAAAAAATCATACAAATAGTGTAGAAGTTAAAACAATAACTCAACTACCAGGATAGGAGGCTGAGCCAGTGGATGATTGATATAGAGCGGGTCGTGGACACTTTCATGTCCAAGATGGATCAGAGAAGGCCCGATCGGAGGTAGAAGTCATTAAGACCGTCAGAACCTTAAAATAAACATATCTCATAAACCAAAATAAGTTACTTGACATATCATATATGATTTTGGGGTAAGATGAGTTACTTTAGCCAACCAAGTTCACGTCGAATTTGCGAGATTCCATCGATCAACGGTCGAAAATCTATTTTATTTCCATTTTTACTATTTATAGTAAGTTTTAGTTTGATTATAAATCTTCATCCATTGGGCTTATGAGTTGTGTCCAACATGAAAAGTGTTTAGAAAAATTAGGAGAATAACGTGATTAAGCCACATAGGACACTTACTATAAATAATAAATTTAGTATTTATAGTAAGATATGAATTTTAGGGAGTTTTAGTTATAGTTTAATTCTAAAACTTCTTCCATGGCTTGGTATCCCTATTTAAAGGGTTGTAGACTTGTTTATTTCAATCAATCAATTAAATTAGGAATTTTATGAAATTTATTTATATTTTCCTTATTTTTTCCTCGTGGATTTGAGAAGTCTTTGTGAGGAGTCCAGAGAAGCTCCGTGGATTCAGAGTAGTTATCTTTGAGGAAGACGATGATCAACCTCATCATGTTCATCCCTTCATCAATTGGTATTAGAGTGAGGACTCCCCTTGGAACGATGGATAAAAACAAAGGTATGAACCAAAATCCTATGGACGATGATCCGACAATTCATTATCATTTGGAAAGAATGGAAGCTTTCCACTGGGAGACTTAGTTGACCATACAAGGGCTATAGGCAACCCTTGACTGTATTGTGATGCGCTAATTCTACCTTGATCCCAAGGCGATGTTCAACCACCCGTGGTCGTTGTACGACACAACCCTAATTTCCACAAATCATCAATCGATGATGGTGAATAGCATGCCACTACTTTGATCATGAGGAAGTCGTGATATATGACAAAGGTAAAGATAAATTACAACAGCACAACATCTTTCAAATGAAGTACACAATACACCAAAAGGTCTGTAATGTGATCATTGATGTTAAGAAAAATGAGAATCTTATGTCGAAAATAATGGTGGAAAAGCTATAACTACAAACATAAATACACATCTCTGTACACGATTGGATGGATTAATGAGGTCAACAAAATAGAGGTAACCAAGTGATGTTGTATATCCTTTTCCATTGGTAAATATTATAAAGATGAAGTAATGTGTGACATAGTCGACATGGAATCTTGTCACATTTTACTTGGTCAACAATGTTGATATAATAACGATGCTGCGCATATCGACCGAGATAACGTATTTATATTTATTAAAGATAATAAAAAGATTAACCTTGCCCTTATGGGAACAAAGAACCAACCTAAGACTTCTAAAATTGAGGGACAATCTCTCATAATTAACTATGATTTTGTTAAACAATCTGAGGAAAGAGGAGATATATATGCAATAGTTGAAAGTGAAAATTACATAGAGCCAGTGAACATCCTAGAGGATTTGGAATCAGTATTATAAGAGTACTCTTAAGGAGATTGCGCATGATGAACTCCCTAATAAATTACCCTTCATACGAGATCTTGTCTCAAGGGCAAGTTTTCCTAATTACCCACATTATCCGGAAGAATATGAGAATTTAAAAGCACAAGTGAAGGAATTGATCCATATTAGCCAAGTCAAGGAGAGCATGAGTACATGCATTGTGTCAACTCAAGAGCCTAATGCCAAGTAGAAGAAAATGACTAATAAACATCGACTTCAAAAGTTTTCTGAGAATCATGAGCTAAGTCCCTTGAGTAACTCAAGGACTAGTTTTTTATCTAGGTGAAGGGCTCCGATGTAAGACCACTACAAGAAATATCATTTTTACCTACGAAAATAATTTTCGTAGGTAAAGATGACTTTTACCGACGAAAATTATTTTCGTAGGTAAAAGCCAACTTTTACCAATGAAATTTTATTTCGTAGGTAAAACCCATCTTTACCTACGAAACTTTTCGTAGGTAAAGGGTCTTTTGCCTTTTTCAAATAATAAAAAATTCAAAACATTACTTTTACCTACGAAATTTAATTTCGTAGGTAAAACCCACCTTTACCAACGAAAATATTCGTAGCCAAAGGTTGTTTTGAATTTTTTACCTACGAACCGCAATTTCGTAGGTAAAAACCAATCTTTAGCTACGAAAATATTCCTAGCCAATGGGTAATCAAAAAATCACATCTTTACCTACGAAAATATTCGTAGCTAAATGATGTTTTGAATTCTAAAAAATTGAAAACTTTACTTTTACCTACGAAATATACATTCGTAGGTAAAACCATCTTTACATAAGAAACTTTTCGTAGCGAAAGGGTGTTTTGAATTTTCTAACCCATCTTTACCTACAAAACTTTTCGTAGCCAAACAGTGATCTTTACCTACGAAAATATTCGTAGCTAAAACCCATGTTTTGAATTCTTAAAAATCGAAAACTTTGCTTTTACCTACGAAATTATTTCTTAGGTAAAACCCATCTTTCACTATAAGAAATTTTGGCCCTGGCTTTTGTCAACGAACCAAAACTGTCGCTAATAATATTTTTAGCGATGAAAATATTTGTCGCCGAAAGTGTTGTCACTTAAATTAAAAATTTTGGCCCTGACATTTAGCGACGAAAGTCTTCATCGCTAAAAGTGCCTTTTCAAAAATTTGGCAGTGACACTTTTTCCAACGAAATTATTCATCGCTAAAAGTGTTTCCTTCGGAAATTTGGTCCTATTCTTTTAGCGACGAACCCAAACCGTCGCCAATAATATCTTTAGTGATGAAATGTTTCGTTGCTAAAAGTGTTGTACATTATTTGGCCCTGATTTTTAGTGACAAACCCATACCGTCGCTAATAATATTTCTAGCTACGGAACTGGTCGTCGCCGAAAGGAAATTTTGGCCCTGACTTTTAAAGACGAACCAAAACCGTCGCTAATAATATTTATAACGACGAAGACGTTCATCGCCAAAAGTGTTATGAAATTTAATTTCAAAATTTTGGCGCTGGCTTTTATCAACGAACCAAAACCGTCGCTAATAATATTTTTAGCGAGGAATATGTTTGTCGCCGAAAGTGTTGTTACTTAAATTAAAAATTTTGGCCCTGACATTTAGCGACAAACCAAAACCGTTGCTAATAATATTTTTAGCAACGAAAGTGTTCGTCGCTAAAAGTGCCTTTTGAATATTTTTCAACAAATTTTGGCGCTCTGTTGGAAAATTTGGCGGTGACACTTTTTCCGATGAAATTATTCGTCGCTAAAAGTCTGTTTCATTTTTCCAAATGTTTCAATTTTTTAAAATTTATCGGAAAAAATATATATGTATGTATTTATTTTTTATATCATATGAATGAAATTTTTTTTATATACATAATTAAAAGGTAATATTTAAATGATTTGTAATGTTACATGAAAAAGAATATTAAGGATAAAAATTTTAAGAAAGTTTGAGAAATTTTGCATTTGAAAATTTTTGAGAAAAATTTAAAATATGAGAAATTTTTTGAGATTTTGAAAATAAAAATTTACAATTTGTATTATAAATTTTTTTTTTTGAAATATTTTATAATAAAAATGATATTTTGTTAAAAGAGTCAAAATAGATACATTTTGAAAAAAAAAAATGTTGTTTTTAAACAGAAATTGAAATTTATATGTGAAAAATAAAATTACTTAATTATTAGGCACATCCACTAGTTGAACCTTTAATCATTTTTGGACAATCTAAGCAGTTCAGATTGAAGAATAAATAACTTCAAATGTTTAAATCAAATTTCATTGCAATTGTGTGATCAATCTTGTATGCCTAATATCTTTCTCATATGTAGCCTGATTGTGGCGAGTAACTAGTCAAATTGAGAGTATTCGTCAGTAAAATAGAGTGAATGGACCAGACATGTAAAATGGGTCAAATATTCTGGTCAAAATTGTGATCCAACTTACTGATCTCATTCAAAACCTAAGAATTGATGTTAGTAAGTTTTGTGGGCCCCATCATAATGTGTGTCAAACATCAACACCGTGGATTTGATGTGTCCCCTTTAGGTTATGAGATATCTCAAAAATCATCTGTATACGAAACTCAAGTGGTTCATACCATTTAAAACTATGTGAAGACATCCTAAAAAATATAAAAGAACTTGGTGGGGCCCGCATGAGTTTTGGATACGGTTGAAACTTGGTCTGACCCCTTATCCAAGTGGGACACACATAATGAGTGGGTTGGATATGTGAATCACATTTATAGGCAGGCCCAATATATAATTATGAATGTTTTAAGTAAATCCTTCTCCACTACATTTAGGTGAGTTACTCATTACCCTTACCAGAGTAAACTCTGTGGGGTCCACTTTATTTATTTATTTTATCCACTCCATTCATCCATGTTAACAAATAATTTGAGGTCTAAAGAACAAAAATGAAGCATATCCAAAGCTCAAGTGGACCACACCACAGGAAATAGCGTGATTGAACCTCTACCATTTAAAATTTATTGGAGCCCATAAAAGTTTTGGATCAAGCCGATGTTTGTGTTTTCTATTCATTCATATATTTTTGATATTATGAACAACCTTTAACCTTTTTCGGATAATTTGATCAGTCCAGATTGAAGAGTAAATAACTTCAGATGTTTAAATCAAAATTCACTCAAATTGTTGATCAATCTTGTTTGCCTAATATCTTTCTCATATGTAGCATGATCGGGGCAAGTGACTAGTCAAATTGAGGATAATGATCAATAAAATAGAGTGAATGGACCAGACATGTAAAATGGGTCAAATATTCTGGTCAAAACTGTGACCCAACTTATTGACACCCAGAGAACCTGAGAATTAATGTTAGTAAGTTTTGTGGGGCCCATCATTATGTGTGTCGAACATCAACACCGTGCATTTGATGTGTCCCCTTTAGCTTATGAGATATCTCAAAAATCATTCGTATACGAAACTCAGGTGGGCCATACCATCTAAAACTATGTGAAGACATCTAAAAAATATAAAAGCACTTGGTGGGGCCCACATGAGTTTTGAATGCGGCTGAAACTGGGTCTGACCCCTCATCCAAGTGGGACACACATAATGAGTGGGTTAGATATGTGAATCACATTTAGGCAGGCCCAGTATATGATTATGAAAGTTTTAAGGAAACCCCTCTCCACTATATTATGTGGTGTGGCCTACTCAAGTCACGGACTGACATTCTTTATACCATTCAATGTTTTTCTTAGATTATTTTAAGATATTAACTAAAAAATGGGACGGGTCCAAGGATTAAGTGAACTACAAAGTAGGGATTAAACATCCACCACTAAAAATAACATTAACAGAAGTTTTGGATAAGCTGATGTTTGTGTTTTCCCTTCATTCATATTTTTTTGATATTATGAACATGTTGGATGACAAATAAACATTACTGTGGGCCCAACGAAGGTATCAGCGGTGGAAACTTGGTCTGACCTCTCATCCAAGTGGAACACACTAATGAATGGGCTGGATCTGTACCCAATATATGATTATGAATGTTTTAATGGCAGAGTAATCCCTCTCAACTATAGTATGTGGTGTAGCCCATCCAAGTCATAGATTGACTTTATATTTTAATCTCGTGGCCCACCATTGAATGTTACATCTGATTGATGGGGCAGATCTAAATTTCAAGTGAACCCCACCATGTAAAAGAGTGGGATAGTAACACCAACCGATGAAACCTTCTTAGGGCCCACCAGATGTTTATTTGAAATCAAACCTATTATAAGTTAACACAGACATGGAATAATAGAAAATGATTTTAGAGATCATTTTATAATATGAGCTCAAAAGTGATTCATATCCTAAGCTCAACTGGACCACATAAACAATAGCAATGGGACAATGATTCTCACCATTAAAACGTTACATTAAAAAATTCTATCATTTTTAATAGAAATTCAATGGCTTAATTGTATTTATTTGTATCTAAGATTATTTTTGTACCAATTATAGTATGTGGTGTGGCCCAACTATAGTATGTGGTGTGGCCCACCCAAGTCTTGGTTTGACTTTATTTTTAAGCCCATTGCCCACCATGAAATGGTACATCTAACTGATGGGACAGATTCAAAGTTCAAGTGGACCCCACCATAGAAAAGAGTGGGATAGTAATCGAAAACTTCCATGGCCTGAAGAAGTTTTTAATGGTAGGTGTACAATCCTCACTGTTTTTGTGGTGAGATTCACTCGAACTTTGGATCAGCCTCATATTTTGGTTCATGCTCTAAAATTTTATGGTAAAATAAATGGATGGAGTGGATAAAACCCAAGCATACATGGTGGACCCCACAAAGTTAATCATATCCTATGCATACTTGAAAAAAATATTATTTTTAAAAGGAAATTGAAATTTATCCGTGAAAAATAAAATTACTAAATTATTAGGCACATCCACTAATTGAACCTTTAACTATTTTTGGACAATCTGATCAGTCTAGATTGAAGAGTAAATAATTCAGATGTTTAAATCAAAATTCACTTAAATGGACCGCACCACAAATAAGGGGAACGGATTGGCTACTCCCCCTACACCATCTAATGGCAGGTGGTTGGTGCTGTGTGGGCCCCACCATGATGTATGTGTTTAATTCATGTCGTCCATCTATTTTTAAAGATCATCTTATGCCATGAGACCAAAAATGAGGCATATCATAATCTGAAATGGACTACATTACATGAAATAGTGTTGAATGAGCGTCAACCATTTAAAACATTTTAGGGGCCATAAAAGTTGTGGATCGAGATGATTTTTATTTTTCCCCTTCATCTAAGCCTGTATGACCAAATAAACAGATTGGATGCCAAATAAACAGTACAATGGGCCTTACGAGGATTTTAATGATGGATTTCCGATCACTATTATTTTCATGTGGTGTGGTCCACTTGATATTTATATACCTCTCATTTTTGGGCCCCACCATGATGTATGTTTTATATCCACACCTTCCATCCATTTAGAGAGATCATTTTAGGCCAATATCCAAAAATAAATCGAAAGCTCCAGTGGACCCTAGCACAGAAAACATTGGGGATAGTGACACCCACCATTAAAAACTTTTAAAGGACACGAAAGTTTTAGATGAAGCTGATATTTGTGTTTTACCTTATTTCATGTCTTTTTTAACTTTTTAACAGGTTGGATTTCAAATAAAAATTATGGCTGGCCTTAGGATAGTTTCAACGGTGGGAATCACTCTCCCCACTGTTTTCTGTGGTGAGGTCCACTACATCTTTTTATCTGCCTCATTCTTTGGCTCTTGTACTAAAATAATATCTCAAAATGGATGGACGGTGTGGATACAACACATACATCATAGTGGGGTCCACAGAACTTGGTGACGTCACTTCAGTAGCCAACTCACTACTCAACCTATGTAAGTCGTAAGTGCGGCAATCTCTCTCACACTCTCTCTCTGTCTCACACACTCTCCCTCCTCTCGTTCTCTCCTCACTGTCCGATCTCTCCACCCTCTCCTCTCTCTGTCTCTCTCGCGTCCTCTCCCTCTTCTCTCTCTCTCTGTCTCTCTCTTCCTCTCTCTCTCTGATCTCTCTTGCGGTCCGTTGCCGAATGCCCTACCCACGCACGCGGTTGAAGATCTCTCTTGCGGTCTCTCTTGCTGTTGAAGGTCATTAACGACAGTGAGGTATATATCTCTCTCTCTCTCTCAATCTCTCTCAATCTCAATACCAATTTAGGGATTTAGGGATTTGGGATTTGGGGATTTAGGAATTTTGGGATTTGGAGATTTAGGGATTTAGGGATTTGGGGATTTAGGGATTAATACTCCTTATTTTCCACACAGCCCCTAACCATTTTCTTTTCATTTGTTTCATCTAGGTGTTGGAGATTAATGCCAATCCTCATGGATACTTGCGAAATCTTGCTCGATTTCAGCCATAAATCGGCCAAAATCATCTGCAAATGCATCAAAACAAGTTGCTGAAAATGTGAAGTTGTAGGTGACTGGCAATACAAGTTGCTGAAACCTTGCAACAATTTTCTATGTATTTTTATTTTTTATTAATATAAAATTTCCTTTACTTTCTATGTATTAATGTCAATTTCTATTCTTGAGGAATTCAGGGTCGAGAATGGCTTTCAGTTCTTTTTTTGTTTTGTTTAAAAAAAAAAAAAAAAAAAAATGGGATTCAAGGCCTTTGAATTGTGATGCATACCAAATGTTTAACGAAATGTCAAAGGAGACATGCATACCTAATGTTTGATATGATAACTAAAAGAAAATTGGTTTTTTCTTGTTGTTTTGTGCTCCATGTCATTACAACTGTTAGTCTTTGTTGTTCGTGCTTAAGATTTTAATTAAATCATTATCATTATTTCATCAAGATTCATTCTGAAAGAAAAACACCAAGTCTCTAACTACTAAGACTACTGCTACTATGCCTTAGTCTTTTAGTCTTAGTCTCTTAGAAAATACAGAAAGGCCCAAATGGCTAGTGCCAAAGGTAGAGGTTAAAACTAGATTAAAGTTAAATATAAATAAAGAGCAGGGCTCAAATTTTAAACTGACCAATACCAGGAAGGTTTGGTAATTAAAGTAGAAATTTATGGATTTTTGGAGTATTTATTGAAATGATTAGGCGTTTATTGCAAGGAAATATCATATCAGGAAGGTTTTACATTGAAGTTGTAGATGAAAAGATGTGCAAGTAGCTGCATGTGGGGTCTATAATGGTGTATGTTTGACATCCCATCCAACAGGTTTCCCTATCATGAACAGGATGAAGGCTCAAAAGTTCTGCCATTAATCCAATTATCAAGTGAGCCACATCATTCGAAAACAATGAACAACCACACAAAAGACCTTGATACTCACATGTTGGTCCACTTTGATGGTTGGATTAGTCTGATTTTGGCAGCATCCAATTTTCATTATAGGGCAACTGTGTTAGACCGTTTGAGTTGTATAAATACTTCATGGTGGCTCCAACACCCACTTCAAGTTGTGTGTGAAACAACTTTGAGAATTTGCTAAGTCTTTTTTTTTTGGAAATTTAAATCTACCCAAATTTATGGGCGTGATTCTGCATTCAAGGCATTATTTATGCCTGTTTCAAATTTTTTATGCATCTAAATTGAATTGTGATAAACTCTCATTTTCATTAGAAAAAATCTCAAGGTCAATCTCATATTATAATGAGAAAAGGCCTCAAGGCCAACCAGTTGGACTACAAGTTATGGCCCACCCAGCAAATAACTTTTCATGCGCTTGTGACATCTAATCTGTCCAATAGATTGACCTCGTCATGAAGATTACCTTATGAAACAATGAGCCAGATTCAGTCATCAAGTGGACCACACTTATATTTTGCTATTAATAGTGGATGAGACATTTATGGTATGGTTCACCGGATGACTAGATGGGACTGATTTTTACATAGTAATCAGTGTAAATTCCAGGGATGTGATACATCCATCCAAATTTGGGTTTAAAAGAACTATCTGGATTGATGTCATTTATGCTGTGTATATAGTGGAGGCAATTGCCATTTGAGAAATGATGAAAACTGTAGACAGTAGTCTGGGCCAGTCTAGATAGACTTGGGTGTCATTTGATAAATTGAAAAATAAGCTCTAAAAATTAAGTGCTGAATTGTAATTTTAAAATAATTTTAGGGATATTTTAGTCAAAAGTGAAAAGAAATTTCAATGCACCACCACTTTTAGCATTCAGCCTTCAGCATTAAGTGAAGTGGGAGGAGCTAAAAAAAGACCCATATTTTCAGTGAAAATTAATTTAGGCACTTAATAAGTTGGATTTGCCAAACGATCTGATTCAGTAAAAATCACTGAAAATATCAAGTTTCAGTGATAAGTGCTGAAAATAAGTTTGATCAAATAGCCCCTTAGGATAAGTTCTCAATGTACATAAACACGTCATCTTACTCCTTTTTGTGCTTTCTCAGTTCATTTTGGTGGTCATAGTTATGTATATGGTAGTAACAAAACAACCTCACTGACATGAATGCATGTTATAAAGCCACAATGGAACTACTACCTGGATACAGTTTAACTCAAGTTACACTGCTAGCACTTATTCCTACTCCAGTTTGCATTTCACTTCATTGGTGCTCCTTTCTACAAGGTATGCTAATCATGTTGTAACTTATGCTTTTCTTGCTCTACAGACTGCACTCCCAGACCTTTTGGCTCATGGTAGTTGTATGAGGCCCGTTGCGATGTACATTAGGCCTTGTGTGAGGCCATGGGCCCACTTTATGTTTGGCTCTATGTGAGCCACTCCTTGGGAGCGATGTTGGTTTAATGGTCACATTCATAGACAATGATGGTTTAATGCCCACATTGTGACCTCCCTTAGGCCTTGATCAATCAATTCTGATTATCGTGACCGATTTTCTGAGTCTGAATATCGATTGATTTCGATTGTCATGACCGATTGCCGATTGATGTGACCGATTTTTTGATTCTGACTATCGATCGATCCCAATCGTTGTGACTGATTGCTGATTCTGATTGACATGACAGATTTTTTAATTTTGATTATAGGTCGATTCCGATTGTCGAGGTCTATGTGATGAGGCCCATTATGATGCATTTGAGGACCAGGCAATGGAGCCCATTGTGATCTATGTTAGGCCCATGTGAAAGGCCCATTGTGATGCGTATTAAACCCTTGAATAAGGCCCATCGTGTTATATATTAGGCCTTTGTGTGAGGTCGTGGGCCCATTATATGTTGGCTCTATGTGGCCATTCCTTGGGGGCAATGTTGGTTAAATGTCCACATTATCGAGGTCAATTTTTTTATGTTGGTCATTAGTACTAATTATGAGTATATGATAGCATAACATCATGACACATATTCATACGCATCATCTGCATGTTTGTTATGAGATGTGATTAACCATTGCATATGCCATAGGGCAGGTTGTTCATGGAGCTTCCTGATAGGTGGAGTCGCCCCACATGAGCGCACGGTATGCGCATGATTGATGCATGATTGGACAATGTGAGTCATGCTTCTCGCATTTGTGCTACATGACCACCATACGCCATAGCGACATCAGGGTTGTAGACTCCACAGGTATTTCGTGGATGGCCAGATGGGACACCAAAAATCTGTTCTACATGGGGTACTATAGATATTCCTGGGTGAAAGTCCTTAAACCCTCTTGGTTCCAGAGGTTACTCCAACGTCTAGACCGAGTGGATGCATGAGCGCATGAGGGACGTATACCATTAGGCCGCGTCTCCCACTGTGTAGTAGTCGGTTAGAAGGGAGTATGGCCTTACCTGCCAGAGAGGAGGAGACAATGTTAGGCTGAGTCTGACCAGATCGAGGAATGGGTCCGCTATCGATGAGCTAGGCCCGATATTAGTAGGCAGATAGTGAGGTCTCTTCCACTCACCTTATTGCGCTGATGAGGCAACAATCTGGTTTAGAGTGTAATAGACCCCGGTGATTTCTCAGAAAGGAACCGTACTGATATGTGGACTTATCGAGTAGGAGTTGCATGCTCATTCATTCATTCATTCACTATCTACTCAGGCTAGTGGTGTGTAACTAATTGTTGTGTACCTTTGTTATGGCAAAGATTTCGGTTGGGCGTACGACTAACCTGAGATCAGGAGTTTTCCACGTTGAGTCTGACTATCCAAATTTAGGTATAGGACTGGTTTGGATAGAAGTCCCTTGTGGTGGATGTCACGCCCCAAACTCAGAAATCGGGCTCACAAAATTCTCGATCGTCGAATCCGGCGCCGACAGCCTCCGTAGAACCTCATTCTCGGCTTCTAGCTCCCATTCGCCAGGTTCCGATCCTGGGATGCTACGAGGAGGATTTTCAATGTCAGTTTGATTCGTAATAAGCATAACCAAAGGCATAACCCACAAACAACAACCAAGAACTCCATTACATTTTTACTATGATCAAAAACTTTACAAGTACAACGAGCATAAAGGGAAATACAATGGTAAAGAACAAAAACTGCAAAACGATCTGCAACGTGCTCCTGCCTCAGCGCTGCTGCAATCCAACGTCACCTGCACGTAACGGTCGTGCATAAGCTTATAGAAAGCTTAGAGGGTGGTGAAAGTGTGTGCGTAAGGTAGTAATATGATCATGCAATATCAGAGTAATACAGAATATGCAGATGAATCCATGATCTCATGAGCCGTACCAAGGCTATGCGATACAAGACATGAATGATATCGGTCATCCCAAGGCCATGCGATGTGCAATGTAACTCAAGCATACAGATCCTCATCTATGTCCACACATCAATCAGCTCAAATATGGGATATCACCGGGGTCTAGTACACTCTAAACCAGATTGCTGCCACATCACGCGCAATAAGGTAAGTGGAAAAGACCTCACTATCCGTTTGCCAATATCGGGCGTGACTCGTCGATAGCGGACCCATTCCTCAAGCTAGTCAAACTCAGCCTAGCAGTGCCCCCTACTCTCGAGCGGGTAAGGCCGCACCCCCTTCCAATCGACCACGACACAGTGGAGAGCATAACTGTCTGGTAATCGGCACTCAACGCTCATCTACCCACTCGGTCTAGACGTTGGAGCAACCTCTTGGTACCATAAGGGTTTAAGGACTTTCACCTAGGGATATGTATAGTACCCCATGTAGAACAAGATTTTCGGTATCCAATCCTGTCAACCACGATTCATCTATGGAAGTTACGACCCCGATGTCGCTAGGGCGTACAATATCCATGTCATACAAATGCGATATGCATGATTCACGTTATCCAGTCATGCATCAAATCCTGCGCATATTGTGCGCTCATGTAGGGCAACACCGGCTAACCGAGAGCCCATAAACAACCTGCCCGAAGGCAAATGCTATGATCAGACAATTCTCACGTCAAGCATACATATGATGCGTATGATTATGAGTCATGGAACTGTACTAAACATGTTATAATAAAATGAACTATCTTACAATGCAGATGGGCCTGGACGGCCTATACACAATAAGTACGGGTCTAACAATGGGCCCTAAGGAGAGTCGTAATGTGGACATCCAACCAGCATTACACTCGCAATGTGGACGTCAAACCAACATTGCTCTCAAGGCACGATCTTTGTAAACATCGCTAGTTAGTCTGTATGGGAATTACACATTGTAATGGACCGTAGGTTCCTCCCATTGGGCCTTACATGTATATCAAATGGGCCATAGCTTATGGGCCTTTTATTTATCAGATGGGCCACATAAATGAGTCACACCAATGGGTCTTATGTGCATTGCAATGGGTCAAAACCCGTGGGCCTTGGATTGCATCAAATGAGCTTAACTCATGGGTCGAATGGGTCACACCAATTGAACCCCATATGTACGCCAAATGGGCCTTAACCCTTAGGCCTTGTATGCATATCGAAGTGGGCCTAAACCCCTAGGCCTTACATATATCAAATGGGCGTAAACCCGTAGGCCTTGTATAAACCAGATGGGCCTCAACCCATAGGCCTTGTATAAATCAGATGGGTCTAAACCCCTAGGCCTTAAGCAAATCAAATGGGCCTAACCCATGAGCTTTCAATAAATAAAATGGGTCTAACCCATAGGCCTTATACGAGTCAAATGGGCCTAAACCCTAGGCCTTAAACAAATTAAATGGGCCTAACCCATGAGCTTTCAATAAATAAAATGGGTCTAACCCATAGGCCTTCAAATAGACTAAATGGGCCTTTCCCAAATGTAGGTGGCCCACTCAATCATCACTCAATCCACAAATGATCTCACCAAGTGGATGGACGGTCTGAATACATCACATGCATCATGGCGGGTCCCACTGTCCAGTGGACAGTGCGGATAGGGCACATACATCACAAAGGGCCCCACCGTCCGCTGGACGGTGGAGGCAACACATACATGAGGTGGGCGCCACCGTGGTGGGTACCACCATCTGCCTGGACGGTGGTCTTAAAACACATACAGCATTGTGGGTCCCATGTGGGGCCCACTGTAATATTTAGATGCCATCCAACCCGTTCATAAGATCACTCGGACCTGGATGAAGGGAAAACATAAATTTCAGCTTGATCCAACACTTCTGTGGGCCCCAAAAAGATTTCAATGGTAGACATTTAATTCCACTGTTTCAAGTGGTGTGGGCCACCTAAGTTTTGGATTGGTCTCGTTTTTGGAGGGGGGCCCACCACTTGGGTGGCCCACCTCATGAGCGGGTTGGAGAACAAATAAACATTATGGTGGGGCCCACACGCAGGGCCGTGGGCCTCTGCGTCCGTCCGTCACCAAGGTTGCACGCAGGCGCGTGCTGGCGCTGCCCGCTGACAGAGAAGGCAGAGGCTCTGCCTCTTGACATTTTTGGAAAAAAACTCGTTTTCCCAGGGTTTTTCGCACATGGGGCCCGCTTCACCAGAATCCGTCCCGGCCATTGCGTTCAGCGGCTCGAGGCCATCCAAATGAGTCCAGACTTCGAATTTTTATATGCTTAGGAAGTGAAATAAAATAGGAAAATAATATTTGAATGGTGAGGATGCAATTTTTGGCGCTAAGGCCCACCAGGTGATTGGATCAGCTCCAAATCTTGGCCCAACGCATGAAATTTGGCGGAGAATGGGATGGACGGCGTGGATTGATTACATACATCGCGGTGGGGCCGCAGCAGGCGGACCACCCAAAGACTCTTCTTTTCTTCTTTCCCTTTCTTCCTTTTTTTTTTTTTGAAACGTCCAGCGTCCCAGGCGCTGGACGGCTTAGTCCCTTAAAAAAAACACTTTGTGGTGGGCCCCGATGAAGTGGGCCACCACCGATGGGTGACGTGGGTACAAGGTATGAGGTGGGCCCCACTTGAATGAAAACTTGAACAAAATAAATCTCAAGGTGGGGTCCATTCAAGTGGGCCACACAACCCTATCATATAAATAAAATAAAAAAAAATAAAAAGAAATAAAAGAGAGAGAGAGACATGGAGAGTGGGACACGCTTTGTGATGGAGGGACCTCGACATTATGGGCCCTCCCTTACAATGAATCATACATCAAGTGGGCTTTAAAGCATGTGGGACCACCGAAATTTAAAATCAACGGTGGAGATCCTTTTTCCACTAACATGGACGGTCTAGATGACCTTTGAAATGAAAATAAACATCATGATGGGGTCCATGGAGAATGGCCCCATCATGGAATGATCATGATGATCCAAGTGGTCCATCGACCACCTTTTAGGGTCCCAAGTGAGATCCACACCATTGATCGGTGGGCCTCACTTAGCCCATCATAAAAATAAAAAGGAAACTACCCTATAGAGGCACCCACCGTCCAATCTTCTTGCTCCTAGGGGTTCCTTGGCACCTTAGCTTCAACTTCAATGGATGAGATGAAGAATGGAGGGTTGAGATGGAAGATGATGGGGTAGGAAGGTGGGCCACTTGGAGCTTAAGAGAGTTTGAAAAACTCCATACGTATGGAGCTCTTTTGCTTGGAGATTTTAAAATGAGAAAGAGAGAAAGAGAGAGAGTTGTAAAGGGAGAGAGAGAGAGTGATGGATGGATGTGATGAGTGATGGTTGTGTAAGAAAAGCTTAACTTTTGAGGCTTTTGTGTAAGAGAGGTATGGGAGGTGTAAGAAAAGCTTGACTTTTGTGGCTTTTTGTGTAAGAGAGGTATGGGTTTGAGAGACTTTTGTGGTTACTTGGGAAAAGGGATGAAAGTGATGTGTACTTGATATGTGATGGATTAATAGATTGATTGGTTGATGGGATTGATGTGATTGATGTGACACATCGTAGATTCTCTTGGGTTTCGTAATGCGCGGCGTTTCCTCGCACCGAACGTTGGCCCACATCTCTTGACCAGGGTATCGCCTCGGCGCCCGAGTCACGGCGTCGGAACCTAAACAACGGCGCGGTCGCTATGGTAGTGGTCTTGGGTTGAGTCGACTCGGGTTGTCGGTATATGAATCAAGGTCGTTCGTCGATATCGGTTAAGGGTCGAAGGTTGCCGAGATTCGACCGGTAAGACTACAGAAGTCTACGGAACGGTATGGACCAAGATACGGGTCTTACAGTGGACCCCGTAGCCTGCGATACTACGTACTACCATCCCGACTTCACACTCCAGATGGTCATTTCATTCGCATCGCATATTACATTACATCCGTAGGCATATGACATTTTGGGTTGCTATATTTCTGCACCTATATGGCCTAGACAGACTTAGCATGATTTGTATATTGCATTGCATCCTCGACATCAGATATTTGGCTCTTTATGACTCCTTATTGCATAGTTGTTCTATATTGCATATTTCAATATTGATTGACTTATAGACTTGTCCATACTTTCGCTTACTCTGTTATCATATGATTTATGATCTTGTCAGTGTTTCTACTTATTTCGATAATGTACGATTTATGGATTATCAGTAATTTTGGTATTATATGATGATGGCATTGTATTGAATATTTGACACTTACTTTGTGCACACACTTACACCACCCTCTAAGCTTTCTATAAGCTTATGCACGATAGATGCGTGATGTTAGGTTGCAGCAGTGTTGAGCTTGGAGCGTGCAGCGGTCCCCTGAAGCTTGATTTTCAATTTATGTATTTCCCTTTCAGCATTGTACTCAAATGATTATATTAATGAATATGTGATGATGATGTTGCCTTTGTGAATTAAGTAATCTTGTGGTTATGCCTATTACGAGTTAAATGTATATATATATAAAATCCTCCTTGTAGGATCTCAGGATCGGAATCTGGCATATGGACGCTAGGAGCCGAGAATGGGGTACTACGGATGCTGTCAGCATTGGATTCGGCGATCAGAATTCCTGTGAATCCGATTTTCGGGTTTGGGGTGTGATAAGCAATCACACGTGCAACAATAAAAAGCTCTTATGAAACTCATAGGAGTTTATGATGATGTGACATTCAAAGACTCATCAAAAACTCTGGTGAAAGGTAAAGGTAAAATCAAAATTTACCCAAAAAATAGTGAGCCACAGTTTATCTCTAATGTATATTATGTACCCAACATGAAAAGTAACATCCTCAATATCAGTGAAATACTTGAAAAGGGGTATGTGATACACATGGAGAACTCAGTTATGTCATTAATAGATGCATGCAATAGACATGTGGCATGGTTCCAAATGGCAATAAATGTTCCCACTCCATATAAACACAAGGCTCGAGAAGTGTCTTCATGGACTTACCAATAATGAATCAATGTAGTGGCATCTTCGCTTTAGTTGTTTGAGCTTTAATGGCCTTAAGCTCCTGTCATCATCAAGCATGGTGCATGGATTGCTTACTATTGAAGTTCCATAACATGTGTGTGAGACGTGCACACTTGGCAAGTAGCAGAGGAACTCCTTCCCAGTTGGAGTATCCCAAAAAATAAAGGAGCCATTGCAATTGGTTCACACTGATATCTGTGGACCCATAGAGACACCATCTCTTAGAGGTAACAGATACCTCATTACCTTCATTGATGATTACAATAGAAAACTCTGGTTATTTTACATTAAAGAAAAGTCTAAAGGAAAAAAAAAAATGAAAGTGGCTACAAAATTAAGGTCCTCAGATCTGACAAAGGTAGGGAGTACACCTTAAATGTTTTTCAAGATTATTGTAAGGAACATGTAACGTCTTGAAAAAATCCGTACAAAGTGAAATGGCCAAGTATATGTCCTAGAGGGGGGGTGGTGAATAGGACCATGTCAAATTTAAAATAAATACAACGGAATTAAATTAAATGATAGCCAAAACAAATAAGATATCATAATCCACAATGCAATATGAAATGCAACCTCAATTCAAGTCTTGAGATGCCGATATAAATTACGTTCTAAGGACAACCTTACACCATAAAAATAGGATTTATGATAGGACAACCTTACTAGAACAATTAATATCAATATCCCAACCTGAAGAGGAATAAAGAAAATAAAGCAGGAATAGAAACCCTAAATTATTACAACATTCCCCACAACACTTGAAAAATAAAAAGTTACAGCATTTACATCCACATATACACCCCACAAATGAATAATCAAAGATATGAAAGATTAATCATGCAACCACAAAATACAAGGGGTTATAGTAGTTCTCCTGTGTACACCAACTATCAATATAGGTTTTCCAGGTTCACCTAAAACCTTCACAATTGTGTCTTTTTCTGTGGGCTTACACAATAAAAAAAACCCCACTTCTAAGTTTTACTGGCTTCCTCAGATAACCAACAGAATGAGATTTTTCTGGTAAATCTCAAATGAAAACAAAATAAAGTAAATTACATAAAATGTAAAATACCTGAATTTCTCTTTTGTTGTAGCAGCCCGGAAGAACCAAGTTGGAGTAGAGGTTCAAATGTCAAAGTTCAATGTCCAATACTCACTTTATAATGGTTCTAAGTTCTAATAGATTTTAAATTAAACCAATTGGGCTAGCTTTAATTAATTTTGATTCTAGAAAAAGGAAAATAAAACTTTCTCTTTTCAGATCAGATTGGAATACAAGAAACAAAATCAATTTAAAAAGCTAAAGAAAGAGAATATTAAATTTGCACTCTTAGCTTAAATGGAGCATAGACTTATCTCTCAGAAGGCCAGATTAAAATTACTTGAGTTCTCTTCAATATTATGAGATTCGTGCTTTACTTATAGGTGAGCAAATCACGTCTTCGACTGGTCTAACAGTCACTACGACTGGTCGTAGGACCAACAGATATTTGAAAATTTGAGCGCAATAAGATAAGGCAGTTTCACGACTGGTCATAGGTAATCTACGACTGGTCATAGGTCACCTTTGACTAGTCATAGGTTGCTCACGACTAATCGAAGCTAAGTGAATTTCAACGCTGTAGTTTGAGTTGTAGGTTCATGACTGGTCAAAGGAGTAGTCGACATTATTCATACGACTGGTCAAACAAAACCCAGGACTGGTCGAAGCTTAATAAAAAATTCTAAATTTTTACAACAAACGTATGACTGGTCTAGGAAATACTTAGATAGGTCGAAGCAGTGCTAGGACTAGTCGAGAAAGGTCCAGGAGTAGTCTTAGAATAGACCAAATTCCCAAATATAAAACATTTACATTATATATCCGAAATGACCTACTCTAAAGGTCAACCTAAGGTCAAACATACCTTAATAGTGAAGTAAGGACATTGAAGCCTTAATATATGTAACCTTCAAAGAAAGTGAATCTTGAAATCTTGATATAGCTTGTCCTTAAAAGCTTCAATTACGCAATCTTGAATCTTGACTTGTAACTTGTGAATTCAGTTGAACATTCTCGAATCTTGACTTTCGAAGTCGATCTTGCAAGACGATGTCGTAACTTAACATATCTTGACTTGAGCATTGTGCTTCACTGATGTAGTTAACATTCATACACTGTGACTCATTTCATCCATATTGTGTCTCGAACATGTATGCAATTTCACAAAGTACAAAGAGTGTTTTTGGCATCACAAATTTGACAACATAAAGGGGCTTTCAACCATAGGACTTACAATCTCCCCTTTGTCAAATTAGTGACAAAACACACTTTGAAGATATATTACATAAAGCAGAATATCTAGTTAAAGAGTCATACACCAATTATTATCAACCGACACACATTCATAATAGTATGAACCCGCAAATCAATTCAACATATAGTCCACCTCTGCACATACTCCCCCTGAGTAACATACATCATATAAATCCAAAAAAAAAATTGCAATACTCTACTCTACTCCCTCCTCATAACATAGACATTCATTAAACATCCATTCTCCCCCTTTTTGTCACAATAGGACAAAGGAAGCAATGAACAAATGGTTGAGGAGTTAAAATGAAATAGAGATATGAGAGTAGAAAAAATAGGATAATAGGATAAACAATGCATATAATCCATAAACAGAGATAAGCTAATAGAAGTAACAATCTCACAAACAGAGAGATCAGAAGAGTAATAATGTTATTACAGTCCAGTAAAATAAAAAGAACTAATCTGAGCCAGATGAAGGAGCAGGGATGGAAGGATCAAGTTGATGCATGCCCTTGTTTAAACGCCTGAGATATTTGCGCATATATTTGAACTGTAAATCATGGGCAACATTCATATTGTCAACCTTAACATTCATAATTTCTACCTTCTCTTCAAGTGCACGCAGACGCACATCAAACTCAGATGGCTCATAATCAGGATCATTAGCAGAATCAGACTCAATTTCTTCAAAAATATCACCCATATTAATGTCATCAGGAGGAAAATCACTAGCCTCTTCCTCATTTCCAGCTTCAGCACCACAATTACCATCACCTTGGCTAGGAAGCACATTCACTTCATCTTATTAAGGTTAGAATTATTAAATATCAGATGATGGATAGGGGCTTCTCCAACAGGCATGTCGACTAACATATGTGTAGCTAACACAATCATCAAATAAGAAAAATGGATGTCACTGTGACCTGGATGGAGTCCAAACTGAATAATAGAGTGACAAATCAAGGATGGTAAATAAACATGAACACCTCTTACAATAGAATGAAGAATACGATCCATGAAGGACGTCAATTCAGATTTATTACCAAATCGAGGACACAAGTTGGACACAAAAATCTTGTGAAGAACTCTATTTTGGGTAACAAAAACTTTGAGGGGAGCGCATTCACTTTATGCGTCCATCGTACATCTAAATTTCATAAGTCTCTAGTGAGCATACGTTTTTCAGTTTCTGAGGGTTTTTCAGATTAGGTATGGATAGGAATGCCCTCATCATTCACAAGCCCAAGTGAATAGTGCATAAATGAATAAATAAGTCAAATGATGAATATGCAATTCCAATCTCAGTACAATACATCTTTGGGATCAACACCGGGATCCAGTAAACTGTACGCCAGCTTGCTGCCCCATTAAGAGCACAACTGGGAAAGTGGAAGAGACCTCACTATCCGCCTGTCAATATCAGCCTGACTCATCAATAGCGGACCCATTCCTTAAGCTGGTCAGACTCAGCCTAACATTACCTACTCCCTTAAGCTGGTAAGGCTACACCCCTTTCCAACCGACCATGACACAGAGGGAGACGTGACCTAACTGATATACAACCCTCATGCACTCATGTATATCCACTGGGTCTAGACGTTAGAGCATCCCCTGGCCTTAGGGATTTAGCAATTTTCACCTAGGGGCATCTATTGTGCCTATGTGATAGAACCAGATATTTTCAGTATCCCATCTGGCCATCTACGACATGCCTATGTAGGCCATGACCCTAATGTCACTCGGGCGTATAGTGGTTATATCATAAAATGAGAGATGCATGAGTTATACCATCTAATCATGCATCAAACCTTCACATACCGTGCGCTCATGTAGGGTAACTTCGTCTCTCAGGAAATTTCATAAACAATCAGCCCAGTAGCACATGATATGCTCAATCACTCCTCATGATAAGCATGAGGATGATGCATATGGGCATATATCATGAAGTATACCAAGCATGATTATAATCACATACATCATAGTGGGCCGATATAAGACAGCCCATGGCTCGTATAGGTGAATGGGTGGTGTGCAATAATCACTTACACATGGTCGGCCTCACACATACAATGGGCCTCACGCATATGATGGACCTCTTACATCATAATTTGGTCACATACAATCATAACGAGCATTATACAATCATAATGGACCTCATACAATCACAATGGGCCTCGTACTATCACAATGGATCTCATACAACATAATGAGTCTCATATAATACAATGGGCCTCATATGATCACAACGGACCTCGTACCATCATAATAGATCTCATACAATCATAATGAGCCTCATATAATTGCAATGGGCCTCATACGATCACAACGGGCCTCATACCATCACAATGGATCTCATACAATCATAATGAGTCTCATACAATCATAACGTTATACTAACACATACTCAGTGTATATACTAACATAGTCGTAATCAATAATCAACCTACATATTGTGGGGTCAATAGAAGGATAGCAGATCTAATCCATAACTTGAGGATTGATCCTCAACAGTGGATATACAAAATCTAATACCACGGATTCTTCTACCTATGGCCAGAGGTGATGATGCATCCTCCTCATAACAAGGATGGGTCTAGATGACATACTCATGGGCCTAAGAGTGGGCTTCCAAATTTATGTACTTCTACTAGCATCAATGGGGGCCCAAAGAATTAGGATAGCCTAATAAAGCGAGATAGATCATGCTAATAATAATAGGGGCCCATTAATTTAGGTTAGCCCACTAAGGGGAAATGAGAATGAGCCTAATACAATCACAATGACCCTCATACCATCTCAATGGCTTGTATCATGATGTTATACTAGCACGTATTCATAGTCGTCATCGATAATCGGCCTATACACAAGGCGGGGTCCATAAATGGACAATAGATCCATAACATGAGGGTCAATCCTTGACTGTGGATATACCAAATCTGATAGCACAGATCCTTTCGTCTATGGTGATGATGAACTCTCCTCATATTAAGGTTGGGCCTAGGTGGCATACCCATGATCCTAAGGATCCGAAATGGACTTCCTTTACCATACTATCATATGGCCCGCTAGATGCACTAGGGGCCTAAATAAGTCCTAGATGGACTCCGAGATAAAAATAATTTTTTTTTAAAAAAAATAACCCTACTAACAACCAATGGGGGCTCAACATTTTGAGCTAGCCCAATAACAATAGATAGATCATGTAATTATCAATAAGGCCCAATGATTAGGGTCAACCCACTTAGAGAAGGATGAGAGTGGGTCTAACAAAGGCCTAAGAGAAAGTCAAAATGTGGACATTTAACCATCATTTCCCTTTCAATGTGGACATTCAACCAACATTGTTCCTAAGGAGTGCCCTACATAGAGCCAAACATATAGTAGGGGCCCATGAGCTCACATAAGGGCCACGTATATATCACAATAGGCATCACACAGAGGCCTAATATGCTTCATATTGGGCTTCATCATATGGGCCACATATACATCGCATCGGGCCTCATTATAGGGGCCTCTCGTACATCATAATGGGCCTCACCAAATGGGCCACATATACATCGCAATGGACCTCACTCATGGGCCACATATACATCGCATCGGTCTTCATCATATGGGCCTCTCGTACATCATAATGGGCCTCACCAAATGGGCCACATATACATTACAATGGGCCTCACTCATGGGCCACATATACATCACATTGGGCCTCACCAAATGGACAGCTTGGATCAAACACATTCATCACGTGGGGGCCACGTGGATGGACGGTGCCAATATACAACATATCATAAGGTGGGCTGCATAAGTGGACATCATAGATGAAACACGTATAACATGGTCAGCCCTAAGATTACACAGCAGGTGGGCCCACCGTTCATGGCTAGATGGGGTGGATTATACAACACATACATCATAATGGGGTCCACGTCCCACGTGGATCGTCAAGGTATAAAGCACATACATCACTTAGGTCTCAAGTGGACAATAGGGATGAAACATATATATTAAAGGTGGGCCCCACCCGTCCAACAAACGAACCACATGGAGGCATACATACATCATAGTGCATTCCACAGCATCGTTCAGAGATGGATGGTGGGGATACAAAATTCATACATCAAGGTGGACCCCACATCCCACAAGTGCAGCATGTGTGGGGTGGGCCCCACACGATGCTAGATGGTTAGATGGTATAACACATACCACATTATCGGTCCACAGACCTTGCTGATGTCAAATAGAATAGCCGGATGCTGCTGGACATCTGGGCTGCTGGCCTAATGTCTAGCAGATGGACGGTGTAGATGCAGAACACATGCATCAATGGGGGCCATGTCTAGGGATGGACAACCTGGATGAAAAACATACAATAGGTAGGTCCACATGTGTGGGACCCACTAGCTAGTATCAAGATGATATTTGTTTCTTCACCTCGTTTAGGCTATTGGACTTCCAGCGGACGAACAGCCTGAATGAGGCAATTCCTCACATGGCCTCAAGTCCGGGTGTGAATGGACGGCTTGGATAAGATGTTCATGCATGGTAGGGTCCACAGGAGGGTGGGCCACCCCTAAGGCCAAGCTAATATTAGTGTTTTCCCTTCAACCAGGCATGCATGTTGGTCCAGCCGTGCAGGTCCAATCTAGGCAGCAAGAAGGGCCATATTTGATGGTGGAAATCCTAAGATCACCCACTAATTACTAATCTTCTAGGCTCCTTGGAAAGTCTAGCTTCTCGACTTTGATTTTGATGGAGGACGATGAAGATTGAAGGGCTAGGATGAGAGATAAGGGTGGTAAGAAGTGGGCCACACCTAAGTTCTCTTGGAAGAGTTTGGACGTCCACTCTTGGGTTACTTGGGAATGAAGAGAGAAATGAGAGAGGGGATGCGTTATTATAAGAGAGATGAGATGGGAGGAATGGGTGTTATAAGGAGGGTATGGGCTTGGTTGAATTTGGGAATGGGAGAGAGATGGGTGTCATGCTTTGTTGGTGAGAGAGGGATGGGTTGTACTTGACTTGTGATTGATTGATTGATGGATGAGAGAGATTCTTTTCTCAGGATTTACAATGCACGACGTTTCCTCGAAATAAATGCGAGCCCACAATAGGCCTGGGTATCGCATCGGTGTGCAAGATGCTGCGACGGTGTAGTCATAATGGTACAAGTCTCGGTTTGAGTTGACTCAGGTTAATAGAATGCGACTCAGGGTCATGCGTAAATGCTATTTATGCATTGCGGGTCACTGGAATTCGACAGGGAGGACCGTGGGATCCTAAGGAACAGTACACACTCAGTTACGGGCCCTACACTCTCGAATTTGACTCGAACTCACCACGACTCGAACCATGTCGACTCATCTTCGTGCATTGCTAGAAACAACGCTCCCCTCTGACAAATATTCAGAAAGGGTTGCCCTAAAAGATAACCTAGAACTACATAGCATGAGCTCGCATCTTGTGCAGCAAGATGGATTCGCTCTTGCAATTTAGTTTAGAAGAGAAGACGACGCACACCCCTTCCTTTCCAATTTTCTATTTTCAAAATGGGTTGCCTTAAAAGGCATCCCTTTATAGTCCCTTTGAAAATCCTACAACATTCGACTCCAAATCAGTCGATTAGTTACAACTGTGCCTACTAATCTAACTTAACAGGGAGAGACAGTTGATGATCTCTTTATAAATCGTTTGTATGGCTGAGATCCAACTATCTAAATGAACATCTGAGACTATGAGCCACCAGATGGATGACTTAGATCAGGGAATGGGTTAGCCTTTAAGAATGTGGGTCTTTCGGCCATATTGGAGGGGATGACCCATCGTTCATGGTATTTTTGTGTTGGTTAGTTGATCCAACGATCTGGCATGTTTGGACTATCGAGATGTCATCCAGAAGGCTTGTGGATCCCTCTCTATGGTGAGCAGGGACTGTTGATCATAACACTCTTTCTAAAGTGGAGGTGACTGGTGTTGTAGCAACGTCTCGCCAAAATCTCGGTTCGCTATTAGATTTTCAAACAGCCCTAGACCCAACATCCCAAATTTGTTGTGGGAGGTTTCTAGATAATGGGGAATGGCTAGGATTTCACCATCTCTCAAAATGGAAAGATTCCTTCCACAATTTGGCTAATCGAGGAAGTATTTCCCTAAATGGGATGATGATTTGGACTATACACTCCATGTGGCTGGAATTTCAGAATCCTGGCCGATTGGATTTGCCAGTGAAGCAAGGATGTGTGGATTTTTATATGAATTCAAATAGGTGGGTTGTTTCTTTGTTCGTGTGAACGTGTGTGCTCTGTAACCAGAAATCCAATTATGGTTTCGGTCGGCGGTCCCAAATGTAGGAGATAGACGGTTCGGATCATTGATTTATGACCTGGTGGTGGCAGAAATTGAAACGAACGAGCATCGTTCGACATTGGCTGGAAACACAGGGAAGGAAATCTCCTTTTTCTTGTTATAGTCGGCCAACACGGTCAAGCCTGTAAGTGCTATGGCTGATAGCTCCTTGGTTGTCAAATTTTGTGGTGCCAAAACATCAACCTGTGACTTGTGTAGCATGGGGAGATATACATATTCAAGACTCTGCATCACAATGTTACAAGTTGAGAATGAAGCTCTACTTTAAGACATGTAAGGTTTGCAAGGTCATGTACGATGTTTATTCCTGTAAACGCCAATGATAAAAGTCTTTCAAAAGAACTACAGCAAAAGACAAGTACATCTCAAGACTCAAGAAAGTGTACAACTCAAGAAGAAGTTTGTAAGTTGTAGAAGATCTCAAGTTCAAGATACATCAAGCTTCATAATCTACAAAGGTCAACCATCTTCTAAAGAAATAAAGTATTAATGTTCATATCTCACTTACAAGGTATGATTGACCATAGATTGACCTTAGGGTAGGTTATTTTGAATACATAATTCGATTTGAATCTTATTATACATTTTTGGTCTGTTCTAAGACTAGTCATAGGCTCTGATCAACTAGTCCCAGCACTGCCTCGACCAGTCCAAGAAATTCCAAGACCAGTCCTAAGTTTGTTGCAAATTTTTAAAATTTTTGGTTATGTTACTACCAGTCCTGGAGTCTGTTCGACCAGTCCTGTGACAATGTCAACTTGTCCTACGATCAGTCCTGGTTCTATGACTCAAACTACAGCAACCAATCTTTGAGTCATGCGACCAGTCATGAGTATGCTACGACTAGTCGTTAAGGGCCTACGACCAGTTGTAGACACCCTACGACCGGTCCTGGAACGGTTTTATTCGATTGTGCTAAAAATTTCAAAAATTCGTTCTCCTACGACCAGCCGTAGTGTCCACAAGACTAGTCATAAATGAATTTCTGTAACTATAAATAGACGATGAATTTCAGAGTTTGATAACTCAATTTAAGAAAAATCAAGGGACCACTCTAAGAAAAGTTTGTATTTATTTTAAGCTACATTGTGCACATTTAATATTCTCTTTAGCTTTATAGATTTGATTTTTTTTCTACATTCCAATCTTAATTCAAAAGAGGAATTGTGATATTCCTTCTTTTTGGAATCAAAATCAAATAGATCTAAGCCCAACTGGTTTAATTTAAAGTCAATTTAAAACTAGAACCATTTTAAAGTGAGTATTGGACATTGAACTTCTATTCAAACTTCTACTCTGATTGGTTCTTCCGGGCTGCTACAAAAGGAGAATTTCAGGAATTTTAAATTTGTGTAAATTTCTTTTACTTTGGTTTTGTTTAGGATTAAGCCAAAAAAATCTTAATCTGTTAGTGAACGCACAGGCGAGCCACTATAACTCTTTGTGTTTTGTGGATGTGCACTTTATTTTTCTATCTTTGATCATTTAGAATTGTGGGATGTGAGTGTGGATGTGCATGTTGTAAATTTACATTTCAAGCATTGAGGGGAATGTTGTAATAATTTAGATTTAAATTCCTGTAATTTATTTTAATTCCTTGTTATTCTTTTATTCCTCTTCAATTTGAGTTTTTGATACAAAGACCTTTCTAGAAATAAGGTTGTCCTACCATAAACCCTTGGTTTTTGGTGTAAGGTTGTCCTTAGAACAACATTTGTATCAATCCCTCAATACTTGTTTATTGAGGTTGTTTTTCATTTCAGTATTGTGAATTGATTTTATTTATTTAGCTCTCTCATTCTTTAATTTCGTTATTATTATTTTAAATTTCGCATAGTCCTATTCAATGCCCCCTCCTCTCGGACTTATAGCTAGGCCTTTTCAAAACCATGTTGACAGGTTTGGTGCATTGTGAGTACATGCACACTTGTGCACACTTAGTTTTGGTGGGACTCACCCTGATGTATATGAATGAGATTCAATCCATTCATCCATTCATTAGTTTTGTCTGGTCATGTTAGGGTACTGGATGAACTGTAGGGTAAATTAAGTGGGCTGCATCTATCCATTTATATGCCTAGTTAATCATTTTCATTAATTTAGTAGTTGGTTCGTCATCTAACATGATCCAACCCGGTCCGGAAGAGTCTTGGGTTAATGTTTAATGAAATTTGCTCACTTTGGATGTCCCAATCAGGTCCTTAGACTAAAGATGAGGCAAATCCAAGTCTTCCAACGGTTAGATTTATTCCAAGTCTGATCCACACTAAAGTACAAGGTTTTTGGACTTGTTTAAAAGGGTAATTAGCGGTGGATTTAGTGATACATTAACTTGATTATGATGGTTAGTGCTGGATTTCCATATTGTGTGATGTGATCCTAACAATAATGGACTTAGTGATATATGTCAATAATTCCATGATGAATGTTTGATTACCTTCATTCAAGGGTTCCTATCATATGGAATTTGGGTTTTAAACAGTTAAGTAATCCAGAAGTTGGGTGGTCCAATAGTTTCCTAGCTTAATTTGAGTTAGATCTCGTAGTTGATTAGATGATTTACTTATGTGTTTATGTGTGATGATTGAGTGTGGATTATCGTGGTCTGATGCATGGTGGGTTTAATGATCTAGGACTCGATATTAACAATGGACAACTCGTTCTACCTATCGAGGAGATCAAGATCCTATAAATGATTTTTTCAGATGACGTGATAGTCCTAATTCAATGGATGGATGGTTCAATCTATGGATGACGATTGTACTTGATAGATGGATTTAGTCAAACATGAAGTTGAACATTTAAGTAGGTTAGATCTATGTTTAAACCATAGTAACACCCGAGTACTAAAAAGTACGGGGTGTTATATCGACAATCTACCCCCCCCCCCCCCTAAATGAAAAGCTCCACCTCGAGATTTATATACATATAATTATTTTATTTATTTATGTTTTTAACTTTATAGTATTTCACACATTAGTTCCCCCACTATTTAGAGTAGAGTTTCTCTCTATATATATTTTCCTATTCTTAGGGCCTATTTGATTTTCTAGTGTAATGGTAAATATGTGGTAAATGAGTAATTATTACTATTGAATGTGTTTGATAACCAAGCTGTATTTCCACTGTGAAAAATCATACAAAAAATTGACTTAAATTTGTGGGCTGCACAGTGATATATTTGACATATCCATGCCATCCATCCATTTTAGTAGAATATTTTGGGGCGTCATCTAAAAACAGAAGTAGATCCAACACTCAATTGGCCCACGCCAAAGGAAATAGTGTCTATAAAACGTCTACCATTAAAAGCTATTCTTTCATCAGGACCTCATCAGACCTTATTTGTCATCTAAACCCTTCATAAGGTCACATAAGCATGGATAAGAGGAAAACATAGCTATCAGCTTCATCCAAAGCATCTAAGAGCCTCAAGAAATATTTAACGGTGGGTGAATGATTTATCACAGTTTCCTATGTTGTGGTCCACTTAAGGTTTGGATCTACCTCATTTTTTGGGTTCATATCCTAAATGAGGTTGACATATAGGATAAATGGTGTGGATAAGCCATGTACATCATAGTGGGCCCTACATTCATTTGGCAACTATCCTCGGTTCTAGTGCTCAAAAGTTAAGTGGTCACTTTTGCATCATTTCCAATGTGGTAATTACCTGGGTAAGTAATTATTACCCATTTACCAGGTAATTACATGTTACTTAAAAAATCAAACAGGCCCTTAGTATTTCGAGACAATACGGAAAATGGTTATAGTATGGCTAATCTTGACACACTGAACTCTTGCCTAGCCGAGGCAGTGAGTTCTTTGGTATCATCCATTCTAGGTAAGTCTCGAACTTCTACTTGACTAGGACATTGAGTTCATTAGTAAGCACTCAAGATTTAGTACTCGAATCAAACAGTTTCTAACTCGCTTGAATATGATTCTGTAAATCCATGGTCCTGATCATTTTATATCCTTGGGGAATATCAAAAATATATATTTTTTTTCATTCCACCATAAAATTACCCTAGGTTTCATAAAGGATAGGCCCAAATTATCCATTCATTTTTAAACCTAAATTTTAGTGTATCCTTTATATAAAGGGTTGTAAATTTCCAAAATCGTTTTATATTGATAACCTAGCACTCTCTGAATTTTAATTTATGATCCGTGCGTCTAATTTATTCGTAATTTAGAAATTAAGTCCTTGACTTATTCTTGAAGTTACAAAAAAATTTCTTATGTAATATTTCACGGTTTGGAGATTGTTTCACGCTTGTGAGGTATATAAAAGCTTGTTTCCAATAACAATTCCTACCTATTTTTGTTATGGTTAGATTTTTATAGAATTTTATATAGATCTAATTGGGTAAAAATTTTAGAGGAGATTTCTGGGGACCTAAGTAAGGTACCAAAATTTTTTTAAAATTTTTTGATAAGTATACCTACCGAGACCGGCAGAAGTTTCCTAACTTGTTAGTTTTCATCGAAACGATAACAAAATTTAGGAAAATTGGAAAATATCTAATTCCGGTTTGGGAAACTATTTTTTCTTTCTTGAAAATTTGTTTAAGGATAAATTTTAGTTCATAACAAGTTTATTTGGGATTTGAGAATTTTTTCTAAAGGTACCTAGATTCACAATCTCTAAATTTCATATCTAACTTAATATTTATAATGGGGAACTTGAATATGGGTTTAAAATTCCTCAACTTCCTAGTTCCTTTGGGAATCCAATTAAGTATGTGTATCTAATTCATGATCCTATCTTAGTCAGGTAAAGCTTATGATGGTCCATTCCCTCAGGCCCAATTAATATCATTCTCATGCTCTCATACTAACTGTAACATCATGAAATTTTTGAAGCTCGCGTACATACTCGTACCCAAGAATTTTAGGTGTTAATAATGTATAAATTGGATACTTTAAAAATTACACAATATTTTCTTTTTCATTTAGATTATATCCAGTTACATTTATGAAGGTAACCATTCATGAGATTAAAATCGAGTGTATTTATTATTTCATTTGACTAAAAGAATTCAACAAATTATCAAATGCCCTCTCAAGGGGAATTTATTACATTATTTAGTTTGCAGTGGAAATATAAGACTAAATTATAAAATTATCTTATTATGCATTCAATATAATCTTCCATAGGAAAATGGTTCTCTAGGTTTTCAATCTGTATATCACCTACATCATCTGTATAGTTGGAGAGGTCCCTACTCATAGTGATAGTTATCCTTTAAGATTAACAATAATTTAAGAGATTCATAAAAGTAATATAAGAGTTCTGATACATCTCACACTCCACCACTATGAGAGGTATCAGCACATGCAACCAATATATATAAATGCATGCCTAGAAAAGTGTGTGCGGCTCATCATACGTAGTGATCATTATCACAATGTGGAATGTTGCTCAAAATATCCGACTCGCCCCGCATTCTCACAATACAGAGATTCACCGACGTGTCCAACGTTAACATGATTTATACAAACATCTTAAGGCTACACAACAACGTGATTGAGAGATTACGTAACACGATGTGTTCATGGAATGACTATTTACGACATCTAATCCTAAGAAATGATGTAACACACATGGCGATTTATTTACATCGATTGTGCACAACTCGAACTAACCCACAACATTACATGCCTACCAAGAGGGCCGCTACACGTAACACATTACGTCCACTATAAATATTTGAATCACTAATTATGATACCTCTAACACATTACTTGCATCGATAGATAAATAATTTGAATCATGCGAGTTTTGAAATTTCAAAACACATGCCCAAGCTATAAAGGTAGATAGCACAAGGTTAACAAAATAAGTAGGAGAGTAACAATGGTAACTTAGCAAGGGCTAACTCAACAAAAGATGAGAGTAGCAAGGTCTAACTCAACAAAGAGGAGAGTAGCAGTGGCTAACTTAACAAAGAGGAGAGTAGCAAGGGCTAACTCTACAAAATAGGTAAAGGCTAAGGGCAAGGCTTATATCCATCACCCCACATAAATTAATAAAGATCATGCATAATTAAAATCATACCATAACCCTAATTCTCAAATGATAAATAATTGTTGGTGGTAAATTAAATAATTACAGGGAGAGAATCGTAGTAACATGAAAGTAAAGCATGTAAAAGGCAAGATAAATCATATTAACTTAAATCAAGGTAAGTTAAAAGGAATCTCTCACCTTAACCTTAGATCTAAACCCTAGATAGATATCCATGTAGAAAATCTTCTACATGAATCACGATATCGCTTGAGTAAGAGGGAGACACCATACATATGGAGAATGAAGAGGGTGTTTAGGCTTCTCCATCTCTCTCCCTCTCTCTCTCTCTCTCTCTCTCTCTCCCCTTCAGCGTTGGGAGATTGGTCGTGTGAGAGGAGAGGAGAACACACACTCTTTTTTAAAAGGAGTGAGCATGTTAGAGCGGTGTGTTTCACATCCCACTTGGATTGGGTTTCTCCAATTTTTTATTTTTTGTTGATCTTTCTTTAAATCTAATTCATCCATTGTGTCATGGTCATGGAATAGAGCCGGGATATATGATTTTTTTTGGTGATTTGAAATTTAGATTGACTTATCTTGAAAATTCCCCTAACATGTGCCAAAACGAACTTGATCTCAATTAACGGTTCATTTAATAATCAGGGCCAAATTTTAGAAAAAATGTGTAATCATATAGGCAAACATTTGGACAAATTTTGGTAATTGATCGATGGTAGAAAAAGCCTAAATCTAAAATTTCACCTTTTGTACTAAAAGGAAGGAACTGGCTTCAACTTTTAACGGTGTAGGATTATAGATCGGGGCCTAAATTTTGTATCACCTCATAGTCATGTGAGACTAGAGTGTGGTCCAAATTTGAGTTGTGATGGACGGGGAGAAGTAGTTTAATCAGAAGATATAAATTTATAAGGAGTTAGTAGGCTTAATTAGGATAACTTCATGCCTAAGGAAAAGACTACCAAAGTGGGGTCTTCATATTTTACACTCAGTCTATATGATGGGCAATCTATGTTGTTCATATGAAGGAATATATCCTATTATAAGTACCCACGAGGTTTCTTCACTCGATGGACACCAAAATCAACGATTAAGGGGCTGATTTGTCAATTAGGTTACTTTTACAATGATCTAAGGGTCGAAATTTTGATATGTATGGTTAATTCATGATACATAGATATAACATAAAATTTCACATCAAAGGAATTGTGGAAACCATGTGATCTAGAATTCAGGAGTCTAGGTTAATGGTATTTTTATAATTATTGTTGATATGAGAGTTTTGAAAAATCTAATGGTTTTACATGGTTGTAGGCACATTTCTAAGTAATTTTTTAAAAAGAACTTATATCTAAATTATTATGAATAAGGAATTATTCACCAAACTAATTAAGGGAATGTACATATATTAACCAACATAAAGGATAGTCAGATGACATGTTAAAAATAGAAAAAATTGATGGTTAGTATTCTGATCATGATGTAAGTAGGTGTACAGTCAGTTTTGTAAACAGATGATCACAAGTGAGTTTTTGAAGTGATTAAGAGGTAGAACATGCATACTATTAAATTTAAGTGACTTGTTCACATGTATAAGTTTCTCAGATTATAGTTTTGAAGGTAAGTTAAGCATATTCATAGGTGATAAGCAAGACGAACAGATCGGAATCTCAATTTCATGTGTGTACGAGTGGATGCCAAGATCAAGTAAATAGTTTACTTTGATCAGGTGGTCTAAACTCAGAGTGGATGGTTAGATATCTTTATCTAGCCATGAATAATTGACTGAACGGTTGCTTATGATGGAAAAGTGAGAATACTTGGGTATATGATGATCCCATCTCAAAATCAATGGTTAGATGGCTTAATCTATGAATGGAGATTATTCTCAACAGATAGATTCGTGTTGGAGAATGGATGCAAGGTTAGGATAGCTAGATTGGTATCATACACATGTACATAGTAAGTTAAATTTCATGGTAGCACTTGAGAACTTTCGATACTCAGGTATTGAAAAATTCGGGGTATTACAGTAGGACTTTTTTTTAAATTATTTTCCTATAACAACAAACAGTGCCTAACTTTAATTATGATAAGTAACGTAAAGCAACTGCATGTAACAACTCACGTTTAGAAAAAAAAAAAACCCTAAATCCTAACTTATTAATAGAATCAACAGCACCAACAATTGTTAATAGTAAAAATTAAACCATCTAAACCATAGATCCGACCGATTTTTTTACACCAAAGAATGTTTGTTAAATCACTAAGACAAGTGAATGGTACAGATCACCCTAAACATTGCGTACGCACCACTTTTAAACCTACGCATGTGTATAGATGATATTCACCCGCTGCACATGTGACCGTAGAAGTGGTCAAATTTGGTTTGACCTAAGAAAGACCAAGGAATACAAAATTTCAATCCATTTCTCCCGCCATTTGTGATTTCAAACGAACCATGTTCGTTTTTCAATCTAAAATGGCCCACCTCCAAGTGTCATCTCCATGATTAAGACCATCCATCATGATCAATGGGGCCCACCGACCATAACCATGTTTGGTTTACACATGGTGATATGCGATCACATGCACAATAATCCACCCCAAACAGCGTGGCACCAAAACTCCCACTGGAAACAAATCCACGTCACTCACAACTCCTTGCTAGAAAATCCATTTGCCCAACAGCTTTGAAGAAACACAGCTACACCGAGACGTGGAATCCAAGTCATTGTTCAGTTTCTGAAAATAGCTCCGCCCTAGGAAAGGCAGAAAGAATATTTCCATTTTGAGTAATGGTGTGATCTCGACCCTTCCCCAACCTCTTGAAACCTCCCTCAAGCCATCCAGGATGTTGAGATTAGGGCTACCTGAAAATCTCATAAGGAAACTGATATTTTGACGAGATGCCTCTATGACAAGAACTAGCTTCACTTTAGAAAAGATATTATCATCACCAGTCCCTAGTCACCGTTGAGTGGGACCCAGAAGCCTGATGGACACCATCTGGACCATCTAAACGTCCCAGATTGTTAGATCATCCAGTAAGCATGAAAATGCCATGGCTAAGGATCCATCTTCCCTGATCTGCTAGAAAAACCATATCTAGAAGAAGTGATCCCCTCCCTATCCAAGACGTCCATCGTGTGGCCCACCCCATCTAAGGTCAATCAGGGACAATTCCAAAGGCCCATGCATACGATCAGATGAATGGGAGAACCCTGATGATGGGTTTTCTCGACATCATTGTATTAAGAGTACGTTAATCTGTACGATTAACCATAGAAATATCTAGAAATGGAAAGGCTATGAATAGCTGGATATTAGGGCATTTTTCAAGGAAGGATAAGAAAAGAATAGAAAGAGGGAGAGAGAAAGAGAGAGAGAGAGAGAGAGATTAGCCACAGGAGTGAGTTGCAGACTGTTGCCGCATCTCGACTTAGTTATTGCAAGGTCAAGTTACGAGCAAGTCTGACTTGTTCCCTTGTTGAGAGAAAGAGGAGTCTCCCTCACGACCGTGGTCAGCTTAGTTCAAATCAGCCAGTTCGTCCACCAAACACTTTCCTATTGGACGTCAGTTAAAGCAGCCCCATGACCGAACCTGCTGTGTCAAGTCTGTCTTCCCTAAACAGCCTAGCCTGAATTATTGGACGAAGGAGAAGCTCTAAAGAAGTGTATGGAAGGAAGGAACAACCCTCTTAATCCAAGCTATCATCTCAGACCCATCGCCAGATTGACTCAGAAGTAGTAGGGTGAGCATACGGGCTCAACGATTCAACTCAGGTGAGCTACCAAGACCCTGACTCAACCTCCCCCACCCTCTCTCATCCCATCTTCATTAACACTGACCCTATACCAAATCCTCTATTTAGTAGTGCTTGAAAATGAGTCCGGGATCAGCCTTGTTCATGTCGCTCAGACAAACACTGAGTCATAGCTCTTGGAACCAACTCTAGCCTATCAGAATCAAACCCTCTTGGTGCCAACAAATAGGCCCAACTCCAATGCAGGTATGATAATAAAATTCATTCCCATCACAGTTTTACACCAAACTCGTTAGTGACTCAACCTAATGTTCTGCTGAGTCAGATCCGAATGCAACCAGGAGACTGGGTTTGGGTCAGGGTAGTGCACCCCTGATTTCGACGAACTCGAAGTGGAGCACCTCGTCCACACTCTCTCAGTAAATCAGAACAATCATTGATTAGGTAGAACTCTACAACCTGTAGTTTAAATCTCTATTAACTCGATAATGATAGTAAATCAGCTATTTTTTCCTCAACTGAGTCAGATCTAAAATAATCCTCAAACTGATGGCAGATGTCACCTCAAGAGAGCTTAAGAAGCCTCACCAATCCTGGGACCCAACTACTACTACTACTATGATAGGTGGTTTCCCTAAACCCTACACACAAATAGATTGTTGGTTGAGAATCCGCACCGAGTCAACTCAATAGTGACTCACTGGGATCTTGTAATGTCTTATTCAAGTGTTGTTTGAAATTGTTATCCTTAAGGATACTTCCCTTCAATCAATTTCAAATCAAGTAAATGAAGGCAATCTCAAATCACCCATAGTCCATACATGAACTAGAATAGAATTTGATTCTCATTACTTTGATTCAAGGACTCATAAACTCACCTTATAAGAATATTCAAATCAAGAGGAACATTCATTCAAGGTGAGGAACATCCCCCGTTACTTCTTCCATTCTTTAATTTCCATGTTAGGTTAAATCCTAAATGTGGAGAATTTTAGAGAATCATTAGTTCTAGTTTCATTCTTCTCATTCCTAGTTGTATTGATTTTCATGAAGTAACTCTTTTAATGCCCCATTTTTCAAATTCTATACTCATTAATCATGTGTATGAAGTATTGTTTTATAATTTCCATGCCACATTTATGATTAATTGCCTATGAGTATTTCTCCACTATACACGACGAGAAACAAAAATGTTCATACTAATTTATCTATAAATTGTATGGTGAAGAAGTACATTCATTGCTTTTCATATTCTCTAATTTCTAAATTAGTTGACTCTATCATGTGGGTAGATCTTAAAATATGGTGAATGAGAATTAGTTTCTAAGTTGTGTACAAAGCAATGTTTGGAATCCCATCTTTCATGATTACTATTGATTAACCATGGGATTAAAATTCCTCTTGTCATATCTACATTGTGGATGCATTTCTAATGACATGATTTGAGCCTTACAACTCTTATTTCATTATACATTATGAGTTGTAAAAAGGAGGTACATGGTATGCCCTTTTTAAGGAATGAAGAAGGGCCCTTAAATGATCCAAATGATCTGATCCCCTTTGGAAATCTACATGACACTTCGTGAGCGCTCCTTTGAGTTTAAAGAAATCATAGAAGTTCATATTTAACGCATGAATGGATGCTTGATCTTTAGTTAAGAATCTAATAGCCTGTCCACATCTACAATTTGAAAAGCATTCTTATCCAACCAAATAAATGTACATAGATGTCATGATGCATAACATCCACACAACATGTGAGCTTTATCAAGTGTTCATCATAAGTCACATCCTGTTGGGTTTGATAAAGGTTCTATTAGCTAAGTTTGACCATTAAGATATGTGCATTTGCACCACTATGGGCCGCTCACCCTTTACATGAGGCTTTTTCGGGTTTAAAACCTCCTCGGGTGTATCCTGAATATTTTTTCAAGAGGTTAGACATCCTTGGGTGCACTCATTTACATGATCTTTTCCAGGTAGTCGGTCTACCACGAGCGACCCTTTTCTTTTGACATCTGGATGTGCATCCTTAGATCTATGACTTAAACATACATTCATACATTCATGCATATGTATACATAGTATTACTGTCTTATGAAATCACTACCAAAAAATTGCGTAAAGGCTACGGACTGTATTATTTTTTTGCTACGGATATAAACCGTAGTAGGTTTAATCCGTAGCTAATAAATTCTACACCAACCCGGACAATTAGAAATTGACGGTAGTGTGCGGGATTCTATGGGACCCACCACAATATATGTGTTCTATCTAAGCCATCCATATGTTTTGAAATATCATTTTAGGGTACGAACCCAAATGGCAGGTAGATCCAAGGCTTAAGTGGACCACACAGTAGGAAACAATGGAGATTAAATCACATGTTCTTCCTATGGTGTGGTCCACTTAGGTCTTTAATCTACCTCCTTTTAGGGATCACACATTAAATTTAATTATTAGAATGAATGGATGGCATGGATAAACCAAATACATCATAGTGGGCCCAACGGAGCCCCTGATTGGACCGTCCATGTGTTGGTCCATCTCCACGCCAAAAAAAAGGGCGCGCGCTCAAAATAGAGCCGCGCCCAAAAACCCTTTTCCTCTCCTCTCCCACTCTCTTTCCATTCCCTTATTTCCCTTATTTCCCTCTCTACTGATCTCTGCTCCCAGTCTCCTCTCTCTCTCTCTCTCTCTCTCTCTCTCTCTCTCTCTCTCTCCCGATCGCTACTCACATTCTCCGCTTTCCCTCTCTTTCTCTCTCTCCCGATCTCCTTTCCCTCTCTCTCTCTCTCTCTCTCTCACATGCTCCATCTCTCTCATTCGCCTCCCTCTCTCTCTCTCTCACATGCTCCATCTCTCTCATTCGCCTCCCTCTCTCACCGATGCATCTCCACCATATCTTCTATCTCCCTCACATCATCATCTTGCTCGGACCTCCATTGCAACAGCCATGAAGCTCCTACATAGGTTTGTATCTGCCATTCTGCAGCCATTTATCTCCGCCATCCTTTCATATTTTTGTGACATCTCTTAAAATCAAAGGAATCTGAGGCTTCTCTTCATATGTTTGATCTACTCCTCTCTCTATATCTTTTTTCTCTCTCTTTCAAATTTCATGCATACTAACTGTTTGATGAAATGGCTCAACAAAGAAGGTTTTGGTGGTAGAACTTTGTTGTGATTATCGTTGATGTTATTGTAAGTTTTTTCTGGTGATATTCTTCAGCCCTCACTGCAGGAAAATTGCTATGTAGCTAAAATTTCACATCAAATCCAAGGATCATCAGTATTTTCTTATTTTCACATCAAATCCAAGGATCATCAGTATTTTCTTTACTTTTAGCTTACCCTTTATTTCATTTGTTTGATGTAAATGTGAAAGGTTATTTCTAAGTCAATATCTCCAAGTCTATGCTCTACTAATTTTAGTTCTACAGATTTTTTAGGCATTTGAAACAGGAAACAATCACAAAATCCACCACTCAGAGTGTGCAAGAACAACATGGAAAGTGAGATTCCTTACTTCAATTTTTGTGGCTATTCTCAATAGCTGTCATTGCATGTTCTTCTATTTCATTCTGATTATTTTGTGAAAGAAGTTGACTACATTGAATGGAAAATGTAATCTTCTATGACTTTGTATCTCTTGTTTGGAACTCCCTTTTGCTACTTAAAAGTAAACAGATTCATCCATGGCCGTCAATGTACAGTCTTCTATACTGGTTTTTCTAACTGTCTGTTCCCTTTAATGTTGATGAACCCTTTACTTTGGGTAAGGTTTGGGCATGAATTCTTGGTCCATTTTGTAAATGGGTCGGGCTTGTGCTAACCCCTACCCAATCTAAACCCCACCCATTGTCACCCCTACTTAAAACCATTGGGATCATAATACACCACCACACTCCTTAGTCGATGTCCATGGCGGCTCACCATGACAGAAGTCACTCTAGCTTATTTTCAGGTAGCCCTTCCACCTTGTGGTGTCTCTCACTTTTCCAAAGCATTAATTATCATGCACCCAAGGGTTTCCTTACTTGCATTCCTTTATTTTGGTTCATTAGTATTATGCAATTTTTTGCTAACGGGTAAGTTCCAGGTTTTTATACAAGACATGATATTGAGCTGAAAATAAATAAAATTGCAGGAACTAAAAAATAGCCATTTTCTTTTTAGTTGTAGTACATCTTGTTTATTGGTCTTCATTGTTCAGTTGCTAGTGTTGTTATTCCCTACATTCTGCATATATTATTAATGGGAAAAGTATAAACGAGCTGTTTGGATGTACCCAAGAAGTTGGATGGAGGGATTTTCCTAGGGGTGGCAATGGGTAAGGTTTGAGTCTGGTCAAGGGCCATACAAGGCCCAATCTATTTAGTAAATTGGCCCAAAATCCAGACCTGAGCTTGACTTGTAACCCCCAAATGTCACAAACAGGCACATCTCAGCCCAAATTTCTCATTGGGGGTGATCCAAATTGGCCTAGCTACCACACTTACAAATACTGGCTTTCAATCTCATATGTACTGGCCCTTTTCTAGATTAAAAGAAAGACATTTGGTAGATGCCTTGCCTAAAGTCTAGCCATGGCCAGATTCCATTTGGATGGGCACAAAGGACAGAACTTTTCTGCACTAAGCAACTGATTGCATTTTCAAGACTGTCTTTTTCATCTCTATGGGCCATTTTGAGAAATTTCGTTTTCACTGTTGGACCAACTGAGAGTTTCCATTTGGGTGGGCACTACTTAGGATAAGATGGAAGGAAATGTGCTTGAAGAACATGTCTAGTCCTTGGATTGGTGGAAAATGGGATTCAATGGAGGAAAGGACTGATTTCCTCTGATTTGACAGCTCCCCTATTTTGAGAAAGCCTAGAGTGAGGAAATTGGTTTTTGTTTCCTCATAAAGGTAAATAATTTTTGTAATTGTTTCTCTTGTAGATATTCACTGCAGCAATCTACTACTGGTGCAATTCCACATGTTCGTATCCTTCTTAGGTCGTTTCAATGTTTTGGACATTTTTCTTTCCATGGCATTGTTGTGGTTATGCCCCTGAAAGTCCGCTGATATTTTCTACTTGTGAAGTTTCAATTATTTTTTCCCCTTAATTGGTTGATATATCGCCTTTGTGAATCTTATTGGTCTCCAACTGGCAATTTCGAATGCTTATCTTGTTTTGAATTTTTTGTGTAATCATGGTGGAATCTTTCTTGTTTTTTGTTTTTTCTTATTTGTGGAGAAAACTGGTATAAAGTGGCTTCCCTTATGTAATTGATACTCTATTGCCATTCTACTCCTTTAGCCACTTGTTTACTTCTCGAGGTTGATGGCCTTGGCTGTGGATTGCCTACTCGGTTTCCGAATGTACCCATGTTGTCGTCATTATGCAATTTTTTTTATGTGATTCTTTTGCAAGTTCTTCTACTTCAACATCTGCAATTGTCTCCACTGAAGGTACAGCAAAAATCAGTTTTTCTAGTTCTATTGCCACTACGGGTGAAGTTCTTATTTTAATTTCTTTTTAAAGGCACTCTTGGATCTCTCTACTGACGTTGCTTACTCTCGCAAGCATGCTTCCAACCATTACAAGAAATTAGGGGTATCTTTATTTCATGCCTTTGGGCACATTATTGAATTACAAGTATCTTTGTTCCGTGCCTTTCGGTACATGATTGAATTAGAGGTATCTTTGTTTCATGCCTTTGCAATTTGAGTTCTTTGCCTTATCAGGTTGTCTTTGATTTTATTTTATTATTTTTTTATGCATGACTTAGTTTTTGAGAATTCTGCATGCCAATTGAATTGGATCATAGCTAAACCTTGGCTTAAGTAATGTTAGGGTGGAGCATAGGCTAGGCTTCTTGTAGTGAATATCTTGTAGCTATATAACTTATATTTACATTGGTGAGAAACTATTCGCGGACCTGCAGATCTTAGACATGTAGACCATTTATTCATTACAATATTTGACAGTTTGAATGGGAAATGCCAGAAGGAACTCAAGACAATTGGGAGGCAATATCCGTTTAAACCTTCGAAGCTCAATTTTCTTTGCCATTATGAGTTTTGAAATGTTGAATTTGGTCTATATGCTTATTGTCTCCATCGATCATTTTCTGTTTGCCTTTGTTATAACTTGTTTATGTCTGTTAATTGAATCGTATTGGCATCTGATTTTTACACACCTCACTCTTGAATATGAACACTTGGACATCTTTTATTTTCCCCATATGGATGTATGGCATGGATAAAACACATGCATCAATGTGGACCCATAGATGTGGGATCTTCACTCGTCCTTTAGTTTCTTCATTCCTGCTTCCCAATGCTTGTGTAATTTTAGATTGGATGTCTTTACTCCTACCTTTGGCGGTAGAAAGAGGAGTTTGTGTAATTACCAATATGGGTGCAAGTAAGAATTTCTTATCATTCACTGAGCTTGCAACATGTCAATTACCTGATATTGATGAATAGTTGTTTGTTACTAACATGTCTAGATCTTTTTCTTGGAAGTGGATCTACATGTTTCATAGGTAAAAATCCTAAATATTTTTGTTTATAGTCTGAATTTAGTTTTTTGTCTAATTATCTAGCAATCAAAGGCCTCAAATGTATTTTTTAAATAACTTGTTAGTAAAGAATCATTTTGATTTGGATTTTTTTCTTTTTCTTCTTTTTAGTTTTTCGATTGTTGCAAAAGAAGGCTGCAAAACAAAGGTTTATTTTATTTTTTAATTTTTATTTTCAAGTGGTTTGATTTGGGTTTTCAAGTAGATGATCCCCTTAAGAATGTGAAGCTCTCTGGTACTTGCTAGTTTGCACAGTATCCCAAATCCATCATTATGATGGGGATGAAATATACTTCAAACTTGAGTCAGCTACATAGTGTGAGTCAACATAGAACTTCACATGATGAGGGAACAAAATCTGAATAAGCTAAATTTGATATAGAGAGTTAAGAGATACTTCAGAACACTGATGAACAAACTTTCTGTAGTCTCAATGGGTGCAGAATTGCAAATCAAATTTTGTTGTTGGTCCCAAATATTCAGGTTGTGACATTCCCTCTTGACATCCCTGCACAAGCAACTTTGTGCCTTTAAACTTGTAATCCCTGATGGTTTTTGTTTGCATTTGACCTAGAATTTCTGCATGACCTTGAGATGCATGAGGTTTTGGGAAAAACACCATGGCATTTATTTAAATGTAAGAATTTCTTTATATACTTGCAATAGATTGGCAAATTTACCATGAATAGTTCCATGCAAACAGTTTGCCATTTGTACTAGATTGAGAAAATTGAATTGGCAGATTACCCATGCTAAAAACTCCAAAGTTCATTGTGTCAGGTTACCCATGCTCACATGGCTTCATTTCATAATATGGGTCAAAGGTTGGACTCAAGATGACTTGAACTCAAGACATGTAATGAGATCTAGTGTAATTTGTGAAAACCAGATTCGAAAAATGATGAATTGAGTATAAAAACATAGAAAATAAATACCACAAATTGAATAGGGTAATGGTGAAGTGAATTCAGTGAATTAGATTCATTAAACACCTCACGGACCTAAAACTGCAATACTGAACATGAACTGAACTGAACAATGAATATGAAATCTGTGTGATATCTACAGCATCTATCATCATGGGGGGCCCAACATAGAGATGAGTTGGCCCAAAAGTCATGTCATTCTACTCATCTAAAGAAACACTAATAGTCTTCATTTGTATGCCCCTCTCTCTCTCTCTCATGTACACAGACTATCCTCTATTCTTGAGATGTAACGACATCATGCTATCAAAGCCCCTTGAAATATATCGGAAAGCAGGGCAGAAGATACTTACTCTCCTTATCCAAACTATCCTTATGTCCTTGATCATTCACTACATGGTGATTTAAGTTGGGAGGAATTTTTTTCCTGTTCGGCATGTCTTAAGCTACTTATGTGTTGCAGGCTGAAACATTTTCTGAGTTTTATGAAATATGTAAAAGCCTTGATCTAGGACGTGGAGAAAAGTTCATCAAGATTGAGCAGGTTTCAATTTTATAGTGATGCCTCTTAAAATAGCTATTTCTTTCTTTTTATTCTGAAACACTTCTTACCAAGACTTTGACGACTCTTGTCATCAGCTTATCTCTAATCAATTCAAGGCATTGGGCCATTTATTTATTAATAATGCAGCCTCCAACATCATTTCTCATAGCCATGGAGGAGTATGTGAAGGATGCTCCAAGAGCTTCATCAGTTCGCAAGGATCATGTATGAAAGTACTCTTGGTTTAACCATCAGACATATCCATTCATGATGCGTCCAGTCATCTATACTATTGGTATTAGTAAATAACCTGCAGATCGGTATTGATTCCTGCATTTGGTAGCGACCTAGGCAATTGAATGAATGAATGAATGATTATAGAGGTGGTAATTGAATGAATGAATGATTATAATTTTATTTTTTTTAAATGTTCTGCTATGGACAACCTTCGTAAACACTCGATGGTCCTTCCAAACATTTGTCTTCTCTGCTACATTTTGCTTGCTTTAGCTACCATATGCCATGCTTGGTGAAGGTGGCTTCGGTCCTGTTTACAAGGGGAAGCTAATGGATGGTCAGGAAATAGCAGTGAAAGGCTGGTGAGGACGTCAGTGCAAGGAGTGGAAGAACTTAGAAATGAAGTAGTCATGATTGCTAAGCTTCAGCACAGGAACCTTATAAGGTTGTTGGGTTGTTGCTTGGAAGGAGAAGAGAATATGCATGTCTACAAATACATTCACAACACCAACCTCAACTCCTTTCTATTTGATCCAATCAAATGCCTTGAACTTAATTGGGAAAGACGAAATAATATCATCGTAGGGATCGCTCGAGATCTTGTTTATCTCCATGAAGACTCAGATTAACTGTTCGCTATATTTCTCTTCTAAAACCAGTGCTATATTTGGTATTCCTCATGTAGCATTACTGAAATGAGATGTTTATGGTGATAACAATTGTGAAATAGACATTTTCTATGTAGCATGGATAATGACCAAAATGTAGGCAATTGATTGAGTGTTTAAGATAATCCAATCGGTGGAATTTCAGGCCAAAAAAAAAAAATTTCCATATGCCATGCTAGTTTTAATGAGTCCATCTCATTTATATAAGGGTGTATTTGCTTGCAACAAATTTCATGAAAAATTTCACCAAACTAGACTGATTCATGGTGAAATATCATGAAATTTTAATTGGTACAACCAAAGGCATCCTAACATTAATTGTGTATTAGAGATTTCCATAAGGATAAAAAACTCTTGATAACCCATAATTTACATAAACTAAACTATAATCTCTAATACATAATACTGTTAACTAAATGAGATGAAATCACTTTGAAGTGGCAACCAAACAAAGCCTAAAATGATGAACTTCGATGGCTCGCATTCAGCTTCATAAATTAACAGTTGAGCTCATCCTGACAGCATGATTATGGGATTGTGGTTTATTTGTAGTACTCAGAAGATGATACGGTTTATTTTTTTGTTGAAGCATGTATGTTTTTGGATCTGTTCATCTATATATACATTTAGTTTTCCTAGCTTGATTTTATTGCCACTTGTATGCATGACATAGATCTGTACATTGTATTGTTGAAATCTGAAGATGAGCTTGTGGAGAATGAGAGATCTGATATTAATGGAGAAAGACATGAAAAAAAAAAATCAGTTAGTCCAGTTATCTATTTTACTTGTTTGAGTCAAGAGGCAATTAACTTGATATTTTACTTTGAGATAGATCAATCATCATCCAATGATTGTTGCATGCCACTGTGAAGGTAGAGGATGGAAATGCATTTTTCAGTGGAGTAAGGTATGAAAATCATGAATGAAAATAGTAACATTTGTTTCCTTATAGGGTTCTAGCTGAAATGTGTATTTCTTTTTTCTTTTCTCCTTCAGGTCACAGCCTTTTTTGTTCTACCAATCACCAGTCACCAAAACTTGGATAGTGTAGGCATTTCTGTTCCCTTTCAGGAGATAATTGATATGGTGAGACCATTCCTTTTGTGTTAATTTCAATCCTCTTTGAGTTTTTATTAATTCATTAAGGAAAAAAAAATGATCATACATGATGCACTTCTTTTACTTTGTCTTTTTTCCCCCCAATGGTCATTCCGATTTATGAATGCCATGACTATTTGTAGGATGATAGAACATATGACGTTTGTTGTAGGAAGTGACTTTGTCATTACTAGAGTTACATTTCGAGACAACTCTTCAAAGTACTTACATAAATGATTGTGGGAGTAATTTTACAGAGGTTACTAAGAAATTAAAAGGAAAAGGAGTGGACTTGGACAACAATCGGTTTTTGTTTCTTCAGGTAGGTGATGGGCTAATGGCTAAAAAAGGCCTATTTACTTGTGAAAAAAATACCATATCGTCAAAATCTATCTTCTCTTTCAATTCTTTACCATTGAAATTTCAGGGTGCAGTCAAGCAAATTTCTCTAATGAAGCCAAAGGCCAGGATGAAGGATGTACCAGCTGGCCATATGCGAATGCACACAGACTCACCACGATTTGTATTTTTAGCATTAATGTTTTTTTTTATTATTATTGATTGTAATTGAATATAATTGAATGAATGAATGATTATGCAGGTGGTAATTGAATGAATGAATGATTATGCATGTGGTAATTGAATGAATGAATGATTTTGCAGGTGGTAATTGAATGAATGATTATGCAGGTGGTAATTAAATGAGTGAAAGAATAATTATGCAGATAGTAATTGAATGAATGAATGATTATACATTTTTTTTAAAATGTAGAAAATAGCTACGGATATTAACCGTAGCTGGTAGTTTAACAACTGTAGCTTTTATAAAATTCGGCATATTGCTACGGATCCAGTACTACTTTTAGCTACAAATATTATCCGTAGTTGTACGTACTTTTCACTACAGAAATAGTTGCTACGGATTATATCTGTAGCTATTCGGATCTATGGCTACGGATTAAATTCGTAGCCATGAGTTTTAGACCTATTGTTACGGCACCTACAACTACAGTCGTGCTACAGACTAAAACCGTAGCCATAGGTCTATGGCTACGGTTTTTATCCGTAGCCTTCATCCCATTTTCTAGTAGTGAATGGATATGCTAACTTAATCTACATTGGAATGATTTTATATGCTTGAATCTTTGAGGGAAATTACCATTGAGTTTTCACTCACCCAATCGTACGGTTGCACCAAATAGACATAGGTTTAATGGCGAAGGGTGGCACCGTTGATGGGACTCTTAGAATAGCTAAGGAGAAGTATGGCGAGGAGGACCCGTATGCTAATATGGTTGAGCCATTAGAGCTCAACTAATATCATATGATCTACTTACCTTCATGTTTCAGACTTTATCTTTGTTTTGCTTTCATTTGAGGATTGTAATTAAAATCCCCTACTGAGGGATTTCACTTTTATATCTTATCCTCCATTTAGGTATGTTGAACTCTTTTAATTTCACTTTTATTAGTTTATACAGTAGTTACATTTCTTAATGTTATGAGAATTGTTACTAGTTAAATGAATATTAGATCACTATATGACATAACCCTCGGGTTCTCATACTCGAGCCATCATCCTCGAGTTATGAGGATTTGGGTGTTACACTTTATGACATCCAGGCTAATAGATGGTCCAAAACACATAGGCTTTCACAGGATTTACATATAAAGAAACTAGCTTATAAAGATAGTCTTAGTGATAGTGTATGGGATTTGATTTCTATCAATACTTAAACATTTGCTACATCATGCATCATAATAATCATCTGATAGACATAAGAATAATTAGATCAATGCACAAAAAGCAATCCTAAACACAATCATATAGAGTGGCTCGGCTACTTGCCTACTCCACTCTCGGCAGACGTACTCTCCTAGAGTGTACTAGATTCCACTATCCAATGGTTTTAAATCAGGTTTACCATAAACCTTCACACCTATACAAGGTTAACTAAGGGGACTACATAAGGAAACATTAGGTGCCTACAGAAGGCATCGAGTCCTACATAAGGACACACTTAGGATCTTATACAAGGCAACCTATGCCTACACAAAGGCAATGAGTTCTACCTAAGAACTCTTAAAGGAGCCTACACTAGGTAACCCATGCGTACAAGGCAAAACATGTCCTACACAAGGACAACGTATTCTCCCATCAGTGGATTTATGAAAAGGTCTTGACGAGTTTGTTTCTCAAACTCTGAAACTCAATCCTACACAAGGAAAGAGCTTCAGAATCAACGGGCTCCTTACAGATAAGTGAGTGAGCACCTTTCTCGCACAATATAAAGATCTTCTATGTTGATGAAGAGTCTTCAACTCTGTTGAATTACAACTGCTTCTAATGCTTCGATCAATGCTCTGAGGTTATGAGGTTTAAGAAATTTGAGCTATCTTCACTATTAAATGATATGAGATAAATACCTAGAGAAGATTCCCATGAATAAGCATTCAAGAGTTCCAGCACAAAGATTTTCCTATAGAAGGTGCTACTGGAAACTCAATGAATGCCAGAGTTCATAATTCAATCCAAGTAAAGAAGATAACAGTAAATGCCCATACTATGGATTGAATGATGAACTCTTATGGGAAAAGAAGGGTTGACGATGAGGGTATGATGGATTACAATAACTCTCTCAAGATTCCTTCAACTCTTGCTCATTTTGTTAAGAAGCAACCTTCAATATATATAGAGAAGAATTACAACAGTAAAAAAATGGGCAGAAATCTGTCATTGTCGATGCTATCAAATAGTCTTTAATTACATTGAAATTTAAATTTTAATGTTATCGAGCCTTATTCGATTGCATCGATTTCTTATACACATATATTCATTTTTGTGTAGAACAAATTTTGCTCAATTTTATTAAGCACCCTTCGATTCTATTGATGTGCACTTCAATGTAATCGAGAGGTGGTTCGTTCCTATCGGATTCTATTTAGAAAAATTACCTTTGGTAGCTAGAAGACTTTATCCTAGTTTTTTATATTATCCATCATCATTGGATGTTATCGAATTTTGAAGTTTGATGCAATCAAATGGTCTTCGATGTAATTGAAAATATGGATATACATGGATGACTTGCTTGACAAAATATTCCTGATTTTTGATGTAATTGAACAGTTTTCGATTCCATTGAGAACTTACTCTCGATGTGATCGAAGGTGACTCGATTATATCGATGAACATTTAGAGAATATTTTCTGTGTAGAGAGTGCCCTAAGTTGATGCCATCGAAGTGGGTTCGATGCTATCAAAATTTGAATTTCGATATCATCGAACTCTATTCGATATAATCGATATTTCTTAGCAGATGGTTATTTTGTTGCTGGACGGAATGAGTATATTTCTCAATGCAATCAAACCATGTTCGATAGAATCGAAAATGTCTTCAATTACAAATCGATGCAATCGATTTTACTTGTATAGTTCATGTTTACTCCTCTAATATTCTAAGTGTTCAAAAATTAAGCTTTCCAAAGATGATTTAAGATGTTTGGGGGGTAAGACTAAGTTAAATGGGCTCATGTACCTCAAGGGTTTGGTTAGGGAAGTGACGCTTCATTTACCTGTTTGGAGAACTCGAGCTTCTTCCTAGTTGAGGTCTTGATCTTTTAATCTTCATCTTGGGGCTCACTTGAAAACTAACACAACACTCACCTTCAATATTACTTTCAAAGTGGATTTCTTATCACTTTGTGTTGTGATTTTTTTGTGTGAGGGTTTTTCCATATAAAACTTGCATGTTTTATGTACGTTTTTTTCATTTGATTTTGTCTTGTTAGTCTAAATTTGGGTTTGCTTCTACGCTATCCCAACATAAAGGTGGGTTGTGGCGGTCCAAATACATTATCAGAACTTGCCTATTAACATTGATATGAACCATCCAGTCTCCTAGCCATTGAATTGAAGTAACTAATTTTTTAGAGATATAGGCCATTGAAGGTGGGTGGTAGATGCTTTAAGGTCCAAATCAATGATCCACTGCTTCTAGTATAAACAACATGGAGCATATGTTCTCCTAGCCATTTAGGGAATGGTTAGGATCATTTGAACAATTTGATTTTTGTGAGAGTTGAACCATAAAGGTGGATGACAAATGATGGATTGTCCAAATCAATAATTCAACATTTTCTGGTATAATATGTCAAGAAAGATGGATACTCTCAGCTTCACCTTTCCTCCATGGAAAGATTAATAGATGGAAAATATTTCTTCAACTTTCAAGCATAAAACTGGAACCAAGTATAAAATATTGTATTGAATTAAAACTATTGAGGACTATATACAGATGAAAATTTCTAAGAAAAGAGAAACAATTCAAAGGACTTCTATTAATAGCCATGGACAAATATGGATTGGTTAGTATGTAGTTGATGTAGGTAGGATGAGGTTGAACAGTGATCAGTCGCCATGAACATCAGCAGAGCTCTCTTTACATCTTTAGGCATTGGTCTTTGGAGGAATGAAATAGTGAAATCCATGATGACCGCATCACAAGGCATCGTGATTGGCCCATTACATGGTAATCCATATTCATCCTCGGACATTTTGAACAACTCTTGAAAGATGGGGTTGCTGTGATATGTCAAGGGAATTACAAAACATCTTCCATCTGCTATGTAGATGATGAAATGTCCCTTAATGGGTATATATTTCTTAGCTTCCCAGTCTGTAGTGACATTAGCTCTTGAGGTGGAGATTCTCTTCTTCCTTATGGCAGTAAGCTTCTTCCACTTCCTTGCGATCACGACTATCCTCTTGGGGTTGATTGTGGTTGATTCCATGGGTTAGAAGAAAAACTTTGAGAACCAAATAGGAGATGAAAATGTAGATCTTAGATTGTAAAGGATGTGGTTGTGCTGAGTAGGAAGAAGTGAAGATGGCTACCTATATATAATAAATTAGAGAGATGGAGAATACATTTGTGTAGCTTTCTCATGTTAGGCCATAAAGAGCGTAAGCCCATGTGTTGATTGGCAGTGTGGGGAACATTTTCATGTGGGCATCTTTTCTAATCATCAAGATAAATTCCAGTTAGAAATGGGACTCTCACTTAAAACAGCATTGTGGATCCTTCAATTACTATGTATGTCCAGTTTCCTGTGGATGAGATGAAAGGTACATGGGGCTTTCAAGTAAACTATGTCTGGGTGCAAGGAATGAACACCCATGTGATAAATGTACCAACGAAAAGATTGTTTGGTCAAGATGCATTAATGAATTACCTCCCCAAACATTACCAGACTAACAACACCTAGGTTCCAATTATTGAAATTTGCTATTGTTAATAAAAATGTAAAAGGGAGGCAGCTTTTAAAGGCCATGCAGATCCATGTAAAGGTAATTGAAATCCAAGACAATCTTTTGAATGGACCCCATTTGTTAAATTTGTACAATGATGGACCAACAAATTCCATGTGAACGTATCCATGGGTGCCAATTAGGTGAGTTCGAGGGAACAACATAGTGGGTAAGTTCTTGACCATGGTGCCCACCTTGATGTATGTTTTGTACATCCTTTCCATCCATCCATTTTTCCATTTTTTTTTCAAAATGTGTATATTAGATAAGGGAACTGTACAACAACATAACACAGTGACGATTCGGGCCGCCACCTAACAAAAAGAAGGAAAGAGGCAGCCTATCATGGCCCTCAAAATAAAAACATTAAAACTAAAAAAGGGGGGTCCTGGATTAGGTCAATTCTAATGGCACCCAATCCCAATCTGTCTTAAACAAGGTATCCTTTGGTGAAAAGGGAGGGGGGAAGAGAAAGGTCCATAAAGTCCTTATTTTGTTGGTCGGAGCTACCAAGATGGGCTAAGCTATCTGCCACTCTGTTGGCCTCTCTAGGGTATGGGCTATTGAGATGTTGGTAATTTTTAATAGGTCAACGTAGCGTCTTTTCTAATAGAAGGCCTTCTATTGAACAATGTCAAGCTTCATGAACATAGCAACGACCACTGCTGAGTCAATCTCCACCATAACTCTCAAACAACCATGGGCCACGCAAAGGCCAAGACTGTCTACCACCACCCTCGCCTCCGCTTGAAAATTCGACCCCACTCCACAACCTTTGGTAAATGCAATGATTAAGTTTCATCTGTCATCTCTACATACTCCTTAACTCCTGTATGGCCCCAGATTACCGCGGTAACATTGAGCTGGTACTAACCTTCATTAGGCCTTTTCCATTTTACTATAGAAATAACAGGAATTCTATCTGGGGCTAGCTGAATATGGAAGGCTGCTGAGACTCGGGAGAACTAACTCTTTATCTTGCTAATGGCCTAGGTCACTGAAATGGAGGAGTTACCAAATTTCTTTTTATTCCTATCAGTCCAGATTTCCCAGAAGATGAGAGATGGTGTTAGGCCCCTAAAGATACCAATATAAGAGGCCCCAATTGTTAAGGTCCACCATTGGGCCACTGCAAATTGCCTTGGAAGGAAGGAAATCAATAGGAGGGTGGAGAAGTGGGACCACGCGGCAATGGCTAGACCACCAAAAGAGAAGAGATGGTCTAGGGACTCTTGGCGGGCTTCGTCAACATGACAGAAGATCCAAAACTGATAGGAGGGCGGAGAAGTGGGACCACATAGCATGCTTTGTCTTATATTAGGGGGTGGACCCAAAAAATAAAGAAGATCCAAATCTCAGGTAGACCACACCACAGGAAGTAATGATCATTGACCACTCCGTTAAAAACTCTATATCTTGGCCAGGCCAAAGGAAATTGGTCTCTAATTGGTTTTAAAAATTAAGTCATCTTATAAGTCTCAAAGTTTAAGTTTAGTTAAAATTTATTATTTTTATTAAGTTATGGTTTTAACTATCTTTTTAAAGGTTAGATGATTATAAAAATCACTTTAAGTTTTTACATCATTGCCTCTTTGCCAAGTGTGCTCTGGATATAACAAGCATGGAGTATAATGCGTGTAGTAGGCCTTGCGTACATTGGGATACCAACAATGGCCTAGTGACTACTATTTTTTTTGGCACCCATATCATGTTGAGTGTGAAATATTGTATATTTTCCCATTATTATAGATTAGATTTATAAGCATAGATATTCTTAGTTGATATAATTATGTATTATTTCCTATGGGTGGTGATTTGGAAAGCTAAGATGAAAAGAATTGTTTAAAAAAAAAAAAAGATTTAATGCTTAAAGAATGATAAAGGAAAAACTTAGAGATTTTGAAGTGATTAATGAAAATTTCAAATACAAAAAATTCATGAAAATCAATTGCAAAAGACAGAGAAAAGATAAAATTTCAAAGTGCATCAACAAAAATAACAGATCGTTCAGTACCGCTTGAGGTTGGTTCGGTCCGACAAAATGTGCATAGAACAATCTAGCAATAAACAGTGAGTTCGAAGGAAATTAGGCTAAGTTTTGCGCACACTGGGATACCAACACTACACCAAAATCATCATTTAGGAACGGTTTTAAACCGTTCCTAAATTCTTCAAGAACGGTTTAATACTGTTCCTAAATGAGGTGTCGCAAAAAATCAGGAACGGTTCAAAACTGTTTTGGGTACCGTTTGAAAACAGAATTTTAGGAACGGTTTTAAACCGTTCTGGTGCCAATGATCATTTGAAAACGGTATTTTTTCTTATTTCGGAATGATTTTAAACAAAAAAAAACCTGTTATATAAAATAAAATGAAATATATTTAAGCCATATTCATTTAAGAATCAAAAGATAGTAAAAACAACCATGATGTAATTTGAAACATTATTTATCTTACTTGCAAACCTGACAGTAAAAACTAAAATCTACAATGGAAGACTTCAAAATAATGAGACCATTCAATAAAAGTTCGTCGAGCAGATGAAGAGCACCACAATGTAATGGCCTTTTATGTACCTAACTACAAGCAACAAGTAAAAATAAGAATAAAAACATGTGAATAGATTAAAAGAACAATCAACTATCAAAACAGTGTGAAAAAAATTGTGACAATTGAACATACATATGGGGGACTGTTGTTAGTTGACTCACCTGGTTTTTGGATATGCTCGATGCACTCCTGACCCGAGGGGAGCTCGTTCTAGACCAAGCGGGGCTACGAATGGTAAGAGAGACATAATTAGCTCGCTCTAAACCAAGCGGGGCTACAATGTTTAGAAATGAGTTACACAGAGTTACATAGACAGCAGACCTTCTGGTGATCCAAACCGTTTAGAAATAGGAAACTGTTTTGAAATAATTAACAGCTAAAATAGGTAGGACAATTCAGTTCCCACTTGCAAGGGAATTAGTTACCAGTGAAGAATATTGGGAAAGAAGAATATTCTTATTTGAATTAATGTCTTCCTGGAAAGTCTAAAGTGAAATTTCTAAAGGACGAGACAAGGACATGAAAAGCACAATACAAGTAAATAATATATAATGGAAGAAATAAGAGAATAGAACTTACAACAATGAGCTTTCCAACCTTTTCTGGCCTCTTTGCAATCTTAATTACAGTAGCAGCTGCTGCTCCAGATGATATCCTGACCTGTATGTTCACTCTCAATCATTGTAGGGAGGTAAAAGAGAAAAACTGAATATTTTGAATTTTATAATAAATATTTGTAGATTACAACTATTTCTGGGACTACATGAAGATAATTGTTTGCCAGACACAAGAACAAATCGAAGTTCTAAAGACTCATTTGGCCTCACCTTTGAAAGCCAAGGCAAGGCCTCAGATGGATAGACCTTAAAAACCCATTTGGGCTACCCATCCAGTTGCATCCCCACCTATACTCATAGCCAAGGTTTAAAAATATCACGACTCCGACCTTTTTCTTCTTCTTCTTCTTTTTTTCCTGAGTTACTGAACTAGGACTTACGCCTTACTTTCTCAATCAAGAATTATCTAATAGTCTATTGATGTAGGTTGATTACAATCAAAAAGTTAGATATATAAAGAATACATAATATCAAAATTAAGACAATCAAATTCTGAAGAAAAGAAATTAAGCGCAAATGTTTTGTTTATTTCATCAAAACTACTAGTCAGCAACAACATGGTATAACACAAGCAACAAGGTGAACTTAAAAAAATTGTTAGATACTTGTATCTACAACCCGTTCACTTATACCTAAAAATAGAAATTACCACTAGATTAACCTATATGGTGAGTCCTATAAATGCAACATCAACAACTGCTCCAAATTAAAGCTCAAAACTCATAGGCATCGCTCATAACTGACCAAATCAACTAGGATCAGGAGACCAAAAGAAAACTTTGAAAGAACTCATCAACAACTAGTATCACTCATATTGACTCATAAGTAACAGGTTGGCGATGACTTTAATTTCTAAGAAAAATGAACATAAACCAAGCATCTCTTGAAATTTTAACTTCTTTCAGTTTTTCCAGAAGGCATAGTTAATAACATTAGTTAACTTGCAGAAAATAACAGTCATATCAAACATATCTAACACATTTAAAACTTTTATAGAATGAAAAAAAAAACCATTTACAACTATAACCTAATACCCACCTAGAATGCAGAGCACCACACGTCTTTTTAGGAACTTTTAGACTGTAGAAGCTATATGAGTAATGATCTCTATAACCTGTTGTTGAACCTGCATTCATTCATGAGAATTTGACTACACTGCTATACATAAAATATTAAAAATAAAGGACAAAATTAAAGGATGAAGTACCTGAACATTTTTCTCACCCCATCCAGGAACAGCACAGAGAAAATGGAACAAGATTTCTGCAGACTGGTCAAGGTTTTCAGACCTTCTACTGCCTATTTTAACGAGATAATTTCTACCAACAGAGTAGATCTTACTAAGTACATCTTTTTTATAAGAGAGAGATGAAAAGAATTAATATTTTTATTCAACCACTGCCAAGAGATCAAGGCATATAACAAAATAATACAAGGCAGCCACAGCTATGAAAAACAGCCAAAAGGGAGGCAAATCTCGCCTCCAAGAAATCTCTAACTAATTTAAGCCAAATCAAAGAATCAAGCCAAAGTGCCAAACTTAGGGAATTCATATATAAGCCGGAGCCCATCATGAGAAAATCATGTCGCCAAGCACACTTCCTGTGATTTGCGGTAATATTACAAGTGATCAATTAAACATGGGACTCTTTGTCATAGCCCATACTTCTACTGGAGCATTATGAAACAAAAGAAGGAGGTACCTGTAAACCAATTAAGTCATCTAAAGGACAGTAAGGCAACTAGTTCAGAACGAACAAAAAACTCTCATACTCTAGACCTTGCTTTCCACAAAATAAAACAAGAAATGGGAGAAACAGAAAAATAGCAGAATGGAAACATATCTCTCTGAGAGTATCCAATTTAGGCCCTTCTAAGGTATCATAGTAGCGATCTACTGGTGACAGTTTTCTTATAATTAATTTAATTTGACTTATTTCTAGAAAACTTGAGGCATTGCAAACATATATCTCTCTCATGAAACTCATACTTTCTTGTCACTTTTTTTCTGTATGCAGCATTTCCTACTGATACAAAACCACCAACTTGTCATTGGCCCTCAAATAAGAAACTAAGGCCATCATTCAATGCATGACATTAAAAAAGCTTACCAGATCAAGCAAATGTGAACCAATCGAAACAAGAAGACCTGTTGCTGTCCTTTGCCAATCAGCATTGAGTTCCTACAAAAGAGAATATTTAGAAGATGTGAGAAGTCCAGATTGCGTCCATTTACCATGTATTACAAATAGCTCCAGTGCAAGTGAATTAACCACAAATTTAGATATATTCCTGTGAGAAAGACTCCAAAACAAGTAAACATATTCAATTACAAAATCCAAAGCTGACATTAGTGTGAGTCCATCCAAGCTGCCAACTCTCATGGGCGCCATTGAATATGGCTATGATGGAGGCTACGTTATCCATCTAATTCTGTCATTGGTCATGGATAGCTAGTCATTTTATTTCAACTGGAAACGAATTGGAGGGTTTGGAATATGTTACAAGTGGGGAATTCCTGGATTGATGTGCAGCCATACCATGTGTACATTCCATGATTCACCACCATTTAAGAAAATGTGAGGTAGTGTACCCCCACCAAGAACAACAAAAAAGGACCAAAGTCTCTCATCAACATCTTGCAGAAGTACACTTAAATTACATAAACAAGAAACACTGGTGTGCATGGAAACTTAACATACATGCTTGAGTTAAAAGGATGTGGAAAAAAAAAAAACCATGACTTTTTCCCTCCATATATAGAAACCCATCTACATGATAGAACAAGCATTTTGGGTTCTCATCACTGAACATGGTGGTGTACTAATCTTCCTGTTTAGTCCCAGGATTAGAAAGAGCAAGGGCCTCAACATTTGGCTCTCACTTCATCCTCTTCTTCCTCTTCCATTAAGTTTGGCTCTAACTTTGGGGAGAGGATTCTGCTTAGGGACCAGAAATTACTCCTGGTTGTATTTCAAAATAATAATATTATTATTATAATTAAAAATTTTGAAGAGCAATAATATAAAAAGTACTAGAAACATTGAAGCAAGGAGGTTAGTGGATATAACACATACATTATGGTGGCTCCCACATAATTTGGTGACATCAGCACACCAAGGAGGTCAGTGGTGTGTGGCACACCACACGACAACATATCTTGTCCGTAGAATCAGTATTATCCAGTGTAGGTGGGCCTAGGAAGCAGATTGGCTGGTGTACCTCACACCAGCTATATAGTTGCTGTATGTGCGTGTCGTGCGAAGACGAGCACTGACGCTCCTCGAGCTCTGAGTTGTATGAACGGTTCAAAGGAGATCAAAGTTACATGGCCCCCACAGTGATGTATTTATTATATCTACACTGTTCATCCATTTTTAGAGTTCATTTTAAAGCATTATCCAAAAGTTAAATCATATCCAAAGATCATCTAGACCACACCATAAATAGCAGCGGAGATAATGATTTTCACCGTTAAAAAATTTATAGGGCTCACCATAACATTTATTTTACATCCAATCTGTTCATAAAGTCACAAATACCTAAATGAAGAAGAAAAACAAATTTCATATTCATCCAAAACTTCTGTGACCTCAAAAAGGGATTCAATGGTAGACGTTCAATCCCCCACTGGTTTTTGCAATGTGGTCCACTGGTTTTTGTGTTGGGTCTATTTTCAATCTTTTTTTACTTTCTTTTTTTTTTTAATTCTTTTATGTATTATGAGAAATTGGTTTCTAATGTAGAATTTGCTTGGCTAGTTCGGAGAGTTTAAAAAAAAAACATAGTTAATTGCATAAGCATACATTCATACACATGGCTGTAAATAAATAAATAACTCACTATTCTATATGGCTCATCATGATTTGAAATTAATTCCATGAATTTTCAATCAAAATCATACTCACATATATTTCAGTGAGAGGAGGCTTGATAGCTAGAGACCCAATTGTTACCTTGCAGTAGAGTGCATATTAAATAATAAGTTCAAAATACAACCTAAATAGTAATAAAAATAACTAATTCAAGTCCAAGCATTGAATTGTTGTTGATCCAATAACATATCAGGTGTTTTAATCGAAATGAAGCTTCCACAAACATGATCGTGAATAAAATAATGACCCAAGATATATGATGCAAGATAAATAGCTCGGTCTAATTAAAATACCATCATCTTGAATAGTTTGGTCTAATTAAAATACGATGCAACATGTATGTATCTTGGAGCTGAGCAAGCTACGAACATAAACTTTGAATAGTTTGAAAAAGAAAAGAAAAGATATGAAAACCATAGTGAAGGTAAAGGACAAATTCTGTTAGTAATATAAAGATGGAAATGGGCATGGAGCTTCAAAAATTCTGTTGATTCTCCCTTGCTAATGGAAAATCAGTAACCTGCATTGCCTGAAAAACATGAAAGAACAACACCAAGAAATCCCTTGAGAAAGAAGAAGAAAACACACGCAAGCATGCAACTAGCTTAGGCAAGTAGTTAGTATATGACAAACCATTCCTTCCATCTACAACATAAGTTGGCCACCCCATTGTTGCTTCAGCTTTGTTAAAAGGCTTTGTTCATGGTTAACATTCGTGCTCTTGTCAAACAACAAAAGATAATCCAGAAACCTTCCTTGACTAAGGAAATCATTTACTATAATCTAAATTATTGAAAAGTCTTTCAGGAGGAACAACCTTTTGGATTTTAACAGTTAAAAAGTTCAAATGTTCAGATTTCACAATTCTCCGCTTATTCTTTAGTAATTCATATGCCTAAAACAGATTTAGCAAACCATATTATCTTTGATTTTTTACCTTCATTACAGTTTCTTCCTTCCACATATCAAATCCCTTGAAGAAAGACCTTGAAGAAGCACCTAATACATACATACAAAAAAATCAATGTACAAATAAACCCAATTCAAATTAATTAAAGCAAAAAAAAAAAAAAAAAAAAAAGTCAACGAACTGTCAACCTGAAACATATTTAAACAACCTTGGGTCAGCCTTGATGGGAATAAGGCCCAACCTATTGGCTTGGACTTCATCTTGGACCACGATGTGTTGTCTACACCAACCATTCAATGCAACAAAAAATAACTGAGCCAACCCTCTCAAAAGATGGTTATGATTTATTGGGCAGACTGAATTTGTGTATGTGACTCAGATTGAGGCTGAGGAACTGCAAGTTTCTGTTTGCACAATTTAAAATACATTTCCAATCCATTCATCAGTAAAAAAAAGCTCCATTAAAAAAGAATAAGGAAACCCATGAGCTAAAAAAACATCAAAATAGAAACCCAAAGTACAAATATATTACACAAGAGAAGGACAAAAACATCATAAAGAATTGGGGCTCTTAGCGATTCAACACACCATGATGAACATGAAATTAGCTTCGAAAACAAACCCATGAGCTAAGAACATAAAAATAGAATAAATAAATAAATAAACATAAGCATAAAATGCATCAAGAAAACATCATCTAAATGCATGAAATAGGAGAGTCTAGCAGCTCAATTGACAACTTTGAACGTGAAGTCAGCACTAGAAACCAATCGGCAAGCTAAAAAACATCACAAATGCATTAATTCTATAAAAATAAATAAATAAATAAATAAATCATTACGATGCATAAAACTAGGGAACTTCAATGATTTGCGAACAACCATGAACATGAAATTCACTTCAAAACAAACTCATCAGGTAAAGAACATAAAATGAAAAATCCAAATCATACAGTACATCAATATAATTAAAAAGAAAAAAAACCCATCAAATTGCATAGAATTAGGGATTTATAACAATCCAAAATATGACTGAGAACATGAAATTACCATTGAGAACAGACCGTGAGCTAAAAAAACCAAGTATAAAATGCATTAATAGAGGAAAAAACCATCGAGATGCATATAGTTAGGGATTTAAGTCGGTCCAACAGACAACTGAGGTAATGGGTTCAAGTGCGCTCTGTGTGTGTGTGTGTGTGTGTGTGTGTGTGTGTGTGTGTGTGTGTGTGTGTGTGTGTGTGTGAAGATTGGAATCTTCGGTGTCAACCAGGAGAAATTACAATTTTGTTCCAACAAACTTCTTGTCGCCAATTGGCTTTCTTGAACCACATTCAGATGTTCGGGTGGGCAGGATTCCGTTCCATCCAGATGAATATCTGCAACATTTCACATGGGACCTGAAAAAGTGGGATAGAAGAAGTGGAAAATTACTACCCGCTATGCTAGACTTCCCATTTTCTCTGATGCATCTCAAACAAGTAGAAGAATTGATGAGCATCTAGTTCACCAAAATATCCATTGTGATTATGATCTAGGGGATGTGTTTGGATGCAGTATTGAATCAAATAGCAATAATTAGTTCAGTAGACTAGAAATGGCAAAACTATAAAGTATTCATATTAATGGAGTATTATTGAAATTTCAATACATGACTTTCGAAGTTGGACTTGAAAGGAATGTAAATGATTGTCATTACAGTCAGGTTACTTCATTGGGACTGAACTGAATGTTCACAATTCAATTGAGTTGTGCATCCAAACACTCCCATACAAATTTTTCCTCATGTTCGAGAATAGAGATGTGTGCATATGTTTGAGTTTTGTGTTGTATATAAGTAGATAATATGATCCTAACCTCCTTTCATATTTGAATTCGCAGAGTTTCTAAGCATGGTTGCCAAAGCAAACACTTTCAGTTATTCTGAACTAAGGACTGCGATAGATGACTTCAGTCCTGCAAATAAGTTGGGAGAGGGAGGATTTGGGCCTGTTTTTAAGGTATTTTTTCATGTTAGGTCTGAAATATAAAAGAAACGGCAAGTTAAGAACTAAGGTTGTGTTTGGAAGTTTCCACCTTTGTCAGTAAAAGCAACTAAGCCCAAAGCACAAGTGAGAAAAGAACCGGTTCATAATTCTAGACCATTCTCATCTCACTTGGTTTGGGTTGGGAAAATGGAAACAAATTCCAATTTTTGGGCACACCCAAATAGGTCTTAAATTATGCACTCTCTTGATAATGTGATAATGGACAACAGAACATGCATACGAATGACACACATACAAATGTACAAAGATTAGATGGTATGGCAGGTGCATGGATAGAGGAATAAGATCTCCATTTTCTCGTAGTTGATAACCCTTGAATTCACAAGCAGAGTGAATCTTTAAAACGAGAAATAAAATTGACATTATTGAAAGAAAAGTGCCCTCTTCAAAATACTGGATGGCCTTATTTAAGCAAAAGAGGCCCTAGACTCCTACTTTGATTCAAACTAGGAAACTTCCCCAAAATAGTAAAAATTACCTAAAAATAGAAAGGACATCTAATCCTACCCAAACTCATGAACAACACTTAGATGACTAAACAAAGACTTGGACCTCAATCGGACTCTTAAAACCCTACAAAAAGCGAAAACGGAACTTACTAAAGGACATCAAGATGCATATAGAGGAAAAAACCATCAAGATGCATATATGATGAGTTAGCTTGCAGATTCATAGGGGATGGAGACATGTGCAGAAGTTACCAACTCCCAATCGGATACAAACCAAAGAAGCTTCAACCCCCCCCCCCCCCCCTCCCCCCCTCCAAAAAAAAAAAAAAAAAAAAAAAAAAACATTTTGGATGGTAAAGGAAATATTAGATTTCAAAAAACATATCGGATGGACCATGCCCAAAAAAATCTCCTAAGATTATTTTTATACAACCATGGGCCTTCATGTAAAAACTTGGTCAACAATCCATCTCTAGTTGGATGAGCTTATTCAATGGCTTGGATAAGACGAGCCTGGGCCCCACATGTATAAACTTGGTGCATAAAAAGGAAGTTCCCTGTTCATAAACGGGGAACTCAGCCTCTGATAACTAATTTAATTGCAATTACATGTGAAACTAGATAATTTATTATTCAGATCATTAAAACCAGATTTCATGAATCAGTTAAAAAATAGAAAAGAAATCGAGAGCATTGACAGTTGAGTTATCATCATCGTCTGAGCATTTCTCCCAGTGATAAGAGACGGCTTTTAAATGGTAGATTGGCATAAGTTTTTTTATCAACTGGCCACCAGACATCAACCTTTCCTATAGCCATGTATTTCCCCCAAGCCATGGATGGGATGGTGAGGATCATCTAATTAAAGTGATTCTTAGAACTGTTACAACCAATCTGTGATGGTCCCCGCCTAATATTGTTACAATCATAAACAATATTAATCGTCCATCTTTCATAGGCCATGATTAGATGGTTAGAATCATCCGATCACTAAGATTTTTGCCATGTGGCCAATACGTCATGGGATCCGCTAAAGGGATGGTACAGAGCGACTGATTGGACTGTCCACGTATCCCAAAGCATCTAGTAGAACAGAGCATTATAATGCTCTGCAATCCTGGACTTCTCCTAAACAAAACCCCATTTCAATGGCACTTCTGTAATTTCATACGTGGACTTCCCATCGTCCAAACCATGCACTGATAGCAAACGCCCACTAAACAGATGATCAGAACTATACTATGAGACCATCATTTGATGTAGGGCTGAGATTGAGTTGGAAACCTGCAGAGAACCTGTAGGCATATTTAGAGCTACGACGTATAACAACTCTCCCCAATTGCATCTCAGCCCCTTTTTCCCTAGAATAACATAAAACCCTAAAAGAGAGAGAGAGAGAGAGAGAGAGAGAGAGAGTTACAAGAACCTTAAATGCTCGGAAAGAATATAAATAAGAAGAATCCAATTTACCTTGTCACAACTGATGTGTATGTCACCGTCACTAGGCCCACATGCAGAATGGTTCAATGATCAGAACCGTTCGTATCGAGAGAGGGGGTTGAGATCTAGAAAGGAAGTTCGAAAGAGAGGGAGATCGAGAGAGAGGGAGGGAGAGTGAGAGGGAGATCGAGAGAGAGGGTTGAGATCGTGAGAGGGAGATCGAGAGGGAGGGAGGGAGGGAGAGTGAGAGGGAGATCGAGAGAAAGGGTTGAGATTGGGAGAGAGAGATCGATGGAGAGGGAGATTGAGAGAGAGGGAGGGAGATCAAAGGAGAGGGTTGAGATCGGGAGACCGAAAGAGAGGGAGATTGAGAGAGGGAGAGCCGACGACGGATGCGAAATGAGGGATTTTAGGATTTTGTCATAAGAAAGGGTTAAAACTATTCGGTAGTCTGCGGCAGATGGATCCAATTTGCCTCTTGGGCCTTGTGGGATCCACTCAGATGTTAATAATTGAATCCATTACGTCCATCTGTTTCAAAATAAAATAATAAAGTATACTAATAACAAATAAGAAGATCCAACACTCAATTGGGACACACTAACTAAACAATGGAGATAACCGTGTATAACCGCAACAATTCTAGTACGATGTAATACCGTTTCAAATTCAGGAACGGCTTAAAGCCGTTTCTGAACCAAAATCCCATCCGTACCAGTTTAACGATTTTGGTGTAGTGCAACAATGGCCTAATGCCTACTATTTATTTTAGCAGTCGCGGCATGATGAGCGTGAAATATTATATATTTCCCCCTTATTATGCATTGATTTTATGAGCGTAGTTACACTTAATTGATATAATTATATACTATTTCCTATGTGCGATGATTTGGAGAGCTAAGATAAAAAGAATGATTAAAAAGAAGATTTACTGCTCAAAGAATGACCAAGACTTATAGATTTTGAAGTGATTAATGAAAAAATTAGGTACAAAAAATTCAAGTAAACTAAGTGCAAAAGAGATAGAAAAGAGTGAAAAAAATCACAAAGTGCATCGACAAAAATAACAGACCGTTCGGTCCCACCTGAGGTTAGTTCGGCCTAACCGAATGTGCATAGAATACCTTAGCAACAAATGGTGATTTTTAGAGGAAATTTGGCTCAACACGTCAGTATGACCAAAGGCATATTCGATGCCATCGAAGGGAGGTTCAGTACGACTCGAGGGAGACAGAGACTTAAGATGGATATTGAAGAAATTCGACTATAACCAAGAGGCTAATTCGGTTCGATTAAAGTGAAATTCAGTGCGACCGAAGCTTTACTCAATGCGACCGATGCGTAACAAAAGTTCATAAATTTGAAGTCAGTTCTTAGTTGGTGCAGATTTTTCCTATTTGAAGGGTTGAATTTAGTCTTCTAAAATATGAATTAGGATAGAAGAGTTAGAGCAAGGAGTTTTGGAGCTTATTCGAAGTCCTCCTTATGGATTAACCATTTCTCTATTCATCCAGCCAAAGTTTGGATGATTCCTCCAACTACGATTATACATGTTTGAGATTGGAGTGTTGAATGACCTTTGATAGTTTTTTATAACATTCAATTTCTCATGTAATTACTCTTAAAATGCATGAATTGTAGGACAATCTTGTGTTTGACTGTTTCTACTTATTTAAGTTCCATGGCCTCTACTTTTCATATGAGATTTGCAACCCTTACACTCATATCTTCATTATCTCTTAAGACATACATTCCTCCATTTTCTCTTGATTATGTTGTCCTGGAAATCTTAGCTTCTAAGGAGGTGTCCCATGACTATGAGTTTTCAGCAACAGGGTCAAAGTAATCCCACCTGTTACTGGCCTCATTGTTCATGAATTTTCCATTATACATCATTTCTACAAACTGGCACATGGGTGAAGTCAGTCCCTCATAGAAGAAGCTTATTACTGGCCAAATTTCATAGCCATGATGTGGACAAGAATTCAAGAAATCCTTGAATCTCTCCGAGCATTGGAAGAAGGTCTCTTCCTCTCTCTGAGAGAAGTTCATAATTGCCCTCCTAAGGTGTTTGTTTTATGAACTTTTTAAGGAACTCTCTAGTCATTTCATCTCATATTCCAATTGATCATGGCTTTAAGGAGTGTAGTCAAAACTTAGCTATCTCTTTCAGAGAAAAAGGGAAAATTTTATTCGCAAGATGTCCTCGAAAATGTTATTAAATTGTAGGGTAGCTATAATCTCATCAAATTCCTTTAAATGCATATATGAACTTTCAAAATAAAGTTCATGAAACTTCGGAAGTAGTTGAATCACTCCTGGCTTAAAATCCATGTTTCCTGCATTGTGTGGGAACAGCATGCAGGAAGGTGTACTTTCCCTCTCTGGTTGTAAATAATCACATAAAGTTCTACATAGAGGGGCATGTTGCACTTCATTCTCATCTTGTAATTCTTCAACTGGATGGTGAGGTTGATTTCTAGCCATAATTTCTATTCACCTGGAGGATATTAGGTGGTGTCTAATTCAATGATGGATAGGCTACCCTTCAACTAATCCTCCTTCACTCAATAAACGTAGAGTGTTGTCACTTACCTACTTGGGCATGAAACACGCAAAACTTACAAGTTTTAACAAAACTACTACTAGAAAAATAAATTCAGGAAATTAAAGAACACTAGGAAAGAGATGGAAGGATTTCGCCAAATAAACTTCACTATATTAGATGCTACAAAAAAGACAACACGTTAGTGCTAGGAGACAAACGATTCTAATCTAGAAAATATGAAAGAAAATAGTCCTAATCCTAAACTAACTCTAAAACTAAGTAATTTAGGAAAATGCAACGCAATCCCACTACCAAAAAAATGACCAAAGGCTACAGACCATGCTAGCTTTTAGCTACGGATATAAACCGTAGCTATATTGCTATGGCTTAAAACCATAGCTAAAAAAGCCTAAACTGTAGCTAAAAGCTACCACCTTCACACATTCATCCAACATAAGATAGCGCTATAAGGGACCCTAAGAGGCCCATTAAAATTTATGTGTTGCATCTAATACGTCTATCCATTTTGAAAGAGATTGTTAGGGCAGGAGCCCAAAAAAGGAAGTAGATTGAACATTCAAGTGGACCACACGTTAGGAAATAGTGGAGATTAATAACTACCATTGATTGATGGTGTGGTTCAATTAGACCTTTGATTTTCCTAGATGCTGGGGTCATTTCCTATAAAAAATTACAATATTAATGGATGGAGTGGGTATATCAAATGCATCAAGATGGACCCCACAAAATCCTTGAAAAATCCATTCACCAAGATCCCGCCAGACATGTGAACGCAGAGGAACTACGACAGACGACACAATGGCTACAACCAAGGGACTTTTAGCTACGATTTTAGACCGTAGCAGGTACAAAATATGGAAATCATGCTCTCCTTTTTCTTTTCCCCCTCTTACGAAATGTTTTATTCTTTCCCTCCCCTACTTAGGGAAAAACCCCATTCCCTCTCACGTCCGTCCCTTTCTCTCTCACTCTCGATCTCCCGTGCCCCTTCTCTCTCTCTCTCTCTCTCTCTCTCTCTCTCTCTCTCTCTCTCTCTCTCTCTCTCTCTCTCTCTCTCTCTCTCTCTTCCAGCCCCATTTCAACCATATCTCCCTGTCTCTCTCCAGCATTTTTCTAGGGTTCCATTTTCAAAACCCTGATTACCCAATTCCAGCTTTCTCGTTTCTCCCACTCCATTCCATATCTAGGGTTTCTTTCATAAATGACATTCAACTAACAATCCATGGAATCGCATTGACAGCCGTCCCACCAAAGATGATAGAAAAAGAAGAGCACGGTAGCGCCAGCGGCGCTAGTTTTCGCATCCTGCAGCCCAAACGCGACCCTAAATCGAACTGGGCCGTTGATCTCGCCAAGAACCTTGAAGACTATCTTCTCAAGATCTTTTCCAAAGAAATCACGGTTGAAGATGAAGGCGGCCACCCCTCCATGAATTTTGTCGAAGGTCCCGTTCTTATTCGGATTTCCTTTGTTCTCATTACTTTTTCCATGATTTCTCATTCTGACAAGGGGGTTCTTTTGAAATTTTTTTTTTCCTGTTTTGTAGCTACTCTGCTTATTCAAGGTTTGATTTAGGTGTATAGTCAGAAAGTGGAATATCTATATTCTTTGGTTTTGCATGTGTTGGAGTTCATTTCTCAGACGAGGTTTTAATTTTGACTGTTGTTCTGTTTCCTTTTTTTTCTTTTTTTTCTTTTTTCTTTTTATTTCATATTCGATTAGGTGCAAATGTATAGAAGGATTCCAAACATTTATTTGAATAATTCCCTGGTTGAACTGTTTTGAATATTGATTTTGGGAAGGAAAGGGGACCGGTTAATGCACTTTCCATTTTCTGTGTTGCCCCAAAAACAGTGGAATGGTGTGTGATGCAACCGCACCTCACTCAAACACCCATGTTTCATATGTATGCACAAGAAAATGACCAAATGGGGTCCACTTAATCACATGTGGCAATAATTCCTATCTAAGTAGTTTTTATATGCATGATTTTATTTTAGAAACTCCATTATGAATATATCCTTATTTGATTAGTACTATAGTATCTTAGAAAGTCCAGCTGTATTAGAAGGCTTTATTTGTTGACCCTGGAAAGTGTAGTTTTGTGAAGAGAAAAGGAAACTGTGCAGTCACCTCCATAAATATGGCTCGTAGCAACACACACTAATTAGAATGAAGTTTTGTAGCTTTGTTTTTTTCATGGTAGGAGTATTGGAGATTGGATAATTCTGTTGACTCTAGTACAAGGCTGAAGGTTTACTGCTTGTGGGTGTTGTTCTCAGTCTCTTTGGTTCTTCAAGTTTCTTCTTACATATGAATTTTACTGTCTGTTATCATTATCTTACTATCTTCCCTTCATGAAATGTATGGTACTCTGCTCGAGTTTGATAAATCTGCTCATGCACATGCATATTTCAATCCAACCGTTTAAATTTCTAGTCCTACTGCAGATATAGCCAAGACTAAATATCACCTATAGATGTTATCAGGCCCCATGAAGTACATGCTAACAGTGGTGAACTTTGACTATTCCAGACAATTGGAAATCCACATTGCAAACAATCCAGGTTTCAATAAGTGAAAGTCTTTTAATTTAGTTAATAGGTGATGGTGAACAATACGATAACAAATACACTGATTTTAAACCTCACTTGTAACATTGGTGCAGCTCAAAACCTCATATAAGAAAAATACAGGATCTGAATAAAAAAGTTGTAGAAAATAAACCAAATTTTGTTTATAAACTGCCCTCTAACTTTTCTTATTCAAAACAACAACTAAACACTCCTCAACAAACTCTAATATGCTTCTAAAGAGAGAAAATGTTGATTTACAACTAACCGGTAAAGAGGATGAATCAAGAAGTATCAACTATAGGGCAACAAAATCTGATTCACCCAATAAAAAATAAAAAATAAAAACCATAGGGGTAGAGAAACTAACAATTAACAAATACCCCAGATTCTTCAAGTCCACTGGCCTACCCATATTGCATTTGACATGATGGATATGACTATGAGTATGATGCAACCTGTTTAATTTCTTCTATTTATTTATTTTACCCTCTTTTTTTTAATTATTTATATTTTTTAATACCCATTTGGCTGCACCAATATTGTATGTTTTTAGGAGTCTTGAAATCGCAATCCAGTGGAATTAATTTCATCCAAAACTTTCTATCACATTCACATCAACAAGTGGAATTGTGATTTTGATTCCCTTTGACGGAAAAGGAATAGTCCTCTTTATTGCCGAATCGGCTTTCCTTGCATTTCCAAACATGATGCCTTTTTAATGCAGGGTATCCCCTTTTGTCCAATTTCCCATAGATGGATTTTATGAAAAACTCCCAGAAGACATCCATTTTTTTTATCACTTTGTCCTTTCTTAAGAGATCTAACCCTCAACAGAGTTATGAGCTCCTTCTCATAACCTATCATGTTTCTTTTAAAGTAGGAGTCCAAACAATTTGGTTACTGATTGTCTCATAGCTGTTAATCTTTCTAAACTGATAAGTTGTAAAGGTTACTGAACAATCTACCTATCCTCCCAAAACCTGTTCAATGCAACCTTAATATAGACTTCAAGTTGGCTTATATGTGCTTTTTTAATTTCTACTAAATGATTTTCTAGTAATGAGAAGATGAAACTGTTGGGAGGTTGTCTATGGTAAATCACTCACCTAATGTAATTTAATATAACGGAAAGCATAGGAGTCTATGATGTTATGAACATTTTATTCACAATGAGCATGGCTACATCCATGTTGGTGAGTTTGAAATGATTTTTTTCTTAGAGATGGGTTTGGTGGTAATTTTATAAATTTTACAGCATTTGATTTTGTTATCAATGCTCTATATGGCTCATTACTAATCAGACTGCCATAGATTGTTATAAATTGGGTAATGTTAATTATGGAATTGTGGAATATTACTGATTCCTCCTTCTTTTTTAGCTCAATGGTAGACAAGCTGCATTTCAACATTGAGGTCTCGGGGTCAAGCCCAACTTACCTATCGAAGAAAGAAAGATCTAGTCTTTATATTTTATTAATCTTTCAAAAATACTTAAACAAATTTGTGGTTCTACCTATTTGATTTGATTTTTCAAAACATTGATTCCATCAGTGTTGACATAGGTTACATACTTTTCTTTCCTCCTCCTTTTAGCAAATTGAGTTAAAGCTTTTAGAACTAGAACAATGCTAGCCATCTGAAACTTTAGTCAACAAACCATTCTTCTTTAATGGAATAGGTTTTGGGGACTTCATGAGCACAAAGAAATCCCTGCAGCCTGCTAGAGTTCATTTGATGTTGCTTGTTTACGATGGAAGAGAGACTAGCCTACTCCAATTTTAAACAGCTAAATCAATTTAAATTCTACACTGCACTTTTGAATTTCATCTCCTCATGAAAGTACTTTGAAACAATCTCTTTCTTGGACAAGAGATGAGGATTTTTATGCATTCATGCATATTAAGTATATGTATGCATGCATGCATGTATATTTTACACATGAGTATGTCAACATATATGAACCTGAGACACTCAAGGTTGTGACAGAAAGCACTGCCATTGAGCTAGGGCTCAATGCCTCTGGCCTGACTTTGGTGCAGTATTCCCAAAGAGTGGGTGCACACCTCCCTCCCTCTATCCACAATTGGTGGGAGACATGTACACTAGCTTTTGGTGGACCATGTTTGATGGCGATCTTTTTCTGTATATGTATGTATGTCTGTCTGTGTGTGCGTGTGTATGTATTCCTTTTTGTAGTTTTAGATGAATGGAGGGTGACACATTGTATTTTTTTCTTGTAAATTCTAATTTTTTTTAATATATATAAATATTGGTGAAAATTAACGATAAATCTTAGGTTTTCTCTCATTCCCTTTTGCATTTTACCTGGTATACCCAAGGGCCTATTTGGGAAATGGGATTAGGTGGTATGGAATTGCACTTGTTCCATGCAAATCCCATCCGGCGTTTGTAAATAACCAAAGGATTAGATGAATACAAGTATCATATCATCCAGTCCCAATGGTAGAAACTGCGGGATTTTTGGTGGAGATACACTGCAACTTTTGCAATTGGAATCCATTATTCCAATAGGGCTTGAGAACTCAACAACCAAACTACCATTTCACAATTTGGGTTTTTGATTTGTTGGGATTGTGTATTTGTTATTAGTGGTTTGGTTTTTATTTTTAATAATTTACAAATGCGAATTCTTTATGATTTTTGAATTTTTAGATTGCAGGGTGTATGGTTGCTCTACTGGTAGTGGCTTCTACTCTGCTGGCAGCAGTGGCCGTTCTACTTTGTGATTTTGACCATATAAATAAGATCTTGTTTCTAATTCTGCTTTTGCTTCCTGTACTTACTCGTTGAGAATGTGGAGCCACATCTGGGCCACCTTCGACTGGTCGTAGGAGCTGTTCGACCGGTCGTAGGGGCCTGTTCGACCGGTCGTGGACCATCGACTCAAAGTCCAGCGAGTCCTGTTTTTTTATGTTTTGGGTCCTTCGACCAGTCGAAGGAATTGTTCGACCGGTCGTAGCTCTCCTTCGACCATTCATAGCTCTCCTTCGACCAGTGGAAGGTTACGCAGATTCGTTTCCGAATCTGATGCGAACTGTGGATTTTGGTGTCGCCTTTCGTAAGGGTGCAGAAGGGAAGTTACCTAAACTATATAAAGGGGTTCCTAGGGTTTTCCTATAGTATTGGGAAAGTAATAGGAGTTATTCTAAGGTGTGGGCTAAGGGTTTTCTATATTCTTCCAAGGGAGAGGTTAGTATTTTGCCTTGTAATCTTTGTTCTTCTTCATAGTGGAAGTTTGCATCCGTGGTTTTTTACCCTAGTTTGGGGTTTTTTCACGTATATCTTGTCTTGTGGTTTGTTTAGATTGTTTTGATCTATTTTTAGTTTATATTCATTTCCGTTTATCGTTTGTGGGTGAGGCCTGAGATTGGATCTAGGCCCACTGCGTTGTTGGTGTGCTGCGCAACAATTGGTATCAGAGTTATTGGTTTTGTTCTATTGGGAGTGATGGCAGAAGATGGAAAAATTAGAATTGAGAAGTTTAATGGTTCAAAATTTGCCTTCTGAAAAATGCAGATGGAGAATTATCTGTATCAGAAGGACCTCTATATTCCTCTAGGAGGAAAAGAGAAGAAACCAAAAAAGATGACAGATGATGAATGGTTTTTACTGAATAGGAAGGCTTTAGGAATGATCCGACTCTCTTTGTCTAAGAACGTCGTCTTCAACATATCCAAGATAAAAATGATAAAAGAACTGATGGAAGCCTTAGCCACCATGTATGAAAAACCCTTAGCATCCAACAAGGTTCATCTTATGAAACAGCTATTCAACATGAAGATGTCAGATGGTGGGAGCGTGGCTGAACATATAAATGAGTTCAATACAGTCACGAGCCAGTTGGAATCTGTTGGCATCAGTTTTTAGAATGAGGGCAGGGTGCTATTGATCTTATCCAGTCTGCCAGACAGTTGGGATGGTTTGGTGATTGATGTGAGCAATTCTTTAGGGTTGACAAAGCTAAAATTTGATGATGTGGCCGGTCTAATTCTCAGCGAAGAATTTAGAAGGAAGGCATCAGGAGTTTCAAGGGACTCAGGGAATGCTCTAAACGTTAAAGGAAGAGGAAGATCGTTGAACAAAGGAGGTAATAAATACAGGCATTCTAAGTCAAGGAAGAAGTTCAAGGGACCGAAAGATAAAAACGGGTGTTGGCATTGCGGCAAGAAGGGGCACATGAAACGTGATTGTAGGGCACTCAAGAAACAAGAAGGAAGCTCTCAAGGCGGGAAGGATTCAATGAATCTATCTGAGGAGAGTGACACAGAGGCATTGATCTTGTCTCTTGATGCAAGGAATGAGTCTTGAGTTATAAACTCAGGTGCTTCATTTCATGCCACTTCATATAAGGAAGTTCTGCGTGATTATGTGTCGGACGACTTTGGGAGAGTTTACCTGGGTGATAATGAGCCATGCAGTATAGTTGGAAAGGGGGACGTTCAGGTCAATCAGAAAGACAAAACAGTTTTGAAATTAAAGGATGTCAGACATGTACCGAGTTTGAGAAGGAATCTGATCTCAGTGGAGCAGTTGACCGACACCGGTTATGTGATGACATTCACTAGTGATTCCTGGAAGATTATAAAAGGTGCCTTAGTGATATCTCAAGGCAAAAAGGAAGGTACTTTGTACGTGACTTCAGGATCGTATAGTTCACTCGTAGTCGCATCAACTAGAGTGAATGGGTAGTTATGGCATCAGAGGTTATGACATATGAGTGAGAAAGGGATGAAAGTACTATTGTCAAAAGAAAAGTTACCAGGGATGAAGTCTATTGACTTGGAATTCTGTGAGGACTACGTGTATGGCAAGTAAAAGAGGGTAGGCTTCAAGAAGGAAGGACACGCTCCAAAGACGCATCTATTGGAGCTTGTACACAATGACGTGTGGGGACTGACACAGGTACCATCTCTTGATGGCTTACGTTATTTTATTTCCTTTATTGATGATGCTAATAGAAAACTGAAGGTTTATTTCTTAAAGCATAAATCTGATGTATTTGATGCGTTTAAGAAGTAAAAAGTTATGGAAGAAAATGAGACAGGTAAAAAGTAAAGTGTCTCAGATCTGATAATGGGGGAGAATATTGTGATAAGAGGTTTGAGGAGTATTGTACAGCAAATGGAATCAAACATCAGAAAATGATTCCAGTGACACCACAACAAAATAGTTTGGCTGAGCGCATTAACATGACCATTCTTGAGCGTGCCAGGAGCATGAGGTTACATGCAGGGTTGCCCAAGACCTTTTAGGCAGATGTTGTGAATATTGTCGTATATTTTATCAATAGAAGTCCCTTAGCACCATTGGATGGTGGGCTACCAGAAGAAACCTGGACTAGAAAAGAAGTGAACCTTACACATCTTAGAGTGTTTGGTTGCACTTCATATGTTCATATTGATACAGAGCACAGAAATAAGCTGGATGTGAAGTCCAGGAGGTGCACATTTATAGGCTACGGGTAGAATGATTTTGCCTACAGGTTTTGAGATGTAAAAAACAGGAAAATCATTAGAAGCAAGGACGTAGTCTTCAATGAAAAAGTGATGCATAAGGACAGTGTGCAGGAAAATAAGACCAAGGAAAAGGAATTCGTAGAGTTGGAAGAGTTACCGGACATGGGTGTTACAGCGCCACAGGATGATCTTACATAAGAACATTATGAAGCAGAGCCACAGACACCGGTTATGAGGAGGTCTACTCGAGAGAGGAGACCTAGGGTCCAATACTCACCCTCCTTACATTATCTACTGCTGACCGATAATGGTAAGCCAGAGTGTTTTGAAGAGGCATTATAGTCAGATATACGGGTTAAGTGGGAGCAGGCCATGGATGAGGAGATGGACTCTCTTGAGTCTAATCGTACATGGGAGCTAGTCACTCTACACAAGGGTAAGAAAGCTCTTCATAACAAGTGGGTTTACAGACTGAAGGAGGAACATGATGGTTCGAAACAGTACAAGGCGAGACTGGTTGTAAAAGGGTTTCAACAGAAGGTAGGTATCGATTTCACCAAAATATTTTCACCTGTGGTGAAAATGTCTACAATTCGTATGGTCTTGAGTATAGTGGCTACAGAGGACTTACATATAGAGCAGCTAGATGTTAAGACAGTCTTTCTTCATGGGGACCTTAAAGAAGAGATATATATGCATCAACAGACAGGATACGTGGCACTAGGTAATGAGAACAAGGTGTGCAGACCGAAGAAGAGTCTAAATGGCCTGAAGCAGGCCCCGAGGCAGTGGTACAAGAATTTCGATAGTTTCATGTCGGGAAACGGTTTTAGGAGATGTCATGTAGACCACTGTTGTTACTTAAAGAAGTTTGATACGTCGTACATCATCCTTCTTCTATATGTTGATGATATGCTTGTGGCCGGTTCAAGCATGAAGGATATCTTAGATCTCAAAAGACAACTGTCTAGAGAATTTTTCATGAAGGATTTAGGAGCTGCAAAATAAATCCTGGGTATGAGGATAAAGCGTGACAGGGAAAATAAGAAACTAGTTTTGTCACAGGCAGAGTACATACCTAAGGTACTTGATCGATTCAATACGCGAGATGCTAAGCCGGTTAGCACTTCATTATCCAACTACTTCAAGCTATCTAAGGAGCAAGGTGCAAAGACGTAGGAGGAACGTGACTACATGACCAAAGTCCCATACGCGTTAGCTATTGGGAGTCTCATGTACGCTATGGTAAGCACGAGACCAGACATTGCTCAAGCAGTGAGAGTTGTTAGCGGGTTCATAAACAACCCCGGGAAGGAACATTGGGAAGCTGTGAAGTGGATCCTCAAATACCTGGTGGGTACTAAGGATGTAAGGCTGTGTTATGGTGGATCGAAAATCAAGCTACAAGGCTACGTGGATTCAGATTTGGCAGGAGATATCGATAGCAGAAGAAGCACTACTGGTTATGTGTTTACTCTGGGTAGTGCTGCAGTCAGTTGGGTCTCTCAGTTAAGGAAGATAGTATCTATCAGTACGATAGAAGAAGAATATGTTACGGCTACAGAAGCATGCAAGGAGATGGTGTGGATGTAAGGTTTTATGGAAGAGTTAGGTAAGCAGCAAGTAGATTGTAAGCTGTACAGTGACAGTCAGAGTACAATAGACTTGGCTAAGAATTCAACCTTTCATTCAAGGACCAAGCATATTACCATCAGATATCACTTCATACGTTCGTTCCTGGAAGATGGATCGATTGTTCTGGAGAAGATTCATACAAGTGAGAATCTTTCAGATATGTTGACCAAGGCGGTTACAAGGGAGAAGTTGAAGCTCTGTTCAGCTTTGATTGGTCTTCAGGCTTAAAGACAGGGAGGTGGTGCACTCCGGATGAAGAAGACGAAGGTTTATGGCAATGTGTCTTCAAGTGAGAGATTGTTGAGAATGTGGAGCCACATCTGGGCCGCCTTCGACTGGTCGTAGGAGCTGTTCAACAGGTCGTAGGGGCCTGTTCGACTGGTCGTGGACCGTCGACTCAAAGTCCAGTGAGTCCTATTTTTTCATGTTTTGTGTCCTTCGACCAATCGAAGGGATTGTTTGACTGGTCGTAGCTCTCCTTCGACCAGTCGAAGGTTACGTAGATTCATTTCCGAATTTGATACGGACTGCGGATTTTGGTGTCGCCTTTCGCAAGGGTGCGGAAGAGAAGTTACCTAAACTATATAAAGGTGTTCCTAGGGTATTTCTAGGGTATTGGGAAAGCAATAGGAGTTATTTTAAGGTGTGGGCTAAGGGTTTTCTATATTCTTTCAAGGGAGAGGTTAGTATTTTTCCTTGTAATCTTTGTTCTTCTTCATAGTGGAAGTTTGCATCCGCGGTTTTTTACCCTAGTTTGGGATTTTTCCACGTATTTCTTGTCTTGTGGTTTGTTTGGATTACTTTGATCTGTTTCTAGTTTATATTCCTTTCCGTTTATCATTTGTGAGTGAGGCCTGAGATTGGATCTAGGCCCACTGCGTTGTTGGCATGTTGCGCAACATTACTTTGAACATATGATAAGCGAACTGAGGAAAAGTATTTGTTTCTTGCAGTTTTGGTACTACACAGGGAAAGCCCAATTTTGTTCCATTTAATGAGGAATTGATGAAATCGACTCAAGGTATTTCGTATGTCCTATGCTTTCTAAAATAGGTAAATGAGATTTAAGACTATTGTTTCAGTTTTAGAAAATTTCTTGCTTCAATTTGTTGATGGTGTGCTTCCCATTGATTTGGATCTCATAGTTGTTCTTTGGTTATTTCATCAATCAAAGATATGTTATCTCAAAAAAGATTTTGTAAAATAGTTTTTTCTATATGAGTCTCTTTTAATTAATTTATTGAATTCAATCTTTTCTATATGGGTTTCGTAAGGACCACACAAACACAGATGGTTTTGAGAAAGGCGCATCGGTGATATTGGATGATTCATGGTTCTCTAAGGACATCTTTTTGCATCATCTGTGTAAGGTAGAATTGTTCTGTTGTTTGAACATATAGAAATACTGGGAAGGTTCATAGTAAGGCTGATTGAAGAGAAGATTTGGGAGAAAAGTGCAAACATTGCTCACATGTGCAAGATCCAAGTTAATGATTTGCCTTGGTTGGTAGATAGTACCAATCATCTATATCCAGCATGCACATGTGGCATACCTGATGAGTGAACCTGTCTTGTGACGTCTGGTGAATGGCCAGGATCTCTTACATGTGTACAGTGAATCTCCTCTTTCATATGCTTATCTTCAGCTGTATAGATGTGCATACCGGTTTTAATCATTCGAAAAATCAGAATCAAATCTGAAATCATACAGGTAGCGAGCCAATCAAGTTTTATGCAAAATTATTGTAGCTAAGCTTGCGTTTGGCTGCACCAAATATCATGATATTTTTCATCTAATTAGACTGATTAACTGTGAAATTTCATGATATTTAGTGCAACCAAAAGCACCCTACACTGAAAATATTGAAAATGGTTCAAAAGACAGTCAAATAAGATTCATTGACTTGGTTGAGTGCTTTAAAGCTTGCCCAGTTATCAAAACAACTATTTTTCTTTTTTAATGCACAATTAGATTTCATTTAATTTCAGGAGTTCTTTTCATTGGTCCTAGAAGCCCATGTCATGGATGGTGATCTTTTGTCATGGGTGTGTATATTGATGCCCTCTCTCACTCTGTGTTTCGTCTTCTTATTTTTGAGTGTCTTAATGGCTAGGATTGATTTTTATGGACACTATGTAAGTGGACCTTGCAACGGGCTCATGGCTTCTACATGCCAATCTGCCACACATTTGTGAGATCCAAGCTACTCAACAAGAGGGTCCCATTGTCTAAATGCGGTGGCCCAAAAGCCTTTCTGTCTTAGAAAGACATGTTAACTGAAGGATTTCTAAAGATTTTGCTGTTGCATTGTTGATTAAAAGAATGATGTAGTTTTCTGCTGATGTAATTGGATATTGGCGATGTGCGGCTAATTCGCAAGAAGATGCTAAAGACTACAAAGGAAGGCATAAAACCGACAAGACAACAACTCAGAAATCTATGGCAAGATGCAAGCAGTGTTCATAGAAATGGACAAAAGCCCCATTATAAGTTCTGCTCATGAAAGAACTAGTACTAATAATACACCCGAATGCTTCTGATTTCTGCATATTTAAGAAAATTACAAAAATTCTTACCTGTCATTACCAAGTACTTTGGGATTAGAATGGTTAGTTTTATGGCTCGGGAAGAAGAAAGACAGTATGCATAAATTCATCACTAGGTTTCTCTACCATCAATGAAGACACCCAATCTCTGGGTAGAATAGATCTGATTGCTCAATGGGGATGAAATAGCCACTTGTAAGAAACATATTTTTATTGAAAAATGGAAGGGTCATATACTTGTAGAAGGTTCAATCAATATCAATGATTTCATAAACATTGAAATAATTCCTAGTTATAAAGGTTGCCTAGTGCATAATATAAATCATTAATTCACTAAGAATTATAAGCTTGCATCAGTCAAACGTACTTACAGTGGATGTTCTAGTATTAGAGTGAATGTCAGGACAGTTGGATGCTAATGAAAGTTCCTTTAGATTTCACCGTTACTGTTACATAACTGTTGATACAATACACCTTGGCTCTAATCACAATGGGCCAATGACCCACTGGTATAGTACATTGTGTGATTGTCACCACTAGGTTGTGGCAACTTAATGATGAACACGTAGCATACATCAATGCTGATTCTGGACTACCTAAATCATGGGTCTCCCGGAACACTTAAACTGTCTAAATCTTGCTAACCAAATTTGGACTGAAGACCATAATCTTTTTGAACCTTCCATTTCACAATTTTGATGGGCCTGGTTGGGTGCTTGTGTGCCACATGTACAGTGGATGAGTTGCCACAATTTATAGTTGGAGAAAAGAAGATTGTTCAACATTCCTTTTCTTTTCTTTCTATCTTTTATGTGTGTGTGTGTGCATTTGAGTGTGAATGTGTGTATTTTGAAGGTCCGTAAAGCTTGGGAGGCGGCATAAGAAAGTGGTAGACCAGATGTTGAGTTGATTCTTGACGGTACGACTCTTCTAACTCCAGATGACATGTTTGATTTGTTGTTAGGGTCTTCTAGCCACTTCTAATTCATCTCCATATAACACTTTTGAAAAGAAGGAAAACAAAGAGGAAAAAAAAAGAGAAGAAAATATAATCTATATTGGCATGTTGATATCATGCAAAATTTCATGGGGACTAATTGAGGCAATAAGAAAGCCTGCCAATTCGAAATCCAAAATGGTTGAAATGCGTGTAAGTATCCTCACTGTTGGGATTCCTCTGTGAACATGTGAGATATAGCCAACTGAAACAAAAATAATAATTCTGCTTACAAGATCCTCACTATTGTGTTTCCTCTGTTGTATCCAATTTTTCCTATATTCACTCTAAAAGAGGCAAATTAGATTGTTGATTCTCTTGCCAGATATGGAGTGATAAGAGGGTCACTTGTCAGGTAATCCAATTTTCTATCTTTTGTTTGTTTGTTTGTGTTTTTTTTTCCCTCAAACCTTACTCATCCCAAACATTTGAATGTGGCATGTGTGTGTGAGATCCTAGCCATTTGTCCATTTGTTAAGTGGGTCCAATCATGTATGTTTCATGGCTGCCAGTTTAGTAGTTAGGTAAGAAACACATGTATGTAACATGTGTGCCCACCAAGTGACTGGACTGGCCTGATTTTCACAGGTAGATGTTGACACTGCATAATTGATGAACAACATGGATATAGCATATACATGCCGCATACCCTATTGGCATGTCTGGAGATAGATTGAGAATCCTACTATACCATTAAGTAGCCTTCACATTTCTCACTCAAATTCCAAGGTTGTTGTTTTTATTATTTTTTTTTTCCTATTGTCTGTTTGTTTTGTCAGCAGTAATCAATCAACTTACAAAGAATTTGGCATGTGAATGGGCAAAAGACAATATAAGGACAAATTGCATGACACCTTGGTATATCAAAACCTTGGCATGTGAATAGGCAAAAGAAAGATAAGGTATTGGTTGTTAGGATTGTCTTTATAAATTTTTTTTTTCAGGGGAAGCTACCAGGAGGACAAGAAATAGCTGTGAAACGACTTTCTACAAGTTCTAGACAAAGCTTAGAAGAGTTCGAGAATGAAGTTATATTGATTGCAAAACTTCAACACAGGAATCTGGTCAAGCTCTTAGGTTATTGCATTCAAGGCGATGAAAAGAAGCTTCTCTATGAGTACATGCCCAAGAAAAGACGATGTCCTTTTCTTTTTATTTCAACATTATTGTAATTGATTCATTATTGAATGAACGATTGTTATTGATTCAGTGGTAATTGAATGAATGATTACGCCGGTGGTAATTGAATGAATGAATGAATGATTACGTAGGTGGTAATTGAATGTATGAATGAATGATTACGCAGGTGGTAATTGAATGAATGATTATAATTTTTTTTTTTAATGTAGAAAATAGCTATGGATATTGACTGTAGCTGATAATCCAACAACTTTAGCTGTTATTAAATTCGGCATATTGCTACAGATCTAGCACTACTTTTAGCTACAAATACAATCCATAGTTGTAGATACTTTTCACTATAGAAATAAGTGCTACGGATTTTATCTGTAGCTATTGTAATCTATAGCTACGGACTACGACACCTACAACTATGGCCATGTTATGGATTAAAATCGTAGCCATAGGTCTTTAGCTACAGTTTTAATCCATAGCCTTTGCCCCTTTTTCTTGTATTGTCCTCAACGACGACATCAAAAACTTGATCGCTTGATACCCTGAGTGCAGGGCTGTGATGTAGTAATATATTGATGAAATTGAGGTCGAATCCACAGGGATTATCTATGTGTGTGAGTTTCTGAACTACTTAGAATTAGAATTAGAGCTTTAACTAAATTTGAAAATTATTTGTGAAGTAAACTTATCGATTTAAAGGGTTAGAGCACCAAGGATCCACTTGTAGCTATTCTAATATTCATTTTACTTGATACAATTAAATATAACATAACTAGAATCAAAGTCCTATTCTATCCAACTGGATAATGAAGCGATTAAAGTATCATTCTTAGCTCAAAACAGATTATGGATTGGTTGCCATGTAACTGTCTCAACATTATAATTGCAGGAAATTTAAAGCCTCCACCAAACCCGTAGTCAATGATAAATCAATGAAGTTTACAAGTTTAACACTTGCAAAATATAAAAGAACATATTCAGATATTTCCTAAGCATCCAAAGTGCCTATAGTCGACAATGGATTAAAGTAAAACTTAAAATGAATTTCTTGCCCATAGTGCATTTTGAATATTTTTTTTTAATAATAAATATTGTTAATTAAAGGACACAGTTGGAAAGCAACATCCTTTGATAAACGAGTCTTGAGTACCTGATTCTACTCAGTTTATAAGAATAAGGTCTTATAAGAAATTTCTAATCACACAAGATTATTAGTTGGTTTTGAAATATGGATCCATCTCCAATTAAAACGGCTCAAACGTTTAAGATATATCTGGGTATGGTAGCTAGTGACATATCTATATATATGACAAGCTAGGCCTATCTTTATGGCTACCGATCATAGTTACTCTATCAACACTAAAAGATGAATAATCATAGTGGATAACTATATCAACAACGTCCTCTGTCATACGGATCATGGAGAATCTAAAAGAGCCAAGCAATTGTCCGGGTTAGCATCGTCAATCCCTTCAACAGTGCATATTACGATCACATTTCTTCATTAAAAGAGCCAATAATAGTGGATGATTCTTGTCAATCTGAATTCTTCCCTTGAGAATTTCAAAAAGATTTAGATGCAACAATATGTTAGGAAAGATGAATAATGTCACATAACATTTTTAACAAGGAAAGATTAACATAAATGTAAAATAATTCATGGATTTTTCAAGAATAAAATTGGAATTGAAATTTAAAATTTTGGAGTGAATAAAAACTGTGAGGACTATATACAGATGTACAATTCCGAAAGAATAATAGTTCATATGGCTTCTTTTAATAGCCATGAACAAGTATTGATTGGTTGGCATGTGGTTGATGTAGGTAGGATGATGCTGAGCATTGACCATTGCCTATGTACATAAGAAGTGCTCTCTCAACATCTCTAGGCATCTCTCTTTGGATAAACGAAACAATGTAATCCATGAAGACTGCATCGCAAGGCATTTTAATAGGCCCATTGCACAGTAATCCGTATTCATCCTCGGACATTATGAACAACTCTTGAAAGATGGGGCTGTTGTGATATGCCAAGGGAATTGCAAACCGTCTTCCATCTACTGTATAGATGATGAAAATGTCCCTTACTGGGAATTGATTTCTTGTATGCTTTCCAATCAGTGGCGACATCTGTTCTGGACATGGAGATTCTCATCCGGCCTATGGCAGCTAATTTCTGCCACTTCTTTGCAATCGCAACGAGCCTCTTGGGATTGATCATGGTTAGTTGTATTGGCTTGGAAAAAATACTTTGAAAAGCAAATAGGAGATTTATATCTTAGATTGCAAAGAATGTGATTGGGTTGAGTAGAAGGTGATGAAGATGGTTAGCTACATACAATAAGTTGGATGGATAGACACTGCATTTAAGTGTGGCTTTTTTATGTTAGGTTGAAAGGATGCATAGCCACGTGCTGATTGAATGTGTGGAGAGCCTTTTGTGTGGTTTACACACTGAGCAACCATTGCCATCCACGCAACATAGGTTTCAATTATTGAATGTTTTTATTGTTAGTAAAAATGAAAGTAGGAAGCTAATTTTAAAAGATAAAGATCCATATAAAGCTCATCCAAATCCATGGTAAACTTCTAAATGGACCCCATGTGTTAAACATTAGGCAACGATGGACCAACAAATACCATTAATACCCACATCACTAAATTTCTTTCATGTCTGGTCTGCACATGGCCCTGCGTCCTTAACAACCCACATTAAGAGTGCTACACTCACATGTAGTATGTGACTTTGCGCACACAGGAAACAGCAAGAAATTCGGTGGAACTCCCATTCAACTCAGCCTATGATCTAAAGGTTTTCTGGGTCCGCCCCCCCCCCCCCAACACACACACACACACACACACGTGATAGTACATGAAAGTAGGCAGGTCGCATTATCCCAGCCATCAACCAGGTTGGTCGGACCTAGGAAGATGTTCACACTGAAAGTTGATCATTCAATTAGTATGATTTTGACAGTATTTTATCTTCACATGGAGAATCAAAGTTTTGATAGTTTGTGCATTGTATGTACATAAGGTTTACAAAATATGAGATAAAACGCATGTTGGGCTTCCTTGTCAGTTATGTCACGGTGGGATCCTTGCTCTTGCACGGGTGGTAGACTCTCGGGAGTTTCAACACGCGTTCAAGGGTTCGAGTATCCATAGGTGGTGAAAGCCCACTACTGCGTGAGTGTGTGTGGGGGGGGGGGGGGGGGGGGGGGTGTGTGCGTGTGCACAAAATTTATTTTTTTATTTATAAAAAAATAAAAAATAATAAAAGAGAGAGAGAGAGAGAGAGAGAGAGAGAGAGAGAGAGAGAAACTATGTCACGGTGCAAGCAGTGAACACCCTTGTGATTGGTGGACCAAAGAAGAGGTGTGGTCATCATGCACTGCCTACCTAACAACATATTCGTTTCAATTACTGAGATTTGCTATTGTCAACAAAAATGGATACCTAAGGCTCATTTTAAAAGGACGGTTTTCAGCAACGCCTGTTACAGGGAGTTGCAACATGAAGCTCTACGGGGCCCACAACGACGTCCATTTCAAATTCACTCCTTCCATCAGTTTCTCCTGCTCATAGTAGGAAGAGATCCCAAAAAATAAGGAAAATTCAAAACCCAAGTGGGCCATCATAACACAAGAAAGAGTGAATCGAAGTGTCCGCCGTTGAAATCCACCTGGGTCTCAATGTAATGTTTATATGCCATCCAACCGGTTCATATAGTGATTGCACCATAATGAAGTAAAAACACAATTGTTAGATTTCAATGGTGGGCTTTAAGTCCCCACTCTCTTGTAGTCTGGCCCACTTGAGTCTTGGATCATGTTCAATTTTGGGCCCCACCGTGACATGAGCTGGAAAAACTAATGGAGTGATTTTTACTCAGATATCCGTGTGAGTTCCATGGGGCTTTTTACTTCGCGAAACTCCCTATAAGAGGGGTTGCAGTTTCCAACAAACTTTTTTATTATTATTAAACCAAACTAGTTTTGAACAAACTCACTCCAGTTTTGGTGTTTTTAAACGATGATTGACGTGAGATATGACGAGGCACAGCCTCACTCACACCAAATTGTCACTTATCGGTTCTAATAAAGAGATATAAAGGAAAATTTCATAAATTGGAGATAATGAATAGAAAAATAAACTAGAGAGTTGAGGCTATTGGTAGGGATTTTTATCATACTAATAATACTCAGGATGTTTCCTTTAAGAGCATTAGCCAAGCATAGCTGAGACACGCATTGAAACAAAGTGCACCACATTACATAGGCATATAATTGATATAGATTCAAATATACATTTCAAATTGTGGTCTGGCATAGGCATTTAATTAGATTCCCGAGAAATACTCTTACTTCTAAGGCGAAAACCAAGAGAACATTATTTCTTGCATATAAAAAGAAAGTAGGCCAATACATATGATGCATGTGCGGCCTTTAGCCACAATTTTTTAGCAACAATTCAAAAAAATGGAGGCTAGATGTGTTTTTTAGCCTCAGTTGTAAATGAACTGACCCTAAAAGTTTTTTTTTTTTTTTTTTTTTTCCCTCTGTTATAAAGGATCTGATGTTAAAAGTCCGTTATTTCGCCTCAGTTGGTGAAAAATCGAGGCTAAAAGTCAATCATTTCACCGTAATTGGTAAGAAAGCGAAGCTAAAAGTCTACTATTTCACCTCAAATGGCAAGAAACTTGAAAAACTAGGATTAAAAGTCCACTTTTTAGCATCAATGATTAGGAAACCGAGGCTAAAAGTCTACATTTTAAGCTCTGTTGTAAATGAATTAAGGCTAAAAGCCTACTTTTTCGTTTCTGTTATTAAGGAACCAATGCTAAAAGTCTGATTTTTCACCTCGGTTAGTGAGAAACTGAGGTTAAAAGTCTACCATTTCACCTTAGTTTGTGAGAACTTGAGGTTAAAAGTCCATTATTTTCCCTTAGTAAGAAACCGAGGTTAAAAGTTTACTTTTTAGCATCAGTTGCTAGGAAAATAAGGCTAAAAGTTTATTTTTTCGCCTCAGTTGCAAATGAACTGAGGCTAAAAGTCCACTATTTTGCCTCATTTTGTAAGTAATGAGGTTAAAAGTTCATTTCGTTTAGCCTCAGTTGTTTGGAAACTAAAGCTAAAAGTTCACTTTTTCACCTCGGTTGTGAAGAAACTGAGACTACAGGTCCATTTTTTTCACCTCAGTTGCAAAAGAATTGAAGCCAAAAATCTATGTTTTTACCTCGGTTACTAAGGAACTGAGGCTAAAATTCTATTTTTTGTCTCGATTATTAAGCAGCTGAGGCTAAAAGTCTATTATTTCACCTCGCTTGATAAGAAACTAAGGCTAAAAGTCTACTTTTTTGCCTTATTTGGTAAGGAACTAATGTTCAAAGTCCTTTCACCACTCCATCCAAAACCATTGTTTTTTATAGTGTGGTCCACCTAAGATTTAGATTTACTCCATTCTTTAGTTCACTCCCTAAAATAATCTCATAAAATTGATGGATGTTGAGGGTCAAATATTGCATATCAGGCCCTAGTTACTGCCTGAATTTATGAACATGATACTGTTTAACAGCCTATTTTAAACGTGTTTGGGTTACAAGGTGACTTTAGGAGCTGGGACGTGGAGTGCTTGAAGCTAGAGAATTGTCAGCAACTGTTTAGAGTTTGTTATTCTACTGTTTTTTTTCTTTTATTATTTTTAGAGATTCAACCAACCATTTCTGGCTAAAACCTCTTAGTTAGGGCTAAGAGGTGAAGCTTGTGGCGTGATGGGGGACTCTTGGTTCATGCCTTTTTGTTTAGATTGAACTGATATTGATTATAGTTTATTTAAGGGAATTTTTTTAGTTTTTAATGGTCTATTGTGACTAAAATTACAATGGGTCTGTGATAGCTTTGAGCATGTTCCTTTCCTTTTTATGTTGATGACGTCGAGAAGTCCTGTTGTTCACCCTCGTCTCTTGGGCATGGTTGAATGATGGTACCCTTCCTAATCTTCATGTATTGTTGATTAGTTGGTAATTAGTTTAATTTTGTTATTTACTTTATCTCTTGAGCATGGTTTGGAGATAGAATTCATTCTAATTCATATACCTTTCATCTCTTGAAAACTATATCAAAGGAGGTTTGGTTTTGATTTTCATGGTTACATTCTTCAACTGGATGAAGAGGGGACTCTAAGTCTAGTTAAGTTCTTGAAACAGGCATAAGATTTCTCTGATCTCTACAAGTGGATCATCTGAATCCTAGTTTCCTATCTTTGATTTCTCTTAAGTTTTATATTAATCTCTCACTATTATTCATCAATTTATATTTGATTTAGATTTCATCTTAGTCTAGTTTTAGTTCTACTTAGTCTCAGATTATGTATAGGTTTCAGTCCCTTGGGATTAGACCTTGGTCTTACCGAGTTTATTACTACATCACAACCCTGCACTTCGGGAATGAACAAGTTTTTAGTACCGTTGTCAGGGACTGACGGCTACGATTCTCTGAAATTAATTAGTTTTAGAATTAGATTAAGATTAGGATTGTACTAACTTTCCTGTTTTGTAAGGTCGTTGATAGATCGTCTAAATTGGTAACTTCGTCCTAATTTGTTTACTTTCTCTATTTTTTAGATTAGGTCTTATCTCCTAAATACTGACGTGGTTTGTTTAGTTTTACAGGTTTTAACTTAGGAATCTCTAACCTGGTAATTTCTTTCTCACGTCTCCCCCATCTTCCTTTCTATACTGTTGTAGGATCCTTTCTTTTATTTTTCTTAGGATTAGATTCAGAGTTAGGATCTCACCATGTATATGCACGAGTGGGAACGTCAGTATGCTGAGAAGAATAATATATATTGGGATGATGATGATGATAGAAATCAACTTATGTCTCAAATTTTTTCTGAAACTATCATCGGGAACTAACCGGAATATAATGATCCACCGGTTAAGAAGTCCTTACGCGATCATATACGGGAGAATAACTATACCCCATGCATTAACAAAACAGTACGTGAGTGTTGGGGTTATCATAATTATGCGTGTGATGACTATTATCACCCACCAGATAAGAAGAAAATAATGCGTGATTATATTACGAGTGATAATATGTATTACCAACCATCAGATTCTCCCACCTATGATTCGTATGACTATAATCAGTAGAAACATCAAAATTGAAGAAATGAACCAACAACATGTTATAATGATTATTCTCTTGGATCCTCTACCTTTAAGATCCAATGGGATTCAATTCAGCATAACATAGTCTGTCTCACGAAAATTAGAAAATCGTTAGAAGCGCTTAATTCACGCCTTGATAAGGTAGAGGAGGCTCGGTCATCCCAGCCACAATTCATTCCAGAAATATAATGCAAGGAAAGTGATCCTAACTCGCTTTTGAAGAACTCTGGAATTTAGAATGAGGAGTTGAATTCCATTAACGAGCATACCATTTAATTTCTCGATTAGTCGATCTCGATGACTATTCAAAAGAATGGTGAAAAGACATGGGTGTCTTTCAGATACAATGATGATAATACACTTCACTCACATGACACACTCGAGTTCAATGATGAGGGAGAGGTCAGTTTATTCGAACCTCAACCCAATTTAGGAATAGAATGTAAGGAAAGTAATCCCATCCCAAGTATCAACTGCACTAAATTGGAAGCTGATAAGTATTGGAAGCAGATTCATGAGAACACAACCCAAATTTCACCGGAATCAACTTCAATTATGGTCCAGGAAGGTGATCACAAGGCACAAGAAGTTCTACTCCACCTATCTGACATGGCTAATTTAAATGTGGAGGATGAACCACTTTCACCTCAACCTTCCAACCTTTGCGAGGCATATTTAGATCACTCCCCTGAATTGGATGATGATAGATTCGAGAGATGAAAGAGCCACCTAATATGACTCTTAAAGTTGAAAACACCCAGTTGAGGCTACCATCTAAGTTATACACTTTTGAAGATTCAATGCCTCTTTTGAGTAATATCAATGGACAGAGTCCGCACATTAATGTTTCGTTTACTAACCCTCAATCGGTCTGTGTAGGGCTGGAGCAAGAGAGCATACCTCCGTATATTTTTAAGAATGATGGATTCCTTGGGCAGATCATCACGCGCACCAATGTGGAGAATAAGTCACACTCAACTGAACTTCTCAACTCTTGGGATTGCTTGGCATACTTTGCAGATTCAAACAATCCCATGTCAAAAGATAAAGAGGATGCCTTGCAAGACAACATCTTGGTAGTTATCACTAATTGAGAAAACCCTTATTCTGAAGCCCCTTCTTCCCCTGATCATAAACGTATACCATTAAAGGAGAAAAGGCTAACAATCGAACCAAAGTCTGATACTTCGGAATGTGTTGAGACTACATCACTTCTTAAGAAGTCTTCTAAACTTTATTTAATTGTAGTCTCTGATTCACAATGGGATACTAACGTTGAAACTTCTTCTGTTATAGGTGAATCGTATATACTCTGGATACCTTAAGCAATTCAATGAAAAAATTCTTATGAGGTACATATGTTTCTTTGGAAATCATGCTTCAGGGCATCCAAGCCTATTGTAAAAAGGGCTTTTGGATGATCCTGTTGAGGAACTTACTGAGAAACTTATCAAGATATTGGCCGGTCTTCACCATAGGTTTACTCCCTATAGGTGATGATTTGATTCTCCTTCTTGGCATTACTTTTAATGAAAAAATCAAAAGCTGGAAGAATGAAAAGTTGATTTGTGAGGAAAAAATTGGTTATCATAAATTCTCTTGATGGTTACCAATGATATCCTAAAATAGAGAAGTGAATTTTAATGATGATAAGCCGAGATTACACTATACACCCATGGAACTCAATGTTTAGAATTTTTCTGATTGATGGATTAATACTTCGAACTTAACTATGAAGTTTACCGTGCGCTTGAATCCAGGAGATAGTAATGCCCAACATTCATGAATCATAGAATTCTAGGATCTGTATTGTTTTTCAAAATATCACTCGGTTTCATAAAAATTTCCCAGTAGTTCTCAACTTATTTTTCGCATACTTTGCACGGGACTAGCAAAATGCTAGTTGGGGGTTGTGTTGAGAATCAAATATTGCATATCAGGCCCTAGTTACTACCTAAATTTATGAACATGATACTATTTTAATCATGTTTGGGTTGCAAGGTGACTTTAGGAGCTGAGACGTGGAGTGCTTGAAGCTAGAGAATCGTCAACAACTATTTATAGTTTGTTATTCTACTATTTTTTTTCTTTTATTATTTTTAGAGATTCAGCCAACCAGTTCTGGCTAAAACCTCTTAACTAGGGCTAAGAGGTGAAGCTTGTGGCGTGATGGGGGACTCTTGGCTCGTGCCTTTTTGTTTAGATTGAACTGATGTTGATTATAGTTTATTTAAGGGAATATTTTTAGTTTTTAATGGTCTGTTGTGACTAAAATTACAATGGGTCTGCAATAGCTTTGAGCATGTTCATTTTCTTTTTATGTTGATGACATCAGGAAGTCCTGTTGTTCACCATCGTCTCCTGGGCATGGTTGGATGACGGTATTCTTCCTAACCTTTATGCATTGTTGATTGGTTGGTAATTAGTTTGATTCTGTTGTTTACTTTGTCTCCTGGGCATGGTTTGGTGATGGAATCTATTCTAATTCATAAACCTTTCATCTCTTGAAAATTATATCAAAGGAGTTTCGATTTTGATTTTCATGGTTACACACTTCAACTAGATGAAGAGGGGATTCTAAGTCTAGTTGAGTTCTTGAAACTGTCATAAGATCTCCCTGATCTTTACAAGTGGATCCTCTGAATCCTTAGTTTCCTATCTCTGATTTCTCTTAAGTTTTAGATTAATCTCTCACCATTATTCAACAATTTATATTCGATTTAGATTTTATCTTAGTCTAGTTCTAGTTCTACTTAGTCTCAGATTACGTACAGGTTTCAGTCCCTTGGGACTAGACCTTGGTCTTACCGAGTTTATTACTACATCACAACCCTGCACTTAGGGAGTAAACAATGGACAGAGTGGATGAAACATAAACACCATTGTGGGGCCTATAGTATAACGCCTTAAACATTTCAATACCCAAGTATTGAAAGTTTTCGAGCGTTACTAAGAGTTTAACGTAATAGGTACATGTGTGCGATACAAATCTAACTATCCTAACCTTACCTCTATACCTTGATGCAAATCTTACCATTGAATATGATCTCCATTTAGTAGATCAAGCCATTTAACCGTTAATTTTAAGACAAGATCATCCGTCACGTGATTTGACACAAGTACTTTCCATTGAATGACATGACGAATAACTCTCTATCTAAAATGATCTAGGTATACGTTCTTTTGTAAGAATTGTTTAGAAACATGCCTATAACCATGTGGAGCGATTAGATTTTCTAAAACTCACAGATCAGCAATAATTATGAAAATGTCATTAACCTAGACTTCTGAACACTAGATCACATGGTTCCCACAATCCATTTTTTGTGAAATTTTATACCATACCTAATTATCAAAATTTTATTGTATATATCAAATTTCAACCCTTAGATCATAGTAAAGTAGCTACTTTATTTCTACATCTGTTTGTATAGTTATCAGATCAAGATTATAATCTGTTCATCTTGTTCACACCATATGAATATGCTTAATCCATCATTAGAACTGCAATCTGAGGAATTATACATGTGAAAAAGTCACTCAAATCTAACGGTGTACATGTTCTACCCCTAATTACTCCAGAAACCCTCCTTATGCCCATCAATCTATGAAACTGGCTATACATTCACCTACATACATGGTCAAAATGTTAACCATCAAGTTCACTTATTTTTAGCAAGTCATTCGACCATCCATCACATTTGGATCCTCCAAACAAGCCATCCAAACATCTTCAATTTGAAGATCTTAAGGCACACGTCCAAACTACCGGACAATGTTTCGATTAGATGTATATAAACATCACATTAAACCTCAGATTAGTATAGTCCATTAAAATGGTATCTTGGCCATCTGTAGGCGATCAAGACTCAAACTTAGGTGATCGAAATAGCATGAAAAATAACAAATATTGGTGAAATTGTGTTCCATTTGTGTGGTGCAGTTAGAAGATACAGACGGCAGAAGTTGTAACAAAAGAAAAGTGCGAGATTGTAATTATAAGATTAGAGCTTATATACACAGCAACATGGTTTCACGGAGGTTTTTAACATGGGTTTCACCCACAAGATTTTGTAACATATGGCCCACCTAAAGCTCAGATCGCCTTCAAATTTGGTCTCATGCGTCAACACGATCCAACTCAACTAATGAATGAAATCGATTTTCACAATAACATCGGAGTGGGACCCACTTGATTTTTCCCCAACTGTTCATGAAAGTCAAGAATTTACGTGAAATCAATGTACGTAAATGACTTCCCTGCTTCAACATGAATACAGTCCCACATTGATTAAAGTGTGGCCCACCTAGGACTTGAATGTGTTCCATATTTTGGCCCCTGGCCAAAATCACCTTACAAAACTGATGGAAGGAATGGATTTTCTGAAAACCATAATAGCGGACCCCTCCAAATCACAAAAATCAACCTATAAACGAAAGTCAACTGCTGTAACAGCAACCGATGAAACCAAGAGTTCCTCATTAGGAATTTCCCTACGTTTGAGGAGATCTGAACTGTTCAATCTCCACTTAGGAGAGAACCGACTCCGATGTGAAACAATGACAGTGCGGAAGAATTCCGATGATGCTGGGAATTCAAAAGAGAACTACGAAACTGACAAGGTTCATGCGCAAGAAAAACAGAGGTCGATCACGTTTTCGCTGGACCCACTGATTGGAGAAATAAAATGAGGAATTTGTGGGTCCCACAAGCTCTCTAGGGACCATCCAAACCTTTCCATAGAGGCAGAACGGATTGAAAGTGGAACTGTGAGCTTTCACGCAATTCTAGTCCTCGCTACGCAAGAAAACAGAGCTGTGTAAAACCGAACGAATTCTATCGAGCGTGGCAAAACTCCCTACTTAAAGTTATGCAGGATCTATGAGAGAAGTCTAGAAGCCTCTCTCCAAGCCTATAAATCTACAATTGTTCGCACCATAAGGGAGAAAATTAGGAAGAGAAAGAGAGATTGAGAGAGGGACATCAGCTTCCTGCTAGATGTGGAAAGAATGGGAGAAGAAAGAAAGAAGCAACGCAAGAAGAAGGATAAGAAAGAGGAGGGGAAGAGACACCTCGATTTTGTCAACAAAGGACAAATCCGACCGGAAATTGCCGATCCACATCTTGGTAAGGTTAATTTTCTAGATCTCTTTTTCTCTTTCTTCTCTTTCCACCGTTAGACATGGGGCAACTCACCAAGTCAAACCGAGTTAACTCAGCAGGATGACTCAGTAAAATTGAAATTCTATGAGTCTGAGGGTAATTATGGAACAAAAGGTATTTACACCAAATTTGATTAATCAGGAAGATCGATTCATTACTATTCCTAAATCTTAGCCTAAGATTGATCCTAATCATACAACTTGTATAAGAAGATAGCCTAACTTGAAGAATCATGCTAATCATGTTAAGATTGGGGCCTAACGACATAGATCTACCAACATTAAGAAGAAATCAAGTTTCGAAGGTGAGGGTTTTATCCTTTAAGCTTACACTAATTTAAGTTATTATATTTTTATCATGCCTTTCCATGCTTTTAAAGATGTGAATTATCTTGCCTTTTCATGCCTTCTGTGATGCGAATTATCCTGTCTTTTATGTTTACATGTTTTCTGGGAATTATCCTATTAATTGATTCAGTTATTGGCTCTGCTAGGATTATGACATTATGTCAATTATAAGTGATTTCTCTGAATTTATGTGAGGCCATGGATACAAGCCTGCCCCTACCTTATCAATTTATTGAGTTGGCCCTACCACTCATCTTTTTATTTGAGTTGGCCATTGCCACTCTGTGTATTATAGAGTTGACCATTATCACTCTTCTCTTATTATGATTGGTCATTGCCACTTGTGTTGAGTTGACCCTTATCACTCTTCTCTTTATTATTTTGGCCTCGTGTCATTTATCTTTATGTCTTGGGCGTGTGTCTTGATATTCCAAAACCTCCATAATTTAGTTTATATTCTTCATGATTCAGATTTAGTTATGTTCCTTATGATTCAATTTATCTCTATAAGTGCAAGTGATGTGTAAGATGTATCACAACTAGTGATTCAAATATTCTATCATGGACGTAATACGCTCTGGGTAGGGACCCTCTTGGGGCATATAAGTCCTCGAGCCTTCGGGTAGTGGTACACAAATCGATGTGTGTAATTCACAAATGCCGTGTCATATCACCCCGGAATTAGATGTTGCAAATAGTCACTCCATGAACAAATCATTACACGTAATTCACCCAGCTTATGTGTTTTACACTCTGAGGAATTCTTGTAAATCCACGGCAGTGTTGGCCATGTGGGCGAATATCCGTAATTATGGGATGCGGGTTGAGCCGGTTATCTATAAATCATATTCCACAATGTGATGATCACTACGTATGATGAGTCTGACATACTTTGCTAGACATGCATCTCATGTAGGTAGTTTGCGCATTCTGATATCCTCATATTAGTGGACTACGGGACATATCAGAACCTTTTATGTTACTTTTGTGAATCTCTTTAATTATTGTTAATCTTAAAGGATAACCATCACTATGAGTAGGGCGTTAACCCTCTCCCAACCGTACAGATTATGCAGGTGACATACAGATTGAAGACTTAGAGAACCAGCTTCCCTTAGAAGACTATGCAGAAAGAATTCGAAGCAAGATTAGTTAATTATATTTATACTTCTGCTATGAACTCGATGAATGTAATAAGCTTCCATTGGGAAGGCCTTAATTATTTTTTTGACTCTGATAACATATAATCAATATAGTTAATTTTATTCTTGTAAATGTTACCTTCATGAATGTATTTAGATAACCCAAATGAAAAAAGAAAAAGAAAAAATAGGGTCCGATTTCAGAGCATCCAGTTGTACATTATTAACACCCAGTTTCCTCAGGCACGAGTACATACTCTGGCCGTGAAAATTCGGGATGTTTTAGTAGGAATTTTCTAATTTGACATGGACGTAAATTGGGTACTAACCCACCAAGACCTAACTAAAGATGGGTGGTTTTGCAGGAGTTCTATGAGACCACATTGATGTTTATGTTTTATCCGCATCAACCATCCATGTTGAGTAACCATTTTAGGGGATGAGCCCAAAAATGAGGCAGATCTAAGCCTTTAATGGACCACACGATAGGAAACCATGGGGATGGAACTCCTACCATTGTAAGCCCTTTGGGGACCACGAAATTGTTAAGCCATAGAGCCTATAACATGGACGGTTTGGATCATGTGATCACTAAGGGTGCGGCCCAGGGGGCGGCGACAAACATTATTTTTGTGAAATTCGCACTTAGCGCACATTAGAAGCTTGCAACATCTCTCTCTCTCTCTCTCTCTCTCTCTCTCTCTCTCTCTCTCTCTCTCACACACACACACACACACACACACACACACACACACACACAAATGGAGAAAATCTCAAATCGTGTCTCCATTTCACTTCTCCTCTTCACTCCGCCTTCAAAAAGACCCAACCGTAGCTCTCTCTCTCTCTCTCTCTCTCTCTCTCTCTCTCTCTCTCTCTCTCTCTCTCTCTCTCTCTCTCTCTCTCTCTCCTGCAACCTCTTTTTATCTTTATCTCGAAACCATATGTAACACCCCAGTTCTCTCAAAACCCAAGTATACTACTCAAGTTCTGAAAACTCGAGTCTTATCCTTTAAAGATAGTCCAATTTCATGTATATCATTTTTTTCTTTTTTCTTTTCAATTTTAAAGTTAGCAATTTAGCAGAAGAGGAAAAAATCAAGCATAAGGGAAGTGTCACACCCCAAACCCGAAAATCGGATTCACAGGAATCTCGATCACCGAATTTGGTGCCGACAGCCTCCATAGTACCCCATTCTCGGTGTAAGACCCGTATCCTAGACCTTACCGTTTCGACCCTTAATTGATATTTGCTTACGACCCTAATTTGTACGCCGTTAACCCGAGTCAACTCAACCCAAGATCTTTACCATAGCGACCGCACCGTCGTTGCGATTTCGATGCCGCGACTCGCGCACCAAGGCGATACCCTGGTTAGGAGATGTGTGTCAGTATTCGGTAAAAGAAAAACGCCGCGCGTCGCGAAACACAAGAGAAACTTTACGAGGTGTCACATCAATCCCATCAATCAATCAAATCCCATCACATCTCATGTCAAGTACACATCACCTCTCACCCTTCCCTAAGCAACCCTTAAAGTCAAAAAGTTCTTACACCACCCATGCCTTTCTTGCACAAATGGCCACAAAAGTCAGGAATTTCTTACACACCATCACTCACCACATCCATCACCCATCACTCTCTCTCTCTCTCTCCCTTTACAAGTCTCTCTCATTTTCAAACTCTTTCCAAGCAACCAAGACTCCATACGTATGAGCTCTCCAAGCCTTCCCAAGCAACAAAGGTGGCCCACTTTCCTACCCCATTATCTCCCATCTCAACCATCCAAACCTCATCTCCTCCATTAGGATTGAAGCTAAGGAGTAAAAAAGCCATTGGAGCCAAGAAGAAAAGATCTAAGGTGGATGCTCCACCGTTATTTTGCTATTACAAGGTCCACTTGTGATGGGACTTTTTTTTTATGTTTGTATTGTGATCACGGAGGGCCCATAGTGGAGGGGTCCCTCCACCACCATCCGATCTCTCTTTTCTTTTTTTTTCCTCTATCTTTTCCTCTTGTATGGTTGTGATGATGATAAGATGTCTGGCCCACCATGATGTTTGCATCCAAGCCATCCATCGGTGGATCCCATCCATATGGGACACATCATGATGTTTACATGATATCCCAACCATCCATCCTCATCCAGGATGTGGCCCACCCAGGTGTGCATGTGGGGCCCTACACCCTGATCCATAGCTCAAGTGGCCGACCGAGTGAAAGACACCCCCGTTTCAACGCTGGGGGTCCTGGTATGGATCCCTATGGGGTGGCTAGCATGGAGTATGTGTACTGACGTGGGTATACTCAGTCAGTAGTGAAAAAGAGAAAAAGAAAGGTTTTTGGTGGCTGGCTCATGTAGGCCCCACCTTGATATATGTGTTCGATCCATGCCATTCATCCCTTTTACCAACTCATTTTAGGCGTTGAGCTGAAAAATGAGGTTGATCTGCTAATCAGGTGGGCCATACGATATAAAATTGTATTCCTTACCATTCAAAGCTATTAGGACCCACCTTGCTGCATCTACATGCCAAAAATACCGAACATCGGACTCGTTCAGCGTGTTTTGAGCCCTAGAATTTATTGGACGGAGCAGATTTTCAAGAAGTGGGCTCCACATGTGAAATTTCTCAAAAAGAAAGAAAGAAAGATGAAAGGAAGCAGCAGCACTGCTGCTGTCAGGAGGCAGCAGGCGCTGCCTGCGCTCGGGTGGGCGGACAGTAGCCACCCACGACTCCAGCTGTGGGCCCCACCATGATGTATATTTTGTATCCACTCCATCCATGAGGTGGACCACCCCCTGAGGTGGGTCCCCTCCAAAAATCAGATCGATCCAGATCTCAGGTGGCCCACACCATGGGAAACAGCGGGACTGAACCTCTACCATTAAAATTCTTTTTGTGGGCCATAGAAGTTTTGGATCAAGATGAAATTTGTGTTTTCCTTTAATTCAGGTCCGTGTGACCTTGTCAACAGGTTGGATGGAAAATATATGCTATGGTGGGCCCCACGTGGGACCCACAGTGATGCATGGGTTTTATTCCCACCGTCAGCGTGATGGTGGGGCCCTTAGTGTGCAGCGTGGGTGTGTGTGCAGTGTGTGTGCGTGCAGCGTGTGTGTGTGTGCAGTGTGTGTGCATGCAGCGTGCGTGTGTGCAGTGCGTGTGCGTGCATCGTGTGTGTATATATATATATATATATATTATATTATATTTTATATATAATATTGTATATATTATATATATATATTATGTAGTTTATATATTATATAATATATAGTATACACGATGGCGGGCCTTCATGTGGGCCCCCACCATTGATGCAGGTGTTGCATCCAATCTGTCCATCCATTTTAAAAGCTCATTTTATGAAATGAGTTAAAGAATGTGCCAGATCCATAGTCCGAGTGGACCCCGTCTTAGCATGTTATAAGGTCTATGGGATTAGGCCCATTTGATATATTCTAAGGCCCATGGGATTAGGCCCATTTGCTGTATTATAAGGCCCATGGGATTGGACATTTGATATATTCAATGGCCTATGGGATGAGGCCCATTTGATGTATATAAGACCCATTCGGTGTGGCCCATTTGATATATATAAGGCCCATGGGTCGAGAACCATTTGTTGTAATCTAAGGCCCACGAGTTATGACCCATTACAATGCACATAAGGCCCATTGGTGCGGCCCATTGATGTGGCCCATTTGATGAATAAAAGGCCCATATGATATAGCTCATTTGATGTACTTAAGGCCCAATGAGATGTACCTAAGGTCCATTGCAATGTGTGAGCCCAACACGGATTATGTAACGATGTTTACGATGATCGTACCTTGGGGGCAATGTTGGTTTGACGTCCACATTGCGAGTGTAATGTTGGTTGGATGTCCACATTACGACTCTCCCTAGGGCCCATTGATAGGTCGTACTTGTTGTGTATAGGCCGTCTAGGCCCATCTGCATTGTAAGGATAGTTCATTACTTTATCACAAGTTTAGTATAGTTTTATGACTCATGATCATACGCATCATATGTATGCATGATATGAGAATTGACTGATCATAGTATATGGCTTCAGGCAGATTGTTTATGAGACCCCGATTAGGCGATGTTGCCCTACATGAGCACACAATACACAGAATTTACTACATGATTGGATAGTGTGATTCAGGAATTTCGCATTGTGTGATATAGTTACTGTACGCCTTAGCGACATCAGGGCCATAGCCTCCACAAATGTATCGTGGTTGGTAGGATTGGATACCAAAAATTTTATTCTATATGGGGTGCTATAGATATCCCTAGGTGAAAGTCCTTAAACCCTTATGGTACCAAGAGGTTGCTCCAACGTCTAAACCGAGTGGGTACAGGAGTGCCAAGTACCAATTACCAGACGGTCGCACTTTCCACTGTGTCGCGGCCTTACCCGTCCGAGAGTAAGGGGCAATGTTAGGCTGAGTTTGACCAGCTCGAGGAATGGGTCCGCTATCAACGAGTCGAGTCCGATATTGGCAGACAGATAGTGAGGTCTCTTCCACTTACCTTATTACGCGTGATGTGGCGGTGATCTGGTTTAGAGTGTACTAGACCCCGGTGATATCCCAGAGTTGAGTTGTATTGACATGTGGACTTAGATGAGGATTGTATGCTTGACTTGCATCTTACATCGCATAGCTTTGGTACCGCTCATGATATTTATGGATCCATCTGCATATTCCGCATTACTCTGATATTGTATGATCATATTACTACCTTGCGCACACACTTTCACCATCCTCTAAGCTTTTTATAAGCTTATGTACGACCATTGCGTGTAGGTGACGTTGAGGCACAGCAACGCTGAGGTAGGAGCACTTTGCAGATTATTTTAGAGTTTTTGTTCTTCATCATTGTATTTCCCTTTATGCTCATTGTACTTGTAAAGTTTTTGATCAAAGTGAAAATGTAATGAAGTTTTTGGTTGTTGTTTGTGGGTTATGCCTTTGGTTATGCTTATCACGATTCAAACTGATCTTGAAAATCCTCCTCGTAGCATCCCAGGATCGAAACCTGGTGAATGGGAGCTGGGAGCCGAGAATGGAGTTCTAAGGAGGTTGTCGGTGCCAGATTCGGCTATCAGGAATTTTATGAGCCCGGTTTCAGAGTTTGGGGCGTGACAGAAGTTGGTATCAGAGTATAACTTGAGAATAACCGAGAACAACAATACATATTTTCTATGAGTGTAGAATGGCTAAGTCCCGAAGTTCGGATAGCTTAGCGATCTCCCATTATAGACCCTTAACGTGCATGCCTTCGAGAGTTTTGAAGTTGATAGGCACCTTCGCTCTTTCCTATAGGACATGGCGCGAGGGAGAGGGACCCGATCGACTCCCGTACCACCACCTGAAGATCCCGCTCCACCACCTGCAGCTCCCACATTACCACCTAGGATGCTCGTTCCACCACCAGAGATTCCTACTTCCCATCCTGAGTATGCTGCTCCTCCACCAGAGACGGGTGTGGACCCGACCGTATCCTTGAGCGCCTCCCAGTTGCAGCAGATGTTACAGGCTGTGGCTGCTACACTATAGGGACAGGGCATGTAGCCAGTCATTTCACTGGCCCAGGCAGAGCAGGAGCGCGTGAGCGCCCTCCTTAGTGAGTTTCAAGGGCTCGATCCCCCGCGTTTTCAGGGTGAGCCAGACCAGACGATAACTGAGAGGTGGAGCGCTGATATGGAGAAGATATTCGAGAAGATGGGATGTACGACCGAGCAGCTGGTTCGACTAGCTGTATTTCTTCTCCATGGTGAGGCTGAGCACTGGTGGGCATCAGTCACCTGAGCAGCGGGCGCTGACTTTGTATGGACATGGGAGGATTTTATGGATCGGTTTGACCGACAGTACTTCCCTGATCACATCCGACGACAGCGAGCGTTGAAGTTCGAGGCCCTGGTACAGGGCGATATGACAGTGGCCCAGTACGCAGTTCACTTTGTAGCACTGTCCAAATTTACACCTTACCTAGTAGATGATGAGGAGCGAAGAGCCCGCCACTTCGAGGACAGCTTATGTTACGATCTTCGCGGCCGTATTATTAGGCATGAGCTCCCGACTTTTAAGGAAGTGGTACAGAAGGCCCAGATTTTTAAGGCTGAGTGGGCCAGTACTTAGTCTGATCGTGGTCATAGGAGAGACCAAAAGAGGCAGGCTCCTTCCAGCGACTCTCAGCAGTGTCGTCCAAAGCAGCAGAGGCATACAGGTCGCCCAGCCTTCCGACCACCAGCAGCACCTCCAGCACCACCTCCGAGGCAGTTCACCGACACTTATTTTAGGTACGGTGCGACGGGACACCATTCGTGGGAGTGTCCCAGCCCCCGGCAGCAGCAGAGAGGTCCACAGCAACCTCCACCACAGTCGCAGCAGAGATCCCCACAACAGCAGCGATAACAGTCCCCACCACCGAGGCTACCTCAGCAGCAGCATCAGCACCAGCTTCTGAGGCCGCAGCAGCAGAGGCAGCAGTTTCGACAGCCTCAGTGACCCTATCAGTAGCAGCAGCACGCGTAGAGGGGACAGGCACCTCCCCATCCGGCTCAGGCTAGGTTCTATCCGGCTCAGTAGGATCCACAGTCATCTGGAGGAGTCGTTGAGGGTATACTTCCAGTCTTTGCATGCATTGCACGTGTGTTATTTGATTCCGGTGCATCACATTCTTTTGTGGTTGAGAGCTTCTGCCAATCGACTGGCTTACCATTGGAGTCTTCTTATGAGAGCCTATCAGTATTGAATCCCTTAGGGAGGACTGCAGTGTTGGACCGATTTTACTCGTCTTGCCTCATTCTAGTTGGGGATACTTTTTTGCTTGCCGATCTGTTTGCATTGCCGATATCCAAGTTTGATGTCATCCTGGGCATGGATGGCTCGTTGAGTACTATGCCATATTGGACTGCGCCGTGAGGACCATCACATTCTGTATACCCGGTGTGCCGCAGTTCCAATTCGTTGCAGAGCCCAGAGGAGAACCTTTGTCTTGCTTGATGTCCCGCGCCGTTGAGGAGCCTGTTGCTGCTTGTATCGACCATTTGCCTGTGGTTTGTGATTTTTCCAATGTGTTTCAGGAGATTCTAGGATTACCACCTCGTCCACTCACCGAGTTTCAGATTGATCTTGTGCCTGGTACCGCACCTATTTCGAAGGCCCCGTATCGTATGGCACCGTTGGAGTTATGGGAACTGCAGAAGCAGTTGGACGAGTTGAGCAAGTTAGGCTTTATCCGTCCGAGCGGTTCACCGTGGGAGCGCCAATACTCTTCATGAAGAAGAAGGATGGTTTGTTGAGGCTCTGCGTTGACTATCGCGAGCTCAAAAAAGTCACGATCAAGAACAAGTACCCGCTCCCTAGGATTGATGATTTGTTCGATCAGCTGCAAGGTACATAGTTCTTTTCAAAGATCTACCTACGTTCCAGTTATCATCAGATTCGGATCCGAGATGAGGACATTCCGAAGACAGCATTCATGACGCGTTACGGTCATTTTGAGTTTCAGGTCATGTCCTTCGGACTGACTAATGCACCCGCGGTCTTCATGCAGCTGATGAACGAGATCTTCCACCCTTATCTCGATCAGTTTGTTGTAGTCTTCATCGACGACATCCTGATCTATTCGAGGACCCGTGAGGAGCATGAGCAGCATTTAGAGATCACTTTGCAGACCCTCCGCGTACACCAGCTGTATGCGAAGCTGGAGAAGTATGAGTTCTGGCAGGAGGAGGTAAAGTTCCTCGGTCACGTGGTGACGAGGGAAGGCGTCGCAGTAGACCCCTTGAAGGTCGAGGCAGTGAGTCAGTGGGGCCAGCTCATGACTGCGACAGAGATCCGTAGTTTCCTTGATTTAGCGGGCGATTACCGGTGTTTCATTGAGGGCTTCTCTCGTATTGCTGCCCCGCTGACCAGGTTGACTCGGAAGGGCACAGAGTTTATTTGGAGTGATGCCTGCGAGCGAGCATTTATGGAGTTGAAGGACCGCCTGACATCCGCTCCTGTCCTCACTCTTCCCTCTGGGAGTGACGAATTTATTGTATTTACTGATGCCTCGCATATTAGTTTGGGTGCTGTCCTGATGCAGCATGGGAGACTAGTGGCCTTTGCGTCTCGCAACTCAAGGTCCATGAGCTGAACTATCCTACGTATGATCTGGAGCTGGTCATAGTTATCTTCGCACTGAAGGTGTGGAGGCACTATCTTTATGGGGTCAGGTTCGAGCTTTTCTCTGATTACAAGGGCTTGAAGTACCTCTTCTCGCAGTCTGAGTTGAATATGAGACAGAGGCGCTGCATGGAGCTCCTGAAAGACTATGATTTTAACCTTCAGTACCACCCAGGTAAGGTGAACGTGGTGGCAGATGTCCTTAGCCATCAGCCACGAGGCCTAGTGGCGCATATGATGATTCAGGAGTGGTGGATGCTTGAGGATATCGTAGCGTATGATTTTAAATTCAGCCTACAGTCTTCCATCGTACAGTTATCGAGCATGTCGATTCAACTCTCTCTTGTCGCTAAGGTGATCGAGGCTCAGCAGGCTGATGAGTCGTTGCAGAGTTATATGGCTGAGGCAGCATTTGAGAGTCAGGCAGATTGGCATATTGGTGTAGATGGTGGACTTAGCTTTAGAGGCCGATTATGTGTCCCGAATATTCCAGAGTTACGCAAAGATCTTATGACCGGGGCACATCGATTGTAATTTTCTATCCACCCTAGCTCGACGAAGATGTACTGTGATATGAGGTGATAATATTTTTGGACAGGGATGAAGCGCCAGATCGCCAGTTTTGTGGCCGAGTGTGACACATGCCAGCGTGTCAAGGCCGATCATCAGAGACCCCCTGGTCTATTGCAACCGTTGAGCATCCCGATGTGGAAGTGGGAGCACGTGTCAATTGATTTCATTATGGATTTGCCTAGGACTCAGCGCTGTCATGATGTCATTTGTGTTGTTGTAGATCGTTTGACGAAGTCGACACATTTCCTTACGATGCGTGTGACTTAGTCTATGGACCGGTTGCGAGGTTATTCATCGAGGAGATCGTGAGACTGCATGGCGTTCCAGTCTCGATCGTTTTTGACCGAGACTCGAGGTTCACGTCTCAGTTTTGTGGGAGCTTCCAGCGAGCGATGGGGACTGATTTACAGCTTAGCACCGCGTACCATACGCAGACCGATGGCCAGACCGAGAGGGTCAACGAGATCATTGAGGATATGCTTCGGACTTGCGTGATTGATTTCGGTGGTAGCTGGGATGAGCATCTGCGATTGGCTGAGTTCACGTATAATAACAGCTATCAGGCGATCATCGGCATGGCTCCTTTTAAGACACTATATGGCAGACCATGCAAATCACCGAGTTACTGGACCGAGATTAAAGAGTGTCATCTCCTAGGTCCCGAGCTTGTGCAAGAGACGTCAGAGGCTATTGACATCATCAGGCAGAGGATGTGCACAGCTCAGATCCGACAGAAGAGTTTTGCTGATCGTCGGCGTCGTCCCTTGGAGTTTAATGTAGGGGATCATGTGTATCTCAAGGTCTCACCTATGAAGGGCGTAGTTCGATTCAGTGCGAAGGGCAAGCTTGTCCCGAGATTCATAGGACCTTTTGAAATCACGGGGCGCGTTCGCGCCGTGGCATATCAGCTTGCCTTGCCATCACAGTTGTCTGGCGTCCACAACGTCTTCCATGTCTCTACGTTGAGGAAGTGTGGGTCAAACATTATTCCTGTTATTGATTGGCAGCTGCTGGAGGTTCGTGAGGACACTTCTTACATTGAGCAATCAGTCCTTATCCTTGATCGGAAGGAGCAGGTCCTCAGAACTAAGGTCATTCCGTTGGTGAATGTTCAGTGGGGTCACCATTCTGTAGAGGAGGCTTCTTGGGAGCATGAGGCTGAGATTCGAGAGCGTTATCCTCATCTCTTTGATGGTTGATCATTTGATGTATTTTGTATGTTATCTCTGGTTTTATATAGTGATGTTATGTTTCTTATTCCACGTGAGTTATGCCTAATTGCAATGATTGTATAAATTTTGAAGATGAAATTTTTATTAGGAGGGGAGAGTTGTAAGACCTGTATCCTAGACCGTACCGTTTCGTAGACTTTCGCGATCTTACCGGTCGAATTTCAGAAACTTTCGACCCTTAATCGATATTTGCGCATGACCCTGATTCGTACGCCGTCAACCCGAGTCGACTCAACCCAAGATCTTTACCATAGTGACCGTGCCGTCATTGCGGTTCTAATGCCACGATTCGCACACCAAGGCGATACCCTGGTCAAGAGATGTGGGTCAGTGTTCGGTGCGAGGAAAACGCCGCGCGTCGTGAAACCCAAGAGAATCTCTATGAGGTGTCACATCAATCCCATCAATCAATCAAATCCCATCACATCTCATGTCAAGTACACATCACCTCTCACCCTTCCCCAAGCAACCCTCAAAGTCAAAAAGTTCTTACACCACCCATGCCTTTCTTACACAAATGGCCACAAAAGTCAAGAATTTCTTACACACCCATCACTCACCACATCCATCACCCATCACTCTCTCTCTCTCTCTCTCTCTCTCTCTCTCTCTCTCTCTCTCTCTCTCTCTCTCTCTCTCTCTCCCTTTACAAGTCTCTCTCATTTTCAAATTCTTTCCAAGCAACCAAGACTCCATATGTATGAGCTCTCCAAGCCTTCCCAAACAACAAAGGTGGCCCACTTTCCTACCCCATCATCTCCCATCTCAACCATCCAAACCTCATCTCTTCCATTAGGATTGAAGCTAAGGAACAAAGAAGACATTGGAACCAAGAAGAAAAGATCTAAGGTAGGTGATGCACCATTGTTTTGCTATTACAAGGTCCACTTGTGATGGGACTTTTTTTTATGTTTATATTATGATCATGAATGGCCCATAGTGGCAGGATCCCTTCACCACCATCCGATCTCTCTTTTCTTTTTTTTTCCTCTATCTTTTCCTCTTGTATGGTTGTGATGATGATAAGATGTGTGGCCCACCATGATGTTTGCATCCAAGCCATCCATCAGTGGATCCCATCCATATAGGTCACATCATGATGTTTACATGATATCCCAACTGTCACGCCCCAAACTCGGAAACCGGGCTCACAAAATTCCCGATTGTCGAATCCAGCGCCGACAGCCTCCGTAGAACCCCATTCTCGGCTCCTAGCTCCCATTCGCCAGGTTCCGATCCTGGGATGCTACGAGGAGGATTTTCAATGTCAGTTTGATTCGTAATAAGCATAACCAAAGGCATAACCCACAAACAACAACCAAGAACTCCATTACATTTCCACTATGATCAAAAACTTTACAATTACAATGAGCATAAAGGAAAATATAATGGTAAAGAACAAAGACTCCAAAATGATCAGCAACGTGCTCCTGCCTCAGCACTGCTGCGATCCAATGTCACCTGCACGCAACGGTCGCGCATAAGCTTACAGAAAGCTTAGAGGGTGGTGAAAGTGTGTGCGCAAGGTAGTAATAGGAACATAGAATGTCTGAGTAATGCGGAATATGCAGATGGATCCATAATATTATGAGCCGTACCAAGGCTATGCGATGCAAGACATGAATGGTATCGACCATCCAAAGGCCATGCTATGTGCAATGTAACTCAAGCATACAGATCCTCATCTATGTCCACACATCAATACAGCTCAAAATATGGGATATCACCGGGGTCTAGTACACTATAAATCAGATTGCCACCACATCACGCGCAATAAGGTAAGTGAAAAAGACCTCACTATCCATCTGCCAATATCGGGCGCGACTCATCGATAGCGGACCCATTCCTCGAGCTGGTCAGACTCAGCCTAGCATTGCCCCCTACTCTCGGATAGGTAAGGCCGCACCCCCTTCCAACCGACCACAACACAGTGGAGAGCGTAACCGTCTGGTAATGGGCACTCAACGCTCATCTACCCACTCGGTATAGACGTTAGAGCAACCTCTTGGTACCATAAGGGTTTAGGGACTTTCACCCAGGGATATCTATAGTACCCCATGTAGAACAAGATTTTCTGTATCTAATCCTGCCAACCACGATCTGTCTGTGGAGGCTACAGCCCGATGTCGCTAAGGCGTACAATAACCATGTCATACAAATGTGGAATGCATGAATCACTCTATCCAGTCATGCAACCAATCCTGCGCATATCGTGCGCTCATGTAGGGTAACACCGCCTAACCAGGAGCCCATAAACAACCTACCCGAAGGCATATACTATGATCAGTCAATCCTCATATCCAGCATACATATGATGCATATGATCATGGGTCATAAAACTGTACTAAATATGTAAATGAGTGATGAACCATTCTTACAACGCAGATGGGCCTGGACGGCCTATACACAATAAGTACGGCCCAGTAATGGGCCCTAAGGAGAGTCGTAATGTGGACATCCAACCAGCATCACACTCGCTGTGGACATCAAACCAACATTGCCCCCAAGGCACGATCGTCGTAAACATTGCTAGTTAATCTGTATGGGAATTACACATTGCAATGGACCGTAGGTTCCTCCCATTGGGCCTTACATGTATATCAAATGGGTCATATCTTATGGGCCTTTTATTTCTCAGATGGGCCACATAAATGGGTCACACCAATGGGTCTTATGTGCATTGCAATGGGTCAAAACCCGTGGGCCTTGGATTGCATCAAATGAGCTTAACTCATGGGTCGAATGGGTCACACCAATTGAATCCCATATGAACGCCAAATGGGCCTTAGCCCTTAGGCATTATATGAGTTCAATGGGCCTAAACCCCTAGGCCTTATGGTACATCAAACGGGCCTAAACCCGTAGGCCTTGTATAAACCAGATGGGCCTAAACCCATAGGCCTTAAAAAATCAAATGGGCCTGATCCCATGGGCTCAAAAATGCAACAAATGGGTCCAATTTCAATGGCCTTGGAATACATCAAAAGGGCCTAGTCCAATGGACTTAGAACATAACAAGTGGGCCTAAACCCATAGGCCTTTTACAAAGCAAATGGGCCTAGCCCATAGGCCTTAAATAGTCCAAATGGGCCTAACCCATAGGCCTTGCATGCATAACAAAGTGGGCCTAAACCCATGGACCATTTTTATAATCAAATGGGTTTAGTCCCATGGGCCTTACAATATATCAAATGGCCTAGTCTTATGGCCTTAGAACATATCAATTGGGCCCAATCCCATGGCCTTACATAAATCAAAGTGGACCCCAATGAACTACTGTAACTGCATTAGGATGGTCCTCAAAACCGGCCAAGGTGGGGTCCATATGAGCTAAGGATCTAACTCATTCTTTAAGCCTATGTTATAAAAAAGACTCTTAAAATGAATGGACGGTTTGGATGCAGCCCATGCATCATGGGTGGGTCCCATTGCCGCTGGACAGCGGGGGTGGCATGTGCATCAAGGAGGGCTCCACCGTCCGCTGGACGGTGGAGGTAACGCAGCAGCCAAGTGGGCGCCACCGTCCACTGGATGGTGGGCTAAAACGTATGCATCATGGTGGGTCCCATGTGGGGCCCACTGCAATGTCTATTTGCCATCCAAGCTGTTCATAAGGTCACTCAGACCTGGATGAAGGGACAACATAAATTTCAGCTTGATCCAATACTTCTGTGGGCCCCAAAAACTTTTCAACGGTAGAATTCAATTCACACTGTTTCACGTGGTGTGGGCCACCTGAGTTTTGGATCTGTCTCATTTTTGGAGGGGGGCCCACCACTGGGGTGGCCCACCTAATGAGCGGCTTGGATAACAAAATAAACATTATAGTGGGGTCCACACGTAGGGCCGTGGGCCACCTCCCCACGTCCGTCCGCCCGCCCATGTAAGGGCTGCACGTGCCTGCGTGCAGGCGCTGGCCGCTGTCAGAGGCAGAGACCTTGCCTCTGCCATTGTATTTTATAAAAAAAGGGAAAAACCCATTTTCCTGGGGTTTTCGTGCGCGGGGCCCACTAAAATGAAATCCGCCCCGGCCATTGCGATCAGTGGCCCGAGGCCGTCCAAATGAGTCCAGAGTTTGGATTTTTTTGATGATAGAAAATGAAATAAAATAAAGAAAAGGATCCTTGAATGGTAGAGGTGCATTCTTTGATGCTATGGCCCACCAGGTCTTCCAATCAACCCCAAACTTATACCCAACGGTTAAAATAGTGTAAGTAAGAGGGTAGATGGCTTGGATTGTCTAAGTACATCACGGTGGGGCCTAAGCAAGTGGACCACCCAAAAGTTTCTCTTTTTCTTTTTTTTTTTTATCTTTGAACAGTGACGTCCAGCGTCCCAGACGCTGGACAGTGAGCTCCTTTTTAAAATGCACATGGTGGTGGGCCCTTTTGAAGTGGGCCACCACTAATGGATGATGGGGGTACAACATGTAAGGTGGGCCCCACTTGAAGGACTCTTGGACCAAATGAATACCTCAAGGTGAGGTCCATTCAAGTGGGCCACACAACCCTTGCATAAAAATAAAATAAAATAAAATAAAATAAAATAAAAGGAATGAAAGAGAGAGAGAGACATGGAGAGTGGGGCACGGCTTGTGATGGAGGGACCCCGACATTATGGGCCCTCCCTTACAACGAATCATACATCAAGTGGGCCTTAAAGCATGAGGGGCCACCGAAATCCAAACTCAACGGTGGAGATCCCTTCCCCACCAACATTGACGGTCTAAATGACCTTTGAAATGAAAAGAAACACCATGATGGGGTCCATGGAGAATGGCCCCATCATGGAATGATCATAATGATCCAAGTGGTCCATCGACCACCTTTTAGGGTCCCAAGTGAGATCCGCACCATTGATCGGTGGGTCTCACTTGGCCCATCATAAAAACAAGAAAGAACTACCCTATAGAGGCACCCACCGTCCGATCTTCTTGCTCCTAGGGGCTCCTTGGCACCTTAGCTTCAACTTCAGTGGATGAGATGAAGAATGGAGGGTTGAGATGAGAGATCTTGGGATGAAGAGGTGGGCCACTTGGAGCTTAGGAGAGTTTGGAAAACTCCATACGTATGGAGCTTGGAGTTTTTTACTTGGAGATTTGAAATGAGAAAGAGAGAAAGAGAGAGAGTTGTAAAGGAAGAGAGAGAGAGTGATGGATGGATGTGGTGAGTGATGGTTGTGTAAGAAAATATTGACTTTTGAGGCTTTTGTGTAAGAGAGGTATGGGTGGTGAAGACTTTTGTGGCTTTTTGTGTAAGAGAGGTATGGTTTTGGGAGACTTTTGTGGTTGCTTGGGAAAATGGAATAAAGTGATGTGTACTTGACACGTGATAGCTTGATGGATTGATTGATTGATGGGATTGATGTGATTGATGTGACACATCGTAAAGATTCCCTTAGTTTTCGCAACGCGAGGCATTTTCTCGCACCGAACGTTGGCCCACATCTCTCGACCAGGGTATTGTCTTGGCGCGCGAGTCGCGGTATCGGAACTGCAACGACGGCGCGGTCGCTATGGTATTGGTCTCGGGTTGAGTTGACTCGAGTTGTCGGTACATGAATCAGGGTCGCGCGTCGATATCGGTTAAGGGTCGAAGGTTGCTGGAATTCGACCGGTAAGACCGCGGAAGTCTACGGAAAGGTACGGACTAAGATACGGGTCTTACACCAACTGTCCATCCTCATCCAGGATGTGGCCCACCCAGGTGTGCATGTGGGGCCTTACACCCTGATCCATACCTCAAGTGGTCAATCAAGTGAAAGATACCCCTGTTTCAATGCTGGGGGTCCTGGTATGGATCCCTGTGGGGTGGCTAGCATGGAGTATGTGTACTGACGTGGGTATACTCACGTCAGTAGTGAAAAAGAGAAAAAGAAAGGTTTTTGGTGGCCGGCTCATGTAGGCCCCACCTTGATATATGTGTTCGATCCATGTCGTTCATCCCTTTTACCAACTCATTTTAGGCGTTGAGTCAAAAAATGAGGTTGATCTGATAATCAGGTGGGCCATACCATATAAAATTGTATTCCTTACCATTCAAAGCTATTAGGATGCACCTTGCTGCATCTACACGCCAAAAATGCCGAACATCGGACTCGTTCAGCGTGTTTTGAGCCCTAGAATTTATTGGACAGAGCAGATTTTCAAGAAGTGGGCTCCACATGTGAAATTTCTCAAAAAAAAAGAAAGAAAGATGAAAGGAAGCAGCAGCACTGCTGCTGTCAGGAGGCAGCAGGCGCTGCCTGCGCTCAGGTGAGCAGACGGTAGCTACCCACGACTCCAGCTGTGGGCCCCACCATGATGTATATTTTGTATCCACTCCATCCATGAGGTAGACCACCCCCTAAGGTGGGTCCCCTCCAAAAATTAGGTCAATCCAGATCTCAGGTGGCCCACACCATAGGAAATAGCGGGACTGAACCTCTACCATTAAAATTCTTTTTGTGGGCCATAGAAGTTTTGGATCAAGATGAAATTTGTGTTTTCCTTTCATTCAGGTCCGTGTGACCTTGTCAACAGGTTGGATGGAAAATATAAGTTATGGTGGGCCCCACGTGGGACCCACAGTGATGCATGGGTTTTATTCCCACCGTCAGCGTGACGGTGGGGCCCTTAGCATGCAGCGTGGGTGTGTGTGCAGTGTGTGTGCGTGCAGCGTGTGTGTGTGCAGTGTGTGTGCATGCAGCGTGTGTGTGTGTAGTGCGTGTGCCTGCAGCGTGTGTGTGTATATATATATATTATATTGTATTTTATATATAATATTGTATGTATTATATATATTATGTAGTTTATATATTATATAATATATAGTATACACGATGGCGGGCCTTCATGTGGGCCCCCACCATTGATGCAGGTGCTGCATCCAATCTGTCCATCCATTTTAAAAGCTCATTTTATGAAATGAGTTAAAGAATGGGCCAGATCCATAGTCCGAGTGGACCCCATCTTAGCATGTTATAAGGTCCATGGGATTAGGCCCATTTGATATATTCCAAGGCCCAACGTCCACATTGCGAGTGTAATGTTGGTTGGATGTCCACATTACGACTCTCCCTAGGGCCCATTGATAGGCTATACTTGTTGTGTATAGGCCTTCTAGGCCCATCTGCATTGTAAGGATAGTTCATTACTTTATCACAAGTTTAGTATAGTTTCATGACTCATGATCATACGCATCATATGTATGCTTGATATGAGAATTGACTGATCATAGCATATGCCTTCAGGCAGTTGTTTATGTGACCCCGAGTAGGCGGTGTTGCCCTACATGAGGGCACAATATGCGTAGGATTTGCTGCATGATTGGATAGTGTGATTCATGCATTTCGCATTGTGTGATATAGTTACTGTACGTCCTATCGACATCGGGGTCATAGCCTCCACAGACGTATCGTGGTTGGCAGGATTGGATACCGAAAATTTTATTTTACATGGGGTGCTATAGATATCCCTGGGTGAAAGTCCCTAACCCTTATGGTACCAAGAGGTGACTGATATTGGCAGACGGATAGTGAGGTCTCTTCCACTTACCTTATTGCGCGCGATGTGGCGGCGATCTGGTTTTGAGTGTGCTAGACCCCGGTGATATCCCAGAGTTGAGTTGTATTGACATGTGGACTTAGATGAGGATTGTATGCTTGACTTGCATCTTGCATCACATATCTTTGATACCGCTCATGATATTTATATATCCATCTGCATATTCCGCATTACTCTGATATTGCATGATCATATTACTACCTTGCGTACACACTTTCATCATCCTCTAAGCTTTTTATAAGCTTATGCACGACCGTTGCGTGCAAGTGACGTTGGGGCGCAGCAGCGCTGAGGCAGGAGCACTTAACAGATCATTTTGAAGTTTTTATTCTTCATCATTGCATTTTCCTTTATGCTCATTATACTTGTAAAGTTTTTGATCATAGTGGAAATGTAATGGAGTTTTTGGTTGTTGTTTGTGTGTTATGCCTTTGGTTATGCTTATCACGATTCAAACTAATCTTGAAAATCCTCTTCGTAGCATCCCAGGATCGGAACCTGGCGAATGGGAGCTGGGAGCCAAGAATGGGGTTCTACGGAGGCTGTCGGTGCCAGATTCGGCGATCAAAAATTTTATGAGCTCGGCTTCTAAGTTTGGGGTGTGACACTCGGCTCTTAGCATTCATATGCCAGATTCCGAACTTGGAATCCTACAAGGAGAATTTTTTTTTTCAATGTACATTTAACTCGTAATAAGCATAACCATAAGATTATCCAATTCACAAAAGCAACATCGTCATCACATATCCACCAATGTAATCATTTGAGTACAATACTAAGAGGGAAATACATAAATAGAAACTCAAGCTCCAGAAGACCACTGCATGCTCCAAGCTCAACACTGCTGCAACCTAACATCACCTGCACGCATCTATCGTACATAAGCTTATAGAAAGCTTAGAGGGTGGTGTAAGTGTGTGCACAAGGTAAGTGTTAAGTATTCAATACAATGCCATAATCATACAATATCGAAAAACTGGTAATCCATAAATCGTACTATGTCAAAATAAGCAGAAATACTGATAAGATCAGGAATTATTAGAGTAAGAAGAAATACTGATAAGATCAGGAATTATTAGAGTAAGCAGAAATGCTGATAAGATTAGGAATTATTAGAGTAAGTAGAAATACTAATAAGATTAGGAATTATTAGAGTAAGCAGAAATACTGATAAGATCATAAATCAAATGATAATAGATTAAGGGAAAATACTACAAGTTCATGAGTTATACAATATCGGAGTACGCAATATAGATCAGCTATGCAAATCTGGAATCATAAAGAGTCAAGTATTAGATGTCAATGATGCAATGCAATATACAACTCCTAATGAGTTCATGAATAGCATCAGTCGTACCTAGACCATATAAATGCAAAAACACGATAACCCAAAATGTCATGTGCCACAGATGTAATGCAATATGGTGCGAATGGAATGACCATGTTGGAGTGTGAAGTCGGGATGATAGTACATAGTATTGTAGGCTACGGGGTCTATCACAAGAGACTTCTATCCAAACCAGTTCCATACCTAAATTTGGATAGTCAGACTCAATATGGTAAACTCCTGATCTCAGGTTAGTCGCGCACCCCAACTGAAATCCTGGCCATTGCAAAGGTACACATATCATATAGTTGTGTACCACCAGCCCGAGTGGATAGTGAATGAATGAATGAGTGAGTATGAAACTCCTGCTCAATAAGTCCACATATCAGTATAGTTCATCTCTGGAAAATCATCGGGGTCTATTACACTCCAAACCAGATTACCATCCCATTGCGCGCAACAAGGTGGGTGGAAGAGACCTGACTATCCGCCTGCCAATATCGGGCCCGGCTCGTCAATAGCAGACTCATTCCTCGAGCTAGTCAGACTCAGCCTAGAATTGCCCCCTCCTCTCGGGCAGGTAAGGCCGTACCCCCTTCCAACCGACCACGACAGAGTGGGAGACGCGGCCTAACGGTATACGGCCGTTATGCGCTTATGCATCCAATCAGTCTAGACATTGGAGCAACCTCTAGAACCAAGAGGGTTTAGGGACTTTCACCCAGGAATATCTATAACACCCCATGTAGAACAGATTTTTGGTGTCCCATCATCCACGAAACACCTGTGGAGGCTACGACCCTGATGTCGCTAGGGCGTACAGTAATCACAACACACAATGCAAGATGCATGAGTCATAAAATCCAGTCATGCATCAATCCTGCGCATACCGTGTACTCATGTGAGACAATCTCCGCGTATCAGGGAGTCTCATAACAACATGCCCAATAAGATATGCAATGGTCAACCACATCTCATAACAAACATGCAGATGATGCGTATGGGCATGTATTGTGATGCTATGCTGTCACATACTCATAATCAGTATCAATAATCGGCACCAGCAATCGACATCGACAATCGCCCTCGATGATGTAGACATTTAACCAACATTTTCCCCCAAGGAATACCCATATAGAGCCTAACATACAGTGGACTCATGGCCTCACACAAGGGCCAAATATACAACACCATGGTCCTCACTCAAGAGCTTAATACACATCACAATGGGCCTCACTCATGGGCCACATGTACATCAAGTGGGTCACATCTCACGAGTCTAATAAACATCGCAATGGGCCACTCACATGAGCCCAATATACATCAAGTCGAGCCTCATCATATGGGCTGAAAATATATCACAATGGACCACGTCCCATGGGCCTCGCCCATGGACCTTGAATACATCATATTGGGCCTCGCCCATGGGCCGTAAATGCATCTTAATGAGCCACACCCATGGGCCTCGGATATATCATAATGGGCAAGTGGACCCCACACATAGGCCCAACACACATCATCATGGGCCTCATACACATCGCAATGGGCTGCATCACGGTGGGCCACATACATCACAACGGCTCCCTCGCTTGGCCCTCAAGTGCACCACAATGGACCTCATCACATAGGCCTCATATACATCCCATTGGGTCTTAAACACGGGCTGAATGCACATCATAATGGGCTTAAAATACGGGCCATATATATATTACAATAGCTTCGACAATCGACTTTGATACCCGGCCTTGACAATCGGAATCGATAATTAGTATAAGGGAAGGTCATAATGAGTACATTTAACCATCATCGTCCATCAATGTGGCCATTTAACCAACATTACTTCCAAGTGGTTGCCTACATAAAGTCAAACATATAGTGGGCCCCATGGCCTCGCATACAATCATGATGGGCCTCATCACACGGGCCTCAAATACGCGACAGGTAGGTTTTGCACCTGCGCCTCTAATATATCTCAATGAGTCTCAACCCATGGGCCCCAAATACATCTCAATGGGCCTCGACCCATGGGCCCCAAAGATATCATATTGGGCCTTATACAAGGGCCTTATATACATCACATCAGGCCTTTTCAAATGGGTCCCAAATACATCTCAATGGGCCATATCAAATGGGTCGCACCGATGAGACTCATAAACATCAAGTGGGCCCCTCAGAAACATTGAGTGGACCACATCAACGGGTCGCACCAATAGGCCTTATAAACGTCGAGTGGGCCGCATCAATGGGTCGCACCAATGGGTCTCATAAACATCAAGATGGGCCCATCGAACTATCATCTGGACCGCACCTCAAATAGTAGTGGAGATAAAGATTTCACCGTTTAAACAGTTCACAAGCCCACCATAACGTTTATTTTCCATCCAATCTGATCATATGGTCACAAAGGCCTCCTTTTTTATGATGACCATGTGGCCCACCTGATTTATGTGTTTCATCCAGCCGTCCAGCTAGGACGGTGGAGTCCACCTGATTTATGTGCTACATCCACATCGTCCATTTCTGGAAGGTGTTGTGCAGGGGCCATCGTTTTGTATGGGTCTTACCCACACTGTCTAGTGGATAGGTCCACTGTGATGTATGTCTTCCATCCGCACCGTTCAATGCTCTGGATGGTGCTGGAGATTATGTGTAAGTGCGCCCTGCCCCACCTTGATGTATTTGTTTCATCCACATCGTCTAGACAGTCTGGATGGTGTTGGACTGTTTGATGGTGATGTAGTGGGCCATCCTGATGATGGATGTGTTATTCCATGTCATCCATCTGATGACTATGTGGGGCGCACCGTGACGTATTTGTGATCCACACCATCCATCTATCAAGTAGACCACACTGTAAAAGCAGCAGGAGATTGAACATCTACTATTGATACCCTTTTTGGGTCACAAAAGTTTTGGATCTATATGAAATTTGTTCTTTCCCCTAATTTTAGGTATTTGTGACCTTTTTAGTAGATTGGATAAAAATAAACATTATGGTGGGCCCCATGTGGGACCCACCTATGAAGAGGCTTGGCTGGTGTATACATACACAAGTTATATAGCCACTGTACTGACGTCAGCAGGTTCTGTGGGTCCCACCTTGACTTTATGGGTTTTATCCACACCGTCCGTCCATCTCGATGAGGCCCCGCATAATGCCTGTGTTTTATCAACATTGTCCATGTATGTGGACCCTACCTATATACCTGCTATATTTAACGTCAGCAAGTGCTATGGGTCCAACCATGATGTATATTTTAATCCACACCGTCTAAAATGTCTGGACGGTGCTGGACCACCTTTGGATGGTGTTGTAGACCCCACCTTGATGTATGTTTCATATCCACATCGTCCAAAGTGTTTGGATGATGCTGGACAATGTTTAGCAGGTGCTGATTTACATGGGCAATGTTTAGGTAGTGTTGATCATCACCGTGCGCCATGTGCCCAATAGCATGATAGTGTATAGTGATACACATGTTGCACCTACAACTATTAAAATGATTTTAGATGTAATCCAAGCTCCCACTTGAGGTCCTTTGTAGTGGATGTAAGGCTCATTGGTGCGGCCCATTGATGCGGCCCACTCGCTGTATATGAGACGCATGGTGCGTCTCATTGATGCGGCCCACTCGTTGTATATGGGCCCATTGGTGCAGCCATTGATGCGTCCCACTTGATGTATATTGAGGTCCATGGGTTACGGCCCATTATGACGTATATTGAGGCCCATGGGTCGTAGCCCATTGTGATATATTTGAGGCCCATGGGTCATTGCCCATAATGATGTATATGAGGTCCATATGTGCGGCCCAATGTGATATATATATATATATATATATATATATGCCCATGTTCGAGGCCCAATATGATGTATACCAGGCCCATGTGTTGAGACCCATTGTGATGTATCTGAGGCCCATGTATTGTGGCCCATTTGATGTATGTGAGGCCCATATGATGAGGCCCAATGAGATGTATACGTGGCCCATGAGTGAGGCCTATTGTGATTATATTAAGCCCTTGAGTGAGACCTATTGTGATGTATATTAAGCTCTTGTGTGAGGCCCATTACATTGTGCATGAGGCCTTTGTGTGTGGCCAATGGGATGTGTATTGGGCCCTTATGTGAGGCCATGGGCCCACTATATGTTAGGCTCTATGTGGGCTACTTCTTTAGAGCAATGTTGGTTAAATGTCCACATTAATGGGCAATGATAGTTTAATGTCTGCATTGTGACCTTTCCCTTAGGCCCTTTGTTAAGCTGATTATCAAGGCCGATTGTCGAGGCCAATTTCGATTATCGAGGGGAATTCCAATTGTCAAGGGAGATTCTGATTATTGAGGCCAATTGTCGAAGCCAATTCTGATTATTAAGGTTGATTGTCGAGGCCGATTCCGATTATCGAGGCCGATTGTCGAGGCTGATTCCAATTGTCGAGACCGATTTTAATTGTCGAGGACGATTTCGATTGTCGAGGCCAATTATCGTTATTGATTATCAGTGTCGATTATTGAGGCCGATCTTGATCATCGATATTGATTATCAATGTTGATTATTTGTGCCAGTTATCGATACTGATTATGAGTATGTGACAACATAACATCATGATACATGCTCATACGCATCATCCGCATGTTTGTTATGAGACATGATTGACCATTGCATATGCAATAGGGCAGGTTATTTATGGGACTCCTTGAGAGATGGAGTTGCCCACAAGAGCGGACAACACGCGTAGGATTGCTGCATAACTGGATAGTATGACTCATATATCTCACATTTTATGATATGACCACTGTACGCCCTAGCGACATCAAGGTTGTGGCCTCCACAGGCATACATGAGACGCCAAAAATGTTTGGTTATAGGATACGAGCGTCATAGATGTTCCTGAGTGAAAATTCATAAAATTTCGTGGCCAGGAAATGCCCCAACGTCAAGACCGAGTAGATATATATGAGCGCATGAGGGTCGTATACCAGTAGACTACATCTCTCACTATGTCGTGGTCAGTTGGAAAGGGGTGTGACCTTACACACCTGAGTGAGGAGGCAATATCTAGGTTGAGTTTGACTAGCTTGAGAAATGGATCCGCTATCGATGAGCCGGGCTCGATATTGGTAGGCGGATAATAAGGTCTCTGTCACTTACCCAGTTGTGTGCTCAGATAGGAGCGGCAAGCTAGTGTAGAGTGTAATAGACCTCGATAATGATCTCAGAGATATACAGTATTGATATGTGAACTTATTGAGTAGGAATTGTATACTCAGCATCTTATTCATTCATTCATTCATTCATTCACTATCCACTTGGGTTGGTGGTGCGCAACTAATTTAATATGTGTACATTCTCAATGGCCAGGATTTCGATTAGGGCACGCGACTAACCTGAGATTAGGAGTTTACCACATTAAGTCTGACTATCCAAATTAGGTATGGGACTAGTTTGGATAGAAGTCCCTTGTGATGGATCCTATAGCCTACGATAATCTGTACTACCATCCCAATTTCACACTCCAGTATGGTCATTCCATTCGCATCATATATTGCATTACATCTGCGGCATATGACAATTTGGGTTACTATGTTTCTACATTTGTATGGCCTGGATATGACTGATAGTATTCGTGAACTCATCAGGAATTGCATATTGCATTGCATCCTCGGCATCCGATATTTGGCTCTTTATGACTCCTCATTTGTATAGTTGATCTGTATTGCATACTTTGATATTGTATGACTTATGGACTTGCCAGTATTTCTGATATTATATGATTATGACATTGTACTGAATACTTAGCACTTACCTTGTGCACACACTTACACTGCCCTCTAAGCTTTCTATAAGTTTATGCACGATAGATGCGTGCAGGTAATGTTAGGTTGCAACAGCATTGAGGTTAGAGTGTGCAGCGGTCTTTTGGAGCTTTAATTTTTTATAAATGTATTTTTCTTTCAGCATTGTATTCAAATGTTTATATTAGTGGATATGTGATGATGATGTTGTCTTTGTGATTCGAGTAAACTTGTGATTATGCTTCTTATAAAATAAATGTACATTGAAAAATCCTCCTCATATAATCACAGGATCAGAATTTAGTATATGGGCACTAGGAGCTGAGAATGGAGTACTACGAAGGGTATCGGCACAGGATTCAAGAATTAAGAATTCTTGTGAGCCCAATTTCTGGGTTTGGGGCGTGACAATATTAGAGCCTAATAACTCATTGCAACGCCCCAAAAATTGAGGGTCGAGCGAAGGCTCAACTCCCGAGATTCGTCACATCACTTATGCAACATAGATAATGATGATTAAATGTTGTCTGTGTTAAAGCATTAAACATGAATAGGATTACAGTAAATCAACATATTATACTCCAGAGATGATTAAATTAGGTAAGCGGAAGACTGATAAATGTAAAAGTATATGAGTAGTTGTAAACCCCCAGAGTATGACTATGCTACTAGGCTGAATATATACATGTTTGTTCCAAAATATACAAAATGATTAAATGTAATGTCCCACTAAATTGTATTCATGTAATGCCGTCAACACAACTCTGGGTTTACATAGACCCACTAGAGAGTTGTATGTAGGAGAACTCCTCTTTATCATCATAAAAGTGTGGCTTCGCTTCGTAAGCACCGTCATCATGTGCAGCTAAAATAGAGTCTGATTGGTGTTTTAAAATACCGTCCCAGAGTGGGAGTGAGTGATCAACTTAGTGGAGTTATAAGGCAAAGGTAAACATGTTATCAATTCAGTCAAGTAGTAATGATAAAACAATATAGCAATCATATCCTATGTACTCTTGTTAATACAAGAATGGTATGCAATAATGATGCATGCCCTTGCCTGCACTACTCCCTCAGCAACATCATCTTACGATCGCAGCATGCACCACTTCAAACACGTGCGCTTCCTCACCAAAGCATATGCAATGCAGTGCATGATCGTGTTAGCCAATACTTAATTAGGTTTATTCATACAGTAGGTTCGGGAAGCTAAGGTACCTCCATTTATATCATTTACCTAAACAATGATCCATATATGGTCGTCAATCCTAGTATCACATACGATAGGCAAGTTATAGGGATTTAAAAGTAGTGAACAGGCAAGTTCAGGTCACCACAGGAGGCTTGTCACCTCGGTACTTAAGGTCACTACGGGAAAGGCTCGTCACCTTAGCGTAGGTCGACAGCTCAAATACAGTGTCTCATACTACCGTATTCAGCTCACGAGTTTGGGTTGCTCACTGTCACTACAAGGAGGCTCGTCACCTCAGCGTAGGCTGACAACTCGACCACGGTGTCCCATACCACCATGCCTGACTCATAATTCTTAGCAGATCGTGGTACCAAGGTTAAATGGGCTTTTCACTGGTAAGTGGTACCTTAGATTCAAGCAGTAGTGTCCATACATGACGAACATACATTAGGCCAATCAGGTTACTTGATAAGCTCGACTGCTACAAGTACACGTTGAATTAATCGCCATGGAGCGCATACACACTCCTCGTGGCCTAACCACTGTTGATAATTAGCGTACAACTCAGATTCATCGAACGTGTCTTGTGTGGCAAAATGACCTTGACTACTAATTTACGAATCATTACCGATTGCTTGGACTACGTTGTAGTCCTAAACCAACTCAAATACAGAATGTGGATACATGCGATATTCATAACAACATTTAACAAACAATACCAACAAAAAACTCATTTGAGCATTTTAATACAAACATAGTACACATGTTGTAAATAGGCATTTCATCCATAAATCACATAGTAGCAAGATAGGTTACATGAAGAAAACTGTAACTATAGATAAGGTAGTTGAGAATCCTATCTCAACACCCTCATTAAATACATTTCAACAAGAATTTTCTCATTCAGGCATTTTATCGAACACTTAGACTACATATATCAACATTCATGTAATAACTTTATTATAATATATACTATAAGAAAGCCTTTCACAAGGAGACGCCACACGTAACAATCATATATTCCCAATCAATAATTAGGGTAAGCACAAATCATAATTTCACATTCATTCAAACATTTCAACAAGCACATGGAATGCATTAAATTCAACATAGTTCATATATATATATATATATATATATATATATATATATATATATATATATATATATATATATATATATATGTAATATACAAGAAACATCGCATTTAAGCACATGTGACAGCAATCAAGTCAGTCATAAATTATTAATTGACATTGAAAGCCTTGAAAACCATAACCTAAAAATTTATAGTCCGTACCTTTCGTCGATATACTCCAATCGAACTTAGTTTGTACATTACATATCCATTTACAGCAAAACAACTACCTGAATATGAAATAGGTTAGCTATTTCACCGATTCCTCTATTTGGATCCCTAAAACAGAGTAGGGTTAGGATTTCTTACCCAAAAATAGATTCGGATTCGACGGTGTAGCGATACAGGAGGGATTATTCAACACGTGGAGTGGTAGAAACGAATCCCAGCAAGTATCTCTCACTCTCTCTCTCTCTTCTCCTCACTCTTTCCTTCTCTTTTCTCTCTTCTCTCTCCTATGGTTAGGAAATTCGTATGGAATGGGAGAGGAGTGAGTTTAGGTCCTTATATAGGCCCAAATGTGATGTAAATGGCCCCTAGGCCATGGTATACTTAGGGAATAGCCAAAGGGTGGATGTTTTGGGCAACAGAGTTCATCTGGAAGTCCATTTTCTACACACGGTCCAGAGAAAGTTCTCTGACAATAGATCTATGGCAGGTTAAGATTTTAGTTCGATCGAATTTGTGGATTGACCACGGAGGATCAGTTTCAGTTCAACGTCTATTGTCACTCGATCGGGGCCACAAGTACACATACATGTGTAGGGAAATTTTTCTGATCTAAGGGTGTAGTTGGGTCAGACTATGATGGTCTAAAATCTTAGATTTTACCTGTAAGCGAATGACTCAATTCACTTAAGTTTGAGTTCATTTTCTAAAGATATTCACGTTTCTCACACACTTCGCTCTGGACTCAAGTTGTGCATTTCTGGATACTATTTGGACTTAATTCTCACAATGATTGTCAAGCCCAGTAAGGCGGTCCTAACCGTATAGTTTCGCGTTAATCGGACTTTCGACACACAGTCCAGGTCAGATACAGATTTTCAATGTGCTCTTGAGAGCAACTGGGTTTTGAGATTTATCCTAGGTTTTCAGGTAATGTTAGATTAGTGATTCTAATGGTTTTGGGTCCTACAGTTTGTATAGAAAGTGATTCGAGCTAATTTGCCGATTAATTTAGTTTAATACTTAATTAATTTTTGTCTAATTTCTAAAGGATTCAGTCCTTACTGCCTGAAGTGATACTCGGGTCTTTGTACGGATTTTTTTGAGACATTACACTCATTCCATTGGCTTCATTTCCTGAGCTAATCGATATCGAGCTTTCAATATGTCATATTTTGATAGCCTTTCTATTACTAGGCCACCACCATTTGATGACTCCAACTATACTTATTGGAAAGTCAGGATGAGGATCTTTTTGAGGTCCATTAATGAAAGTGTGTGGCAAGCAACGGTTACTAAATGGAAACTACGAATGACTAAAGTTCTAGGCAATGTTAGAACCAAGTCTATAAGTATCGCCTTATTATTTATGGATCATACCTCAGAAAAATGAGAGCAGTGCTAATGCCAAAGCTTTAAATGCAATCACTTATGCATTATCACCTGATGAGTTCAAAAGAATTATATCATGTGATATTACAAAACAAGCTTGGGATATCCTAGAATTGACACACAAGGGTACGACTATAGTTAAAAAGTAAAAATGTCAGATCCTCACCATTAGGTTTGAGGAAATATGCATGGAAGAAATGGATCATTCATAAACATCTATACAAAACTGAACGACATAGTCAACTCAATACGGAGTCTAGGAGATAGCATCCCAGAAAGCAAAGTTTGTGCAAAAATACTGCGATCACTTCCTAAGAAATTCAATTCCAAGGTGACTACCATTCAGGAACTTAGAGACACTGATAATATGAGAGTGGAAGAACTTGTTGGTTCACTTCAAACTTACAAGTTGAATTTTAAAGCTCCAAAAGTAAGCCTATAGCACTTACATCATCCAAATGTATTTCTTGAGATAGTAATTCTGATTTTGAAAACTCAGAGGATGATATGGCCTTATTAGTTTAAAGTTTTTATAAGATTTCTAAAAGTAAAAAGAGAGTTGATTTTGAAAAACCTTCTGAGAAGAAAAAGGGTAATACTAAAAACTAGAAATCTCTAAAAGACAGTCAGTGCTTCAACTGACATGAATATGGACATCTGGCAAATAAGTGTCCGAAAAGGGACAAACTAAAGAGAAAAGGCATGTTAGCCACATGAGATGAATCGTCCTCCTCTGAAGCTTCTTCTGAGTCGGATGATTCAGAATTCGAATCTACAAGTGAAGTTAAGGCCTTAATGACTCCAGCCAGAGTCACTTCCATAGATAATTGTGATACATCTGAATATGAAAATATGAGGAGTGACCTTGAAAATGAAAATGATCTTCAGGATGCTTACAATGCCCTATACAGGGAGAGTTGTAAGATTGATGTCAAAGTTAAACTTCAAAAAGAAAAAATTCTAAAATTAAAAGAAGATTTTAAAAACTTAGTTTTATAAAAGTTTCATATTTCTGATTGTTTTGAAAAACACTAAATGTGACTTGAATTTCAAAACATCCGAACTCAAAAAACTAAGATTAGAAAATGAGAAACTAAAACTTGTAGTTTCTTTCCTCTTGAGTTCAAAGGATATTTGGAGGTATGCCCAAGGAGACCCTAAACTTGAAAAGTTACTAACCATATCTAGAAAATGTGGAGATAGATCCATTCTGGGCTATGATAAAAACATGCCTCTGAAAAATAAGAATATAACTCCTAAGTTTGTTAAAAGAGAGTCCTCCAACTCAAAAGGGAAAAGCTTGAATCAAAACAGCTTTAAAAATCCTAAAACTTTTCAAGCTCCCAAAGTTAATGCCAACCATATCAATCTTTGAAATCAAAATTATAACCCTTTAGCTGAGAAGATTGTGGACTTACTCAAGGAGCTTCAGAAATCTAATTCAAATGTGAGAGTTAATAACAATTATAAGCGAAGGAAAACCAGCAGTGCTCCAAAACCCAGAATGATAATGAAATGGGTTCCTAAGGTTACATGTCTGGTTGCCCACACTGCCTTCAAGGCTTTAAGTCAATCAAAGTGGTACCTAGATAGTGGTTGCTCTAGACACATGACAGGTGACAAAGATTTATTCATCAACTACAAAGAAATGACTGATGTGTCAGTCACATTTGGTGATGGAAGTAACTGCAAAATAATTGGCCTAGGTACGGTTTAACTTTTCAACCTTCCTCCTTTTGAAAATGTTTTATTTGTAGAAGGTCTTAAGCACAATCTTTTAATTATTTCTCAAATATGCAATAATAAGCATGGTGTTAAATTCACTAATCAAGGATGCGAGATCTCAAATGAGAAGGTTGTGAGATATTGAATGGTCAAAGAACATCTGAAATTTGCTATATTTAAGTGATTTTAGCTCGTTTAAATTATCTTGTTACATGGTCCAAACCAATGAAACCAAGTTATGACACAAACGCCTTGGACATGTAAACTATTAGAATTTATATATACTGAGTAAGGCCGATCTAATAAGAGATCTACCCAAATTGAAGAAAATGGATAAATTTTGTGGCAAATGTCAAATCAAGAAACAATCAAGGAGTAGTCACAAGAAAGTGAACTCCTTCGCCACATCTAAACCTCTTGAACTCCTCCATATGGATCTTTTTGGACCAACTAAAACGAAGAGTTGAGGTGGAAAAAATACTTTCTGGTAATCGTGGATGATTTTACTGGATTTACTGGATTTACATGGGTAGCTACTTAAGTGACGTCACTAAGTTCTGTGGGTCCCACCATGATGTATGTTTTGTATCCACACCATCCATCCATTTGGAGAGACCATTTTGAGGCATGAGCTAAAGAATGAGTCAGATCCAAAGATCGAGTGGAACCCACCACAGAAAACAATGGAGAGAGTGATGACCACCATTAAAAACTTTTAAGGTAGGTTGTGATGGCGGCCCACCTTAATGTATACAATTTCCAAAAGGCACAGATTCAGTTAGGTCAGAAAATGACCAAGTTCGGTTTGGGACTGGGACATGGATTAGCTATTGGCGGGTTGAGTAGCGAGACTTTCTATTGAACTGATGTTACCAAGTTCTGTGGGTTCCACCATTATGTATGTTTTGTATCCACACTGTGCATCCATTTGGAGAGACCATTTTAAGGCATGAGCTAAAGAATGAGTCTAATCCAAAGCTCAAGTGGACCCCACCATAGAAAATAATGAAGTGATGCTCACCATTAAAAACTTCTAAGGTAGGTGGTGATGGCAGCCCACCACCTTGATGTATACAATTTCCAAAGGGCGCCTATTCAATTAGGTTGGAAAATGACCATGTTCGGTATGAGACTGGGATGTGGATTAGCTACTGACAGATTGAGTAGCGAGACTCGCTATTAAAGTGACTTCACTAAGTTATGTGGGTCCCACCATGATGTATGTTTTATATCCACACCGTCCATCCATTTGGAGAGACCATTTCAAGGCATGAGCCAAAGAATGAGTCAGATCCAAAGCTCCACTAGACCCAACCACAGAAAAAAATGGCGAAAGTGATGCCCACCATTAAAAACTTCTAAGATAGGTGATGACGACGGCCCACCTTGATGTATAAAATTTCCAAAGGGCACGGAATCAGTTAGGTCAAAAAATGGCCAAGTTTGATCTAGGATTGGGACGTGGATTAGCTACTAGCGGGTTGAGTAGTGAGAGTGAGACTCGCTAATGAAGTGACGTCACCAAGTTCTATGGGTCCCACTATAATGTATGTTTTATATCCTCACCGTCCATCCATTTGGAGAGACCATTTTAAGGCCTAAACCAAAGAACAAGTTAGATCGAAAGCTCGAGTGGACCAGACCACAGAAAACAATGGAGAGACTGACTCCCACCATTAAAAACTTCTAAGGTACATAAAAGTTTTTGATTAAGCTTATATTTGTGTTGTCCCTTCTTTAATGTATGTTTTAACTTATGAACAGTTTGGATCTCAAATAAAAATCACAATGGACATTAAGAAGATTTCAACGGTGGGCATCCCGCTCTCTATTATTTTCACCACCAGTGTCATGCCCCAAACTCAAAAAATGGGCTCACGAACTTCCCGATCACCGAATCCGGAGCCGACAACCTCCGTAGTGCTCCATTCTCGGATCTCGACACTCACATGCCAGATTCCAATCCTGGGATCCTACAAGAAGGATTTTCAGTATGATTTTTTTTTGTAATGGAACATAACCACAAGCATTACCAAGTCACAAAACAACATCACCACATATCCAATATATCAAAAACTTTAAGTACAATGCGGAAAGGGAAATACAAGGTAATCAAAAACTCCAAAATAATTTAACACGCGCTCCTGCCTCAGCGCTGCTATGATCCAATGAAACCTGCATGCAACGACCGTGTATAAGCTTACAAAAGCTTTGAGGGTGGTGTAAGTTTGTGCGCAAGGCAAGTGCCAAGTGTACAATATCAGACTAATGCAAAAATATGCGATAAGTCCATGATTGCTATTAGCTGTACCAAAGCTATATGATGCAAGGCATGAATGCTATCGGCCATAACAAGGCCATGCGAAGCGAGGCTTATGTATCCAAATATCATATGTGAGATGCAAAACAAGCATGCCAGTCCTCATCAAGTACACATATCAGTACAATTCCTCTCTGGATATCACCGGGGTCTAATACACTTGACACTAATTACCTCCTCCCTAGCTACACAGCCAAGCAAGCGGAATAGCCCTCACTATCCGCCTGATTAGTAGTCTGTCAATACCTACCTGACTTGTCGATAGCGGACTCATTTGCGAGATGGAAAAACTCAGTCTAGCTTGTAACCCCCTCACTTGGGCGAATAAGGTCACACCCCCTTCCAACTGACCACGAAATAGTGGGAGACGCGGCTTACTGGTATTCGGCACTCAGGCGCTCATGTATCAACTCCGTCTAGATGTTGAAGCACCTCCTAGTACCAAGAAGGTTCTGAGACTTTTACCCAAGGACATCCTAAGTGCCCACAGTGCTAGAACTAAATATTTTCAAAATCCAATACGGTCATCCACGATGTGCCTGTGGAGCCGTGACCCTACTGTCGCTAGGGCGTACAATGATCAAGTCACACATATGCGAGATGCATGAGTCACACCGTACAATCATTCAGCAATATCGAGTGTGCCATGCACTCATGTGGGGCACTTCATCTCATAAGGAGTCCCGTAAATGTCTCAGCCCAACTGGCTTATTCTATAATCAAACATTCCTCATATTAAGCATACATATCATGTGTATGGGCATGAGTCATGGGATTATACTAAGCATGTTATAAAGTAATGAACTATCTGTTCAACGCAGATGGGCCTAGATGGCCTACACACAACAAGTATGGGCCTATCAATGGGCCCTAAGGAGAGTCATAATGCAGACATTTAACCAACATTATTCTTACAATGTGGACGTCAAACCAACATTGATCCCAAGGCACGGCTCGCCATAAATATCATTACATAAGTCATGGTGGAATCACACATACAATGGAGCTTATGTACATCTCATTGGGCCTCGACCCATGGGCCTCAAATATATCAAGGTGGGCCTCGTATAACCCATCAGGCCTAATTAAATGGGATGAATGAATGGGCCAAGTTGATTGGGCCAATTCAAATGGGCCAAATGGAATGGGCCAATTTAAATGGGCCGAGTCCAACTCACCTATTATAGAAATCAGTGTACAGTATCATAAAAATGAATCATATCAAAAGATCGACTGGACTGCACTCCAAATAACAATGGTGAGAATGATTTCCACCATTAAAATCCTACAAGGCCCACCGTTATGTATTTGTTTTTGGATCCGATCTTTTCATAAGTTAACATGGAGATAGATGGAGTGAGAGCAAAAACATTAGCTCAATCGGGACTACCGTGGCCCTTAAGAAGTTTTGAATGGTGAATGTCATTGTCCCCACTATTTTTCAATAGTGGGGATCCACTTTAACCATGGATCTGACTCATTCTTTAGCTCATGCCACAAAATGAGCTTTCAAAATGGTTGAACGGTTGGATGCAGCACATGCATCATGGTGGGTCCCATATGATGGACGGCATGGAGAGAACACATACATCATTGGGATCCCACCGTCCAGTGATGTGGATGGTGCGGATAGAAAACATACACCATGGTAGGTTCCACCGTCCACTGTCGTGGACGCTGTGAATAAAACACATGCATCATTATGGGTTCCCACGTGGGGCCCACCATAACGTTTGTTTGACATCCAACCGTTGATAAGGTCACACGAACCTGGATGAAAGGGAAAAACAAATTTCATATTAATCCAAAACTTATGTGACCCTGGAAGGCTTCCAATGGTAGACATTCATCATCGTTGTTTCCTGTGATGTGGGCCACCTAAGTAACGTATATCGTTGATTTTTGGGGTTGGGCCCACTGCCTTAAGGGGACATCAAATGCATGGTTTTGATGTTCAACACACATCACGTAGGGCCCATGTTTGGAGACCCACGATTGACCAGGGACTGCCCATGCAGCATCCTGCTGCTGCTACAGTAGCAACAGCGTCAGCTGATTTGCATATTTATTTATTTTTTTTAAAAAAAGAGTTTTTTCACAGTTTTTCCATGGTAGGGCCCGCATCAGGTGAATCCGACCCAACCGTTGGATTCTATGGCTTAAGATAGTCTAAATGAGCCCAATATTCGAGGTATTTTGATGAATAGAAACATCAGGTGAATTTTCAACAGTACAAGAACACTGTTTTCAATGATATGGCCCACCAGATGGTCAGATTGGCTTCATTTTTTGGCTCAACGCCTAAAATGATTTGAGGAATGGAATGGACGGTGTGGATTGGACCCATACATTTAGGTGGGGCCTGCATGGGTAGCCCTTCACAAGGGCTTTGAACCAAAGCTAATATTTATGTTTTCATTTTGACGTTCAACATCCCTAGACGCTGGACGGTCTGGGCCTAACACATGTATAAGGAGGGCCTGGCTCAGGTAGGCCACTAAATGCATGGTTGGTGTGGATAAGACATACACCAAGGTGGGGTCCATCCGAGTAGGCCACACAATCACATCATCACACACAAAATAAAAGAAAAAGAGAGGGAGAGAGAGAAAGAGGGACACGTGTGATGGAGGCCTCTGCCACCAGGAGCCCTCCCTTGCATTCAATCATACATCAAGTGGGTCCCATTACACATGGGCCCATTAAATCAAAATTCAACGATGGAGATTCCTCCTCCACTAAAATGGACGGTCTAGATGACTTCTATCCATGAAAAGAAAATAAACATATGGGGTCCATGAAGAATGTCCCCTTTATGGAATAACCATGAGAATTAAGGTGGGCCATCGGCCACACCTAGGGTCTAAAATGAGATCTCTACAATCAATCGATAGGCCTCACTGGCCCTTTATAAAAAAAAAAAAAAAAAAAAAAAAAAAAAAAAAAAAGAAATCTAGGCCTATAGAAGCTCCGACCGTTTGATCTTCTTGGTTCATTGGAAAGCCGATCTCCTTGTGTCTTACTTTGATGGTGGAAGATGAGAAATGAATGGCTAGGATGAAGGATTTTGGGGGTGGAAAGTGGGCCACACAACTCACTCTTTTCTCTCCAAGAGAAGGCTTGGACGATCACTTCTTTTTTTTTTTTTTTTGCTCTTTGTTGCTTAGAACTTGTGAAGAGAAAGAGAGAGAGAAAGGATGCTTGTAAGAGAGAGGTGATGGATGTGAGGTGATAGTGTACTTGACTTGAGAGTTGACTTGGTGGTTGCTTGACTTGGGGAGAAAGAAAGAATGGGTGTGTGTACTTGACATGAGGTGATTGATGGAACATGTTGTAGAGATTCTCTTGGGATTGCAAACGCACGATGTTTTCTTTGAAATAAACATGGGCTCACATCTTTGGACCTAGATATCGGATTGATACGCGAGTCACGGTGTTGAAACTACGGTAACGGTGTGGTTGCAATGGTATAGTTTCAGATTAAGCCGACTCTAATCTATGGAATACGACTTGGAGTCACCCGTAAACGTCGATTATACGTTGCATGTTACCAGAATTCGACGGGAAGGATCGCTAGAGTCGATGGAATAGTATGGAATAGGATACGGGTCTTACAGCTCTCCCCACCTAATAAAAAAGTTTGTCCTCAAAATTTATACCACCATCACAACTAAGCATAACTCATAAGGGAATAGAAAACATAACATCATATATAATCAAAGCACAATACGACATACAATCAAACATTAAAAAGATGGGGATAGCGATCTCGAATCTCCACCTCGTGCTCCCAAGATGCCTCATCCACACTATGATGGCTCCACTGCACATTCACCAAGGGAATGACCTTGGTTCTGAAGACTTGCTCCTTTTGATTGAGGATACGAACTGACTGCTCAATGTAAGAAGCGTCCTCACGAACCTCCAACGGCTGTCAATCAATAACGGGCATGATGTTTGACCCACACTTCCTCAACATACAAATATGAAAAATATTGTGGACGCCAGACAACTGAGATGGAAAGGCAAGCTGATAGGTCACAGTGCTAACGCGTCAGGTGACATCGAAAGGTCATATGAATCTTGGGGTAAGCTTGCCCTTCGTTCCAAAACGAACCACACCCTTCATGAGCGAGACCTTGAGATACACATGGTCCCTAATGGCAAACTCCAAAGGATGACACCAACGATCAGTAAAAATCTTCTACTGGCTCTGAACTGTGCCCATCCTCTGCCTGATGATGTCGATAGCCTCTGACATCTGCTGCACAAGCTCGGGACCCAGGAGACGTCGCTCTCCAACCTCGGTCCAACAACTCAGAGATCTACACGGTCTTCCATATAATGCCTCAAAAAGAGCCATGCAAATGGTCACCTCATAGCTGTTGTTGTATGCGAACTCAGCCAATCGTAGGTGCTCATCCCAGCTACCTGAGAAACTAATCGTACAGGCCCGAAGCATATCTTCAAGGATCTGATTGACCCACTCAGTCTAACCATCGGTTTGCAGATGATACGCGGTGTTGAGCTGTAAATCAGTGCTCATCGCTCTTTGGAAGCTCCTGTAAAATTGGGACGTAAACCTCGGGTCTCAATTAGAAATGATCAAAACTGGAACACCGTGCAGTCTCACGATCTCATTAACAAACAGCTTGGTTAGCTGGCCCGCATGTCAGGTCACATGAATTGTAAAAAAATGTGCCGACTTCGTCAGACGGTCCACAACAACCCATATGGCGTTAGGACCATGCTATGTCCTCAGCAAACCCATGACAAAATCGGTAGATATATGCTCCCACTTCCACATCAGGACGCTCAATGGCTGCTATAGACCGGGGGGTTCTTTGATAATCGGCCTTGACACGTTGGCACGTGTCACACTTGGCCACAAAACTAGTTATCTGGCGCTTCATCCCTGCCCAAAAATACTGACACCTCATATCGCGATACATCTTCATTAAGCCAGGGTGGATAGAGAACCGCGATCAGTGTGCCTCGGTCATAAGATCTCTGTGTAACTCAGGAATATCTGAGACACATAATCAGCCTCTGAAATGAAGTCCACCATCAGAACCAATCTGCCAGTCTGATTGACTCACAAATGTTGCCTCTGCTTGATAATCCTGCATTGACTCATCTGCTTGTTGAGCCTCGATCACCCTTGCGACAAGAGAGGGTTGAATCAACAGGCTCGATAACTACACAATAGAAGACTGCAAGCATCCTCCAATCCTCCACTCCTGAATCATCATGTGTGGCACCAGGCCTCATGGAAGATGGCTGAGGGCATCCGCCACCACATTCGCCTTACCAGGGTGGTACTAGAGATCAAAATCATAGTCCTTCCAGAGTTCCATCCAACGCCTTTTCCTCGTGTTCAGCTCGGACTGAGAGAACAGATACTTCAAGCTCTTGTGGTTAGAGAAGAGCTTAAACCTCACCCCATAAAGATAGTGCCTCCACACCTTCAATGTGAAAACAACTGCTGTCAGCTCCAAATCGTGTGTGGGGTAGTTCAACTCATGGACCTTGAGCTGGAGAGATGCATAAGCCACTGACTTCCTGTGCTGCATCAGGACAGCACCCAAGCTAACTCGTGAGGCATCAATAAATACAACAAATCCATCACTCCCAGAAGGAAAAGTAAGGACAGGAGCAGACGTGAGGTAGTCCTTTATCTCCATAAATGCCTGCTCAAAAGTGTTGCTCTAAACAAACTCATCACCCTTCCAGGTCAACCTGGTCAACGAGGCTGCAATCCAAGAGAATCCCTCAATAAAACGTCAGTAGTAACCCGCCAAGCCAAGAAAACTGTAGATTTCGGATGCGTTCATGGGTTGGCCCCACTGACGCATGACATCAATCTTTGAGGGGTCCACTGCGACACCCTGCCTCGTCACTACATGACTGTGAAACTTCACCTCCTCCTACTAGAACTCGCACTTCTCCAGCTTCGCGTAAAACTGGTGGGAACGGAGGGTCTGCAAGGTAATCTCTAGATGTCACTCATGCTCCTCACGGATCCTTGAATATATCAGAATGTCGTCAATGAACACCATAACAAACTGTTTGAGATACGGTCGAAAGACCTCGTTCATCAACTGCATGAATACTGTGGGAGCATTGGTCAGTCTGAAGGACATGACCTGAAAATCAAAATGACTATAACGCATCCTAAAGGCTGTCTTCGAGATATCCTCATCTCAGACCCGAACCTGATGATAACCGGACCATGAGTCTATCTTCAAAAAGAACTGTGCCTCCTGCAGCTGATCAAACAAATCATCAATCCTCGGGAGCGGATATTTATTCTTGATCATGACCTTATTGAGCTCACGGTAATCTACGCAGTGCCTCAACGAGCCATCTTTCTTCTTTACGAAGAGTACTGATGCTACCCATGAAGAACTACTCGGATGGATAAAGCCTAACTCGCACAACTCGTCCAACTGCTTCTACAGTTCCCGTAACTCCAACGGTGCCATATGATACGAGGCCTTTGAAATAGGTGCAGTACCAGGCACAAGATCAATTTAGAACTTAGTGTGTCGATGAGGTGGTAACCCCGAAATCTTCTGAAACACATCGGAAAAATCACAAACGATTGACAGCTGGTCGATACTCAAAACAACTGGCTCCTCTACAACACACGATAATAGGTAGAAAATCTGCACTCCTCTGGGCTCAGCAACAAATTGAAACTGTGGCATGTCAAGTATAGAGAATGTGATTGTCCTCACAGAGCAGTCCAATATGGCGTGGTACTCGGTGAGACAATCTATGTCCAGAATGACATCAAACTCGGACATCGGCAATACGAATAAGTCGGCAAACAAGAAGATATCCCTAATCAAAATGGAATAAGATGAGCAAAATTGGTCTAATACTACAGTCTTCTCCAAGGGCGTCGACACTGAAAAACCCTCGTGGGCAGACTCCATCGGCAAACCGGTAAATCGACAGAAATCATTAGCCACAAAGGAATGCGATGCACCAGAGTCAAACAATATACGTGCAATGCATGCAGAAATAGGGAGAGCACCCTCGACGACCCCTCCTAATGATTAAGGGTCCTACTGGGCGGCATAAAATCTGCCCTGGGCCTGCTGGGGAGGTGCAGGTCCCCTCTGAGGTCTCTGTTAATGCTATTGCGGCTGTGGCAGCCTGATCTGATGCCTCTGCTGCTGTGGGGGAGGTTGTGGAGGCTGGTGCTGTGATAGTTGCTACTGCTGTGGTGGCTGTCGTGGAGGCTGATGGGTGTTTTTGGCTACTGCCATGAATGGGGACACTCGTGCATACGATGTCCTATCGTACCACACCCAAAGTAAGTACCTGTAAACGGTCCCAGAGGTAGTGTTGGGGGTACTGCTAGTGCTCGGAATGCTGGGCGGGTCGTGCGTCGCTGCTGTGAACGATGCTACTGCTGTTGGGAACTACTAGAGGGTGCCTTCCTCTTCTAATCTCTCCTCTGGTCATGGGCTCTCTGCAAACCAACCCAATCTGACTCGTAAATCTAGGCCCTCTCTACGATCTGCTCAAATTTCTGAAGCATGTGTCCAATCACATAACTCCTGAGGGCAGGACGCAAACCGTTCTCAAAACGGCAGGCCTTCCGCCGCTCATCATCAACAAGGTATGTTGCGAATCTTGTCAGCGCGATGAAACGTGCCTCATACTGTGACATCGTCATGTCTCCTTGGACTAAAGTCTCAAACTCTAGTGCGCGTTGCTGTCGTACATGCTCGGGAAAGAACTTCCAGTTAAATTGGTCTACAAAGTCCTCCTAGGTCCACTCGAAATCGTCCACTACCGATCGGGCTATAGATGCTCACCAATGCTGAGCCTCACCCTGAAGAAGAAATACATCTAATGAGACTCGCTGCTGGGTCGTACATCTCATGTGTCAAATATCTTCTCCACCTCGGAGCACCATATCTCTGTTGCAGTAGCGTCTGGCTCGTCCCGAAAATGTGGGGGATCGTACTATTGGAAGTCCTTGAGAAGGGTGCTCACATGCTCCTACTCTGCCTCGGCTAACGTAACAATAGGACGCCTGCTCTGCCCCTGAAGAATAGCAGTCATCGCCTATAGCATTTATTGGAACTAAGAGGTACTCACAGGTATGGTCAGATCCACACTGATTTCAGGTAGAGGAGTGACATTCTCAGGCTGGAAAGCAGGAATATCTGGTGGTGGAGCAGGAGTTGCAAGTGGTAGAACAGGATTCACTGGTGGTGGAGCGAGATTCGCTCGGGTCGCACTTCTAGGCATAATGTCCTACGGGAAGGAATAAAGGCCTATTAGCTTTGAGAATTCTCGAAGGCGTAAATGTTAAGGGTCTATGTCAGAAAATCGTTAAGTCATTCGGACTCAAAACTTATTCATTTTAAATTCATAGTAGATATGTGATGTGATCCTCATGTATTCTTAAGTTATGCTCTGATACCAACTTCTGTCACGCCTTAAAATTGAAAAACGAGCTCACAAAATTCTTGATCGCCGAATCCGGCGCCGACAGCCTCCATAGTGTCCCATTTTTGAATTTCGACACTCACATGCCAGATTCTGATCCTGGGATCCTACAAGGAGGATTTTTAATATGATTTTTTTTTCTAATGGAGCTTAACCACAAGCATAATCAAGTCACAAAACAACATCACCACATATCCACTAAAAAAATTTTTTTAAGTACAACGCAGAAAAGAAAATACAAGGTGATCAAAAACTCTAAAATAATTCGACACGCACTCCTACCTCAGTGCTGCTATGATATAAGGACACCTGCACGCAACGGTCGTGCATAAGCTTACAAAAGCTTAGAGGGTGGTGCAAGTGTGTTCGCAAGAAAAACTCCAAGTGTACAAAATCAGACTAATACGAAAATATGCTGTAAGTCTATAAATGCTATCAGCTGTACCAAAGTTATATGATCTAAGGCATGAATGCTATCGACCATACCAAGGCCATGCGATACGAGGCCAATGTAGCCAAATGTCATATGCGAGATACAAAGCAAGCATGCCAATCCTCATCAAGTACACATATTAGTACAGTTCCTCTCTAGATATCACCGGGGTCTAATACACTTCGCACTGACTACCTCCTCCCTAGTTGCACAACCAAGCAAGCGGAATAGACCTCACTATCCGCCTGACCAGTAGTCTGCCAATACCTACTTGGCTCGTCGATAGCGGACTCATTTGCGAGCTGGTCAAACTCAACCTAGCTTATAGCCCCCTCACTCATGTGGATAAGGCCACACCTCCTTCCAACTGACCACGACACAGTAGAAGACATGACCTACTGGTATTTGGTACTCGGACGCTCGTGTATCCACATTGCTAGAACCAAGTATTTTCGGTATCTAATAAGGCCATCCACGATGTGCCTGTGGAGCCATGACCCTGATGTCACTAGGGCATACAATGATCAAGTCAAACATATGTGAGTTGCATGAGTCACACCGTACAATCGTGCATCAATATCATGCGTACCATGTGCTCATGTGGGGCACTCCATCTCATAAGGAGTCCCGTAAATGTCTCAGCCCAACTAGCTTATGCTATGATTAAACATTCCTTATATCAAGCATACATATGATATGTATGGGCATGAGTCATGGGATTATACTAAGCATGTTATAAAGTAATGAACTATCCTTACAACGCAGATGGGCCTAGACGGCCTATACACAACAAGTATGGGCCTATCAATGGTCCCTAAGGAGAGTTATAATGTGGACACTTAACCAACATTATTCTTACAATGTGGACGTCAAACCAACATTGCTCCCAAGGCACGGCCCGCCATAAATATCATTACATAAGTCATGGTGGAATCACACATACAATGGAGCTTATGTACATCCCATTGGGCCTCGACCCATGGGCCTCAAATATATCAAGGTGGGCCTCAACAATGGGCCTCGTATAACCCATCAGGACTAATTAAATGAGCTGAGTTGAATGGGCCAATTCAAATGGGTTGAATGGAATGAGCCAATTTAAATGGGCCGAGTCCAACTCATCTATTATAAAAATCAATGTAGAGTATCATAAAAACAATCATATCAAAAGATTGACTGGACTGCACTTCAAATAACAGTGGTGAGAATGATTTTCGTTGTTAAAATCCTACGGGGCCCACCGTTATGTATTTGTTTTGGGATCCGATCTTTTCATAAGTTAACATGGAGATAGATGGAGTGAGAGAAAAAACATCAGCTCGATCGGAACTACCGTAGCCCTTAAGAAGTTTTGAACAGTGAATGTCACTGTTCCCACTATTTTTCAGTGGTGGGGATCCACTTGAACCATGGATCTAACTCATTCTTTAACTCATGCCATAAAATGAGCTTTCAAAATGGTTGAACGGTTAGATGCAAATATAGATGGACGGCATGGAGAGAACACAAACATCATTGGGGTCCCACCGTCTAGTGATGTGGACGGTGCGGACAGAACACATACACCATGGTGGGTTCCACCCTCCACTGCCGTGGATGGTGTGAATAAAACACATACATCATTGTGGGTTCCCACATGCGGCTCACCATAACATTTGTTTGACATCCAACCGTTGATAAGGTCACACGGACCTGGATGAAAGGTAAAAACAAATTTCATATTAATCCAAAACTTAAGTGACCCAGGAAGGGTTTCAATGGTAGAGTTCATCATCATTGTTTCCTGTGATGTGGGCCACCTGAGTAACATATATGGCTAATTTTTGTGGTGAGGTCCACTGCCCTAAGGGGCCATCAAATGCATGGTTTTGATGTTCAATACACATCACGTAGGGCCCACATTTGGAGACCCACGGTCGGCTAGGGACCACCCACACAGCATCTTGCTGCTGCAGCAGCAGCAGCGTCAGCTGCTTTGCATATATTTTTTTTTTGTTAAAAAGAGTTTTTTCACGATTTTTAAGTGATAGGGCCCGCATCAGGTCAATCTGACCCAATCGTTGGATTCTATGGCTCAAGATAGTCTGAATGAGCCCAATATTCGAGGTATTTTGATGGATAAAAACATCAGGTGGATTTTCAATGGTACAAGAACACTGTTTTCCATGTTATGGCCTGCCAGTTGTCAGATTGGCTTCGTTTTTCGGCTCAACGCTCAAGATGATCTAAGGAATGGAATGGACGGCGTGGATTGGACCCATACATCTAGGTGGGGCCTGCATGGGCAGCCTTTCACAAAGGCTTTAAACCAAAGCTAATATCTATGTTTTCATTTTGACATCCAGCATCCCTAGATGCTGGACGGTCTGGGCCTAACACATGTACAAGGTGGGCCTGGCTCAAGTGGGCCACCAAATGCATGGTTGGTGTGGATAAGACATACACCAAGGTGGGGTCCATTCGAGTAGGCCACACAATCACATCATCACACACAAAATAAATGAAAAAGAGAGGAAAAGAGAGAAAGAGGGACGCGTGTGATGGAGGGTTCTACCATTATGAGCTATCCTTTGCATTCAATCATGCATCAAGTGGGTCTCATTACACATGAGCCCATTAAATTAAAATTCAATGGTGGAGATTCCTCCTCCACTAAAATGGACGGTCTAGATGACCTCTATCCATGAAAAAAAAAATATCATGATGGGGTCCATGAAAAATGGCCCCATCATGGAATAACCATGAGAATCAAGGTGGGCCATCGGCCACACCTACGGTCCAAAATGAGATCCCTACCATCAATTGGTAGGCCTCACTTGGCCCTTCATAAAAAAAAAAAATCTAGGCCTATAGAAGCACCCACCGTTTGATCTTCTTGGTTCGTTGGAAAGATGATCTCCTTGTGTCTCACTTTGATGATGGAAGATGAGAAATGAATGGCTAGGATGAAATATTTTAGGGGTGGAAAGTGGGCCACACAACTCACTACTTTCTCTCCAAGAGAAGGCTTGGACGTCCACTTTTTTTTTTGCTCTTTGTTGCTTGGAAATTGTGAAGAGAAAAAGAGAGAGAAATGATGGTTATAAGAGAGAGGTGATGGATGTGTGTGATGGATGTGAGGTGATAGTGTACTTGACTTGAGAGTTGACTTGGTGGTTACTTGACTTGGGGAGAAAAAAAGCATGGATGTGTGTACTTGACATGAGGTGATTGATTGATTGATTGATTGGATATGTTGTAGAGATTCTATTGGGATTGTAAATACGTGGTGTTTTCTTCAAAATAAACGTGGGCCTACATCTTCGGACTTAGGTATCGGATCGGTATGCGAGTCGCGGCATTGAAACCTCGGCGATGGTGCGGTCGCAATGGTACAAATCTCGGATTAAGCCGACTCAAATCTATAGAATACAACTTAGGGTCACGTGCAAACTCAATTATATGTCGCAGGTTACCGGAATTTGACGGGAAGGATCGCGGGAGTCGACGAAACAATACGGACTAGGATACAGGTCTTACAGGCAATGTCCATTACAAATTTGGATTTGCCTAATTTTTTGACTCATGCCCTAAAATGATCTCTACAAATGAAGGGATGGTATGGATACAACAAATACATTATGGTGAGACCCACATAACTTGGTGACGTCACTTCATTAACCATTCTAGCTACTCTGGAAGACTCGCTACTGAAGTGATGTCACTGTATTCTGTGGACTCCACCATGATGTATGTGTTGTATTAACATCGTCTATCCATTTGGAGAGATCATTTTGTGACATAAACCAAAGAATGAGGTAAATCTAAAGCTCTAGTGGACTGCACCATAAAAATTGTGGGGAGAATGATGACCACCGTTGAAACCTTCCCAGGGTCCACCATTATATTTATTTGAGATCCAACCTATTCATAAGTAAAAAAAGACATGAAAAAAAAAATAAGAAACTGCAAATACCATTTTGATCGAAAACTTTTGTGGCCCCTAGAAGTTTTTAATGATAGGCGTTCAATCTCTACTGTTTTCTATAGTGGGTTCCACTCGAGCTTTGGATCTGGCTTATTATTTGGCTCATGCCCTAAAATGATCTTCTAAATGGATGGACAGTGGGAATACAACACATACATCATGGTGGGGCCCATAGAACATGGTGACGTCACTTTATAGATTATAGTAGCAGTTTCACTGCTCAATCTCTCGTTAGCTAATAGGGGTGCACATCGAACCTTAGGAACCATGTAACCGGACCGAAAATGTTGGATCGGTCCGGTTTAGTCTGGTTCTAGGGTGCTAACGGTCCGGTTCTGGTTCCAAATTTTCCAGAACTGTTGATTACGGATCGGTTCCGGTTTAGGGCCCTATAGAATTGAACCGAACCGTTACATGAATCCTAGATTCAAACCTCACGAACCATGGATCGGATCCGTTACACGAACCGTAGGTTCAAAACGTGACATCTAATGAACGTAGGTCATAACTAACTGATTGGTGGAAATCTAATGAATAGTCAAAACAACATATTCAAATTCAACAAAGTAAATGTACATTGAATTGAATTCCAAGCTCATCAAACAACATTGCTGAATCAATCTAATGGTGTGGCTATGTCCCATGTACGGTCAGTATCATTACACGTGGCACACATATACCTTAAATTGAACTGTACAAGTAGTGGGCCAAGTATCGAAGGATCATCATTTAGCATATGATCTTAACTAGTTGACTTGTGGACATCTGATGGACCGTTATAGTGAGAAATCTTCGATGGTCCAAATCAACAGGAAAATGTCCATTGATCAGAGGTTAGAATTGTCTAATGAATTTAAATTTAGAGCTTTATCCCATCTACAGTGGATCCCATTATTTGGATGGTTTGGATTCTGTTACATGCAAGCCACGTGTCTAGTGTCTGATTGCATCATGTAGGTTATTAAAAAAAAAGAGGTCTCTCATGTAACTAGTTGGATGATAAGTTACTGTTCAACTGCCATATATATGTCCACATCTCTAGTGTGTAAAACATCCAAACCGTCCAAGAATTGATATGAAGTTACTCCCATCCATTCACTCCCGATTGTATTGTTCCAAGACCTTAATAATATTGTTTAAAAAGTGCAATTGGGCTGGAGTTTAAAAGAATCGTGGAACCGAACCAGTTTTTACAGTCCGGTTTCAGTTCAGTTTTAGGGTGCTAATGGTCCGATTCCGATTACAAAAATTCTAAACTATAGGGAATGGTTCGGTTCCAATTTTATCCCAAAACCGGATCGAACCGAACCATGTGCACCCCTATTCCCGTCCGTGTCCTTCCCTGATCTTCTCTAGGCACGAACGGACTTTCCTGTGGATGGGAGATGTATCTATTATGCCATTCTTTCCTTTTCTCGAATCATTTCAACCCATGAGCTTAAAAATGAGGTAGATCCAACGATCAAGTAGACGACGCTACAAATCACTACCGCATTTAGTACAACTTACATTTTATCTTTTATGCATTTAATGCAACCAACTTTTTTATTTGGCATGGTTCAGTTGAGGGTTGGATTTTTTTATTTTTTTTTCGCCTGCATTAAAATAATATGAGAGAAGGGACAGGCAAGGTGGATACAGATACGTCAGGCCGGACTTGCCTACGTAACTGCCTATTCTGGCTAAAACAGGCAGGGGTAGGACACAATTCAGCCCCGCTAAAAAAAGAAGTTTTCAACCCTATGCATTCAATTTACTGTAGTTATGTGGTGTACTTCATTTCATTTCAGTATTATTATTATTATTATTATGATATTATTTAATTTTGAGCTTACACTCTAAAATTATCTTAAGAAAATAAATGAACGCATAGATGAAATATATGGATTATAGGGACCCCATAGAGTCATCACATCACCCAGGCAATCCGTGTCCCATTAAGTGGCTAGGCGAGTAGGCCCTACCACTGGTTGACATTCCACGTATCCAACATGTCATGTGCTCTAAGTGGTTAATCAGGCGATGGTTGAAGTTTAAAAGGACAGCAAGGACATTGAAGTGGAAATCCTAAAACGACCCTACCCTTAAGGTTATTATATTGATAGAGTCATTTTCTCTCAAATTTGTTTATTCAATTTATGAATTTTAAAGTTTATAGCTTGGCATCTTCAAGAAGTTAAAAGTTTATTAATTAGTAAATTTTTTGTTTTGATTTTTTTTTCTTGTCAAATTCATGATTTTGTATATCTTTTGTTTGATTGGACAATTAAATAAATGACCATACGTTTAAGGCTATAATATTAATAGTGTCATTTTCTCCAAAAGTTGTTTATTCAGTTCAATAATGTTAAAGTTATAGAATATGTTATACCTATTTCCGACAATTTTTGGGAAACCTAATTAGTAAAGACACGTCTTATAGTAATAAAAAAATATAATATATTAAAAATCTTTAAAGATTTTTGGAGTGATTTTTCCAAAATCACAACTATCAAGATTATAAGATAGGAAGCAATTGGGAGGTAATCAAAAGCAAACCAAGTGGCCGATAAGCATCTAAGAGGTGACCGAGAGGTGTCCAAAAATAGACAAAGCAACTGAGAGTTGTCCAAAATTAGGTCAAGCGGTTGAGAGGCGTCCAAAAACATATCAAGCAGCTAAGAGACGTGCATAAATGGAATGAGCGGCAGAGTATGGAAGTGAAACGAGTGACCGAGAAATAGAACAAAGCTTAGATGAGAAAATATGAACAATTAGGAAATAAACATAATAGAAAGAAATCTCTAGAGAAATGTTTTTCGACTACTGTAACCATTAGAATAATGGAAGAAATATCTAAAAAGATAAGCTATGCAACAAGAATCTATAAATAGTAGAGGAAATCTACAGTGCAAAAACCCCAATACCTAAGTCTCATACCAATTAAACCAAACAAATCTATCAATTTACTTTATTTCTTCTTATCCTACGAGTAACAATAATTCTTTGTTATAATATTTACTAGTAATCCAAATCCATGCTCATATATAGGATTTGTTCTCTAACCAATATCACGTAGTTCTTTCAAGAGATGCATTCTTGCAATCACCCTTAATGACCGATTGTGAGTTTTTCTTTTTGTTTGATTACACTAGTATTCTAAAAGTCCTCTCTTCTGAAAGGCATAAAGTCACCTATCTTCAGAGGAAGAACCCCGTCCTCTGATTATCGTCTGATCATTATAAAATTCTGCAAGTGACTGAGTAAGAGACAAATATTTCAAAATCTCGTTATATATATTCATATTAAACGTATTTACTTATTTCAGTGCTTAGGGTCGAAGTTGATACGTTTGGATTGAGCCGCTTTATCGATTCTAGCACGCCTGCACACATTACTCAAACTACTTTGGCTACAACTAGACCACCGGCATTTTCGACATGCCCGGTGGGACTACAAACTACTTGATTGCCATAAATATTCATTGTGCACCGACCATGCAACGATTTTGGCTACAACTAGCAATTTCAGTACGTCCGGTAGGACTACAAAGTACTTGGTTGCTATAAATATTCATTGTGGACTAGTTATGAAACAATTTTGGTTACAACCAACATTTTTACCATGCCCGGTGGGATATAAACTACTTGGTTGCCATAAATATTCATTTTACACCGGTCATGCAACAATTTGGGCTACAACCAACATTTTTTACATGCCCAATGGTACTCTGATTATAGATATACTTATTAGAGAAAAATTTTGAGAAGTCATGAGCCAACGATTCGTTCATGAAGCACCTACTCAATTAGGTTTGCTATCGAATCCGATACCCTTTCCATTAAACCCGAATAGTGACTTCTTGAGATTTTGTCAATTGAAATGCTTAATATGTAAAGAGGAATTTAGCATATAATTGTACAAACATGAATTCATGCTAAAAATTTAGGCCAATGGAGGGCTAGTAATGCCGAAAACATGAATCAGATTATGCCTCTCTTTACCGAAAAAATACATCTGGTGCCTCAACAACATGTCGATACTAGTTTTATCGAATACCTGACACTGGCACCACCGGTACAACACGCGACACCAACACCACAACTGACACTACGGGTAGCTCTTCCAGTACAAGAAGCATAAAATCTCCGCCACTTGTTGAGTTTAGATGATCAGAATAAGAGGTTATGAATGTGTGTTCCTGAAGAAGGAAAGTAGGATAGACCTAGGGGCAACCCTTCCTTAAGACTCCACTGTATCATGGAAGACAATATTAGTTGGGTCCTGAACCATATCTAATGACTGAATCTCTCCGTTTGAATTATGATTAAATTAATCAAATGGTCCATGAAGTAGAAGGCCAATTTTTCGGTCATATTACTACCTCGGTCAACTATAAGCCCTATTCGGAATGGATTGACCGACAGTCTTCATTGTCATGGCCGAATTTATCATTCTTTGATCAGGATGGATGAGTTTGACCACAATGATCGAATTCGATGTTTTTCGACCATGACGACCAAGTTCCACCAAAATGACAAAATTTAGCATTTTTCGACCAAGATGGCTGAGTTCGACCAAGACAACCGAATTTGTTATTTTTCGACTTAGATGGCTAAGTTTGGCCAAGTCGGCCAAATTTGATGTTTTTCAATTAAGATGGTCGAGTTCGACCAAAATGGCCGAATTTACTGTTTTTTAAGGAAGATGGCCGAGTTCGACCAATATAGCTAAATTTAATGTATTTCAATAAAGACTGTCGAATTTGACCAAGATGACTGAGTTTGGCCAAGTCAGTTGACTTTAATGTTTTTCAATTAAGATGCCTGAATTTGACCAAGGTCGCTGAAATTGATATTTATATATGACTGAGCAGTCACATTTAGTGTGCCTAACAATGAATTAACACCACATTCACCTTGTACCAAAGGTAAAATGATGGTAAGGGCAATGTTGTACTGTAACACCTCATACTTTATAGTACTCGGGTGTTACCATGAAGATCTAAATTAGTTGGCACGTGTGTGGAGACACATGAGTCACCTTATGCATCACATCTAGTGGCTCACAATCTATTCATTTTGACTGACTAGTACAATCTTCATCCATATATAAAGTCATCTGACCATTGGGAGTGGAATTCACCTATAAATCGAGCTTTCCATTAGATTGATCCTTAAGATGGTCCATCATGTAATTACAGAACTTACCTTAGGATATTAATCTCTTTGATAATTAAAGATCTAATTCTTATTCAAGACAAACCATACAATTGCATTAGGACTCCTTAGACGAACTATAGATCGATCACAATGTTCCGTTGATCGATCTAATGACTGATTTCCCTAACTAGACCATCAGATTATAAAATCGACCGTAAGCCCATTTAAGTAGTCGATGTGCCTGGGATTGGACACGTGGCTCACTAGGACAGGATTCAATTCATTTATGACTTTTATCAATGGCAGGTCGTATAAGACAATAATAATATTATTAATAAACAATAAATAAATACAATATATATGTATGCACACATAAAAAAAATAATGATAATAATAATTAAATATTTAATAATATAAAAGCATGAGATGAGAACCTTAGTTACCTACATAGTGGGACCCACGATAGGAATAAAAAATGCATGCATGTGCGAAGAAACCTATATAGTGGGACCCACGATAAGAATAAAAAATACATGCATGTGCGAAGAAAATGATGATAAGAATAACAACAACAACAACAACAACAACAACAACAACAACAATTGAGTGAGATAAGTATTGATAATGATATATAGTTTCTAATAAAGTAATAATAATAAAATTTAACATAAATATTAGTATTTGGTTAGTAACCCATTGAGAAAGAGTTACGAACAGCCCATCAGGACCCTAGGACCTTTTGGATAAGGATGGATTAAGATCAGAGAAAAATTCATCCATTAGATTGTTGAGAGTGTAATCTTTTCACATAAAACAAGTCATGGGGCCTGTCCAATCTCTAGATCTGCCTGATTTTCGGTTAGAGGCCCTGATTGGGACCTTGAAGTGAATGGACGGAGTGGATTTATCACAAATATCATGGCGGACCCCACTTGATGGGGTGCGTGTGGACTGCTGGTGCACACCCATTGTGCATCGTACTTGCAAGCTCGGTCAAGGCGGGCTGACCCGCGGTTTCCTTAAAAAGGAGAGTTTCTCTCTTTCTTTTATTTCCACGAGCATCCGTTTCAAACGGACTACGTCCGTTTGTTCTAATCTGTGGCCCATAATTATCATCTTCCCGGACGATCCAAACCGTCCATTCGCTCAGGGAGGTGGAGCTGAACAAAACCAAACCCATATCGCATGTTGGAATGTGTGCGCATGATCACAATCTTTGGTGAAAGCAGGGCCTGCAAATACAAGCTTTCCAAAAATAGAAATTCCATCCGTATGCCACCTTGGCGATTCACGTGAAGGGAGGGATCCTCCAATCCCAGCACTCCGTTTAGGAAACTCCCAGCCGTCCAATGCATGCTAGCTATCCAGCCGAACGGTCGGATATTTCCATGAAGAAAGAGAGGGTGGAAGCCCTGGATTCGATCCACACCGCTCTCTCTCTCTCTCTCTCTCTCTCTCTCTCTCTCTCTCTCTCTCTCTCTCTCTCTCTCTCTCTCTCTAAATCCGATGCCTTAGAAACAGTAGGGTGAGCCATACAAGAGAGGAATCCTCGAGTTAGGGCTCATCTTTCCACATAGCAACTAAAAGAAAGAAAGAAAAAAAAAAAAAAAAAACAGCCGCTGTCTTCCGAAATCAAACACATTGGGAAAATGTTGATAGAGCTTCGTTCCCTCACTCTCACAAGCACCATGAAGCACAATAAAATCCACTAAAAGCATCCTTTTGAAGAAACGAGCTGCTAGTGAAGTTACAACATTTGAGCTTGTCTTCTTCTACGTCGAGTCTGCCGTGTTAAAGGGGGACGTGGAGGTATCTGGCCATGTCTAGGCATAGCTAGGGAGAAAGGAATGGTAGAGAAGAAGGAAGAAAAAATTGGAAGGATTCAATGAGAGAGAGAGAGAGAGAGAGAGAGAGAGAGAGAGAGAGAGAGAGAGAGAGAGAGAGAGAGAGAGAGAGAGAGAGCATGGCTGCACTAGCTCAACTCGAACCGAGTCGAGCGGATTCAACTCGCTGAGACGTAAGGCAAGTTGAGTTCTGGTCTAGCAGACCTGTTGGACAGGTCTGATGAAGGAAGAACAGAAAGAAGAAGAGGAGGAGAAAGAAGGGACGGAGCTTAAAGCCATTATGCGATCGGTTGGCTGAGTTAACTCAGCCAGGTGATTCAGCTCACCCCGTTGAGTCTAGCAGCTGGTTCCACTGTCCACATCTCCCTCCAACAACAGCCTTCGAACAGATGAATTGGATTCAGTCCAGCCACTCAGAAAACCCATCATGAGGTTTGAATTCACGCCACCTTAATGCTCGAACAATTTCTAAAACCTAAACTGAGTTAACTCGGCCATGTAGCCACTGGTTTCGGCAGGTCATATGGCAGCGACCAGGCTGCTCTAGTTTTGTCTGAGTTCTGACTCAGTAGTCTCATCTCAGCCATAACTTGGGCTTGTCTGCCTAGTAACTCGACTTGAGGTCCAACTACCTAGCCCACTATTGAGTTTGACATGTCATCCAGTAATTAATTTAGTAACTCGGTGTTCTTCCCACTCGTGAGATGAATACCGATTGAGTGAAGGCCCAATGAGCTCGAGTTACACCAGTCATAGGCCTCTTTGTTATTGGATGCAAGAAAAACCCGAGTTGAATTAGGCCTAGGTACTTATGAGCCCAAGTCCACCTAGTTGGATGTGAGAGTCAGAATGAAATAAGCCGAACTAAGCTTGTAAATAAATGAGCCGTTACAATCATCAGTCAATTGAGTTATTAATCTCAAACTCGTAGTCACTTATATTGTTAGTATTAAATATTATTATTTATTATTATTAATGTATTCATATATTGTCACTAGTAGATTATTTATTATAAGATTAGTGTTGATTATATTAACTGATAATTATTGCTTATCATTACTTCATTTCTAATATTATTATAAATTAATTATATGAATTAGATCTCAAACTCTAAAACCAAAGCCTAGAATTAGATCTCCCCCCCCCCCCCCTCTCTCTCTATCTCTCCCTCCCTCTTTCCTCCTCATTCTCCATTACAAGAGCCGTGGACGTCCAACCCATCCCAAAAATCCAGCCCTCTCCCACCTTAGATCCTCACCAATAAACCTTTAGATCGTTATCTCCACCATTGAGGAAGCTTCGTAGGAGCATTAGAGCATAAGGGAAGAAGAATAAAGTTAGGTGGGTGCTTTTCTCTTTCTCTTTCTCTCCCTTTCTTTTTGGTATGATGGCCCACCTAATCAACCCATGTATGGCCGATCCAGATCGTCCAGCAGGTGGGATGGCCTTGCTATCCAACCTGCTGGGCTGACCGTCCAGTTGGACCGTTTGGATGGCGGGGATGTACCAATATCAGCTGGATCTCCAGCTTTGTAGTACTCATGTGGACCCCACTGAAATGTATGTATTTTATACCCTCACCATACATCATCTGGCCATCCAACTATGGGTCAGATGGGCTGCTAACAGCTGAACAGTCTGCTGTCCAGCAGCAGGTTCTGTTGAAGAGGAAACCACAAATATCAGACTGATCCAAGTGCTGGTGGGCCACATGCATGGACCCAACCTTGATGTACCGTATATCTACACCTTCCATCTGCATCAGTGGCTAGATATAGCAGGGCCAGGTGGGCCGTGACCAGCCAAGAGCTACTGGACGGTTGCGGCCCAGGCCGTCCAGCAGGCCTCAGTGTAGGAGAAAACATATATCAGCTTGATCTAAGGGATAGGGTGGCCCACTGACGTGGACCCCACCTTGTTGCAAATGTGTACATGCACACCGTCCATCCATTTTTCCCATACTAGCTAGGTCATGGTCCCAACCAGGTGGCAGATCCAACGTTCTCATGTGCAGCAATAGGTAGCTGCCCAACCTCGAGACCCACCTTGTTGCTGATCGTTTGGATGGAAGGGAAAACACCAATACTAGCTTGTTTTGAAGTTGGTGGGCCACACGTGTGGACCCACCTTGATGTATGTGGTGTACCCCCATCGTCCAGCAAAGACGTGGGGCCTACCTTAATGAATGTGTTGTGTATCCGCACTGTCCAGCTCAGGACGGTGGGACCCACTAGGGGTATATGTTTCATCCACGCCGTCTGTGGACCCCACCTTGGTGTATGTATTGTATCCACACCATCCTTGGAGAGACCAATGTAGGATGTGGATCCCAGTTGGGACAGGCCCAGTAACGGAAATGCCCTAGCGGCAGCCAGGCCCATTGTGATGTATCTGTTGGTCTGCGCTGTCCAGCGGACTTGAGAAGAGTTTGGTGTTGGGCCACCTCCTGGGCGACCCACATCTAAGTGGGACCCACCATAATGTGTACCTCATCCAGACCGTCCATTTGGAGAGACGTCTATGACAAATCAACTCAATTCACCCGTTCTTCCAACTCATTTTGCAGTGGGGCCCATGTGATACTCATAGAAGATCCTCTCTGTCTATCCGATTTTCCACATCATTCTATGTCATGGGCTGAAATTTGAGGTAAATCCGAATCTCTAGTGGGCCACACCGTTGGGAGCAACGGTGGTTGAAAACCTTCCTAGGTCTCCCTGTTATTGATTTACCATCCTCCTCAAATAAAAGGTGTTAATTATATTTACTTTGGGGTCTCACCAGCACATGCAACGTGTAAGGACCCCACTTATTGTATGTGTTATATCCGAACCGTCCATCTGTGGGGCCCATAGCGTGGCTTGGTATGGATTCCAGTGAGATGTTTACATGTCAATTAGCCTGCCGTTCTCCAGCCCCTGTTAAGGATGTGAGTCCAAAAATAAAGCAGATTCAAATCTCAGCTGGACCGCACCTTCCAGCAGCCAATGGTTTTGATAGGACGCCGACCATTTAAACCATCCCGGGCCTGTTGTGATGTCGGGACGTGGGGCCCTCTATGGACGCCCGCCTTGATGATATGTCGTATATACATGCTTTCCATCTGTTTTGACATATCTAATTAGAGCATGGATCCAAAATGAATCAGATCCGACGCTTTAGTGGATGGCCCCACCCAGAAATAAAGGGTTGTTTTGATACCGACCTTATTATATTATTATTATTATTATTATTATTATTTTTATTTATTTATTTATTTATTTTTTTACTATAGGACTGGTCTGTGGGGCCCACTGATGTAGCTGTTTCATTCAGGCCATCAATGGGCCGGACGTCCAACAGGCCCACTGTGATGTGTGTGTTGCATGCAAGCTGTTCATTTGGTGGGGCCCATCTTGCAGGCTCATCATGATGTATTTTATCCACACCATGCAGGGTTGCAAGCCCACATTGTTGTATATGCTATATACATGTTGTCCATCCCTTTTCTCAGGGTCGTGGGCCCCATTGAGAAGCAGGCCCAATCCTAAGTGGACCACACTATGGATAATGGTGGTGGAGTACCCACCGTGGGTTGCCTTATGAGGCCCACTTTGATGTATGTGTTAGATACACACCGTTCATCCATTTGTCTAAAGTTGTGGGCCCCATTGCCTTGAGAGGCCTACCCTGATTTATGGATTATATGTCCACTATTGGGGCTGTCCTATAAGGCCCACCTTGAGATATGTATTGTATATCCAGCCATTCACATGGGACGTGTGGAACACACGTGACGTACTGTTTGATCCAAGCTGTCCATCTGGTGGGGCCCATTTGGAATGTGCAGGCCCACCTGCTGCATGTGCAGGGCCCACCTTAATGCGTATCTTGTACATTGCTGCCCATCTATTTTGGTTGAACCATGAGCTACCTCATGAGGCCCATTTTGTGGTGCAACAGGCCCACTTTGATATATGTATCGTAGACACTCTGACCACCCATTTTCTGGACCATAGGGCTGATTTGTGAGGTATACCTTGATGTGTATATTGATATTACTGTCCATTTTTTTTTTTTTTTGGGCTATTTGGGCTGCCCCATCAAGCCCACTATGATATATGCGATACACTCACCATCCATCCCTTGTGCCTAGCTCATGGGCCCTTGTGTGAGGTCTAGTAAGATGTATTTGAGGCTCTTATGTGAGGCCAATATGATGTATTTGAGGCCCTTGAGTGAGGCCCAATGTGATGCATATGTGGCCCATGAGTGAGGCTCATAATGATGTATATTAGGCCCTTGTGTGAGGCTCGTTATGATGTGTATTAGGCCCTTACGCAAGACTATGGACCCACTATATGTTAGGCTCCATGTGGGCCACTCCTTGGGAGCAATGTTGGTTAAATGTCCACATCGATGGGCAATGATGGTTAAATATCCACATTGAAACCTTCCCTTAGAGGCTCATTCTCATCCTTCTCTAAGTGGGTTGATCATTGAACCCCATTGATGTTTGTATGACCCGTCTATTCATATTGGGTTAACCCATAATGTTGGGCCCCCATTGGTTGCTTGTAAGATTATTTCCCTTTAATCTTGAAATCCATCTAGGACTTATTTAGGCCCCCTAGGACATCTAGCGGGCCATATGATAGTATGACGAAGGAAACTCGTTTTGGATCCTTAGGAATGTAGGTAGGCCACCTAGACTCAATCTTGATATGAGGAGTACAACATCACTGTAAACGAAGGGATTCGTGCTATTTGATTTGGTATATTCACTGTCAAGGACCAATTTTGATATTATGGATTAGATCTGCTATCCTTCTATGGACCCCACCATATATATAGGCCGATTATCGATAACGGCTATGTTGGTATGCACACTAAGTATGTGTTAGCATAACATTGTGATTATATGAGGCTCATTGCGATGTGTGAGGACCATTGTGTTGTGATGATATGAGGCCCATTGCGATGTGTGAGGACCATTGTGTCGTGATGGTATGAGGCCTATTGTGATGTATGAGGCTCGTTGTGATTACTTGAGGCCGATTATAACCATGTGAGGCCCATTGTGACTATATGAGTCCCATTGTATATGGGGCTCATTGTGATTGTATGAGGCTTATTGTGACTATGTGAGGCCCATTGTGATGGTATGAGGCCTATTGTGAATGTATGAGGCCCATTGCACGAGGCTCATTGTGATTGTATGAGGCCCGTTGTGACTGGATGAGGCCCATTGTGATTGTGTGAGATTGATCATTGTTATGTTCAAAAATCATGCATAGCATCATGTAACATACTCACACGCATCATCTGCACATTTGATATGAGATGTGGTTGACCATTGCATATGCTATTGGGCAGGTTATTTATGGGACTCCCTGATAGGCAGAATTATCCCACATGAGCACACAGTATGCACATCATTGATGCATGAATGGATTGCGTGACTCATGCATTTTGCATTGTGTGATTATGATTACTATACGCCCTAGCAACATTAGGGTTGTAACCTCCGCAGATATACTGTGGATGGCAGGAGTGGATACCAAAAATCTTCTCTTTACATGAGGTATCATAGATGTCCCTTGGTGAAAGTCCCTAAATCTGATGATACTAGAGGATGCTCTAATGTCTAGACCAAGTGGATGTATGAGCACATGAGGAATGAATACTAGGAGGCCGCGTCTCCCACTATGTTGTGGTCCGTTAGAAGGGAGTGTGGCATTACCCGCCCAAGGGTAAGGGGCAATGCTAAGCTAAGTCTGAATCGCTAGTAAATTGGTCCGCTATCGTTGTGCCAGATAGATATTGACAGACTAATGTCAGGGAAATAGTGATGTCTCTTATACTCACTTAGACTACGCGATTGGGGAAGGGAAGTGCCATTTAGAGTGTACTAGACCCCGGTGATTGTCGAGAGAAGAATTGTACTGATATGTGGATTTATATGAGGACTGGCATGACATGTGATTTCATCTCGCGTATGACATTGGCCACGTAGGCCTTGCCCTGCATAACCTTGGTATGGTTGACAACATTGTACTAGACCCCGACGATGATCCCAGATATGTACGGTACTGATATTATGTCACCCCGTCACTGTTGTATACGTGGGCATGCACACGTGGGCGGACACTGATGTAGGCGGGGCCTAAGGGCCTGAGTGAGCTGCCAGTAGTTGGTAGGCTGCTGTGCAGTAATTGCATACTCAGCATCAAACTTATTCATTCATTCATCCACTATTCACTCGGGCTAGTAGTGCGCAACGAAATCATTATATATATCTTCGCAATGGCTAGGATTTCAGTTGGGATATATGACCAACCTGAGATCAGGAGTTTACCACATTGAGTCTGGCTATCCAAATTTAGGTATGGGACTGGTTTGGATAGAAGTCCCTTGTGATGAACCCCACAGTTTGCGATACCATATACTATCATCCCGACTCTACACTCCAGCTTCGTCATTCCTTTGCGTTTCATGTTGCATTACACCCTCGGTATATGACATTTAAGTTACTATGATTTGGTGGCATTACATGGCCTAGATATGTTATTAGCCTATTATATTTTGTATCGCTCAGCCCAAATAAGACTGATGGTATTTATGGACTTTCCGACATGTTTCCCCATTACTTTGATATTACATTCTTGAATTACTACCTTGTACACACACTTTCACCACCCTCTAAGCTTTCTATAAGCTTATGCACGATAGACACGTGCAGGTGCCGCCAAGAAGCGGTCGTAGCTGATCAGGAGCAGGAGTGTGCAGCTGAGCTTTTAGAGCCTTTTGTTATCTATTGTATTTCCTTTATGCATTATATCTAAAGTTTTTTTTTATTATAGTGGATTTTTGTGATGGTGTCTTGGTTATTGTTCGTGGGTTATGCTTGTTACGGAATAAATTCATAAAAAAAAAACTCTTCCTTATAAGATCCAAGGATCGGAACATGGTATATGGATGTCCGGAACTGAGAATGGGGTACTACAGAGGTTGTCGGCGCCGGATTTGGTGATCGAGCATTTTGTAAGTCGAGTTTTTGAGTTTGGGGCGTGACATGAGTGGATATAAATCTAACTAATCAAAACCCAAGGTTATGATCCTAACCATAGATGGTGTCTAAAACTTAAATTTGACCATTCAAGTTGATTCGCTTCATTCACCAAGCTGAGTTCTATTGTTGGTGGGTTTATTCCCTATGATATTATTATAGGTTCCTTTCACTGTTGTTGCTATTATTATGAGTCACTATTAGTATTATTATTCATTGTGGGATGTCATTAGATAATTTAATATAATATTAGCTGTTGTAATATTCCTAAAATTTATAACCAACTTATCTTATTAATTTTATTCACTTATTATTCGCATTAATAATGACATTAATTGCCATAGAAATTAGAGTTCAAATTCTATAATCAAAACCTAAAATCTAGCCTAGACCTAAACACTAGGATAAAATTCTAGACCTAAGTAACTTGAACCCTAGGTCAATACTTTAAACATAAATAGTGAGTTAAGTTGGGATCTAATGATACAATTGTTCACTCCCCAAGTGCAGGGTTGTGATGTAGTAATAACTCGGTAAGACCGAGGTCGAATCCCAAGGGACTGAAACTTGTACGTTATCTAAAACTAACCAGAACTAGAACTAGATTAAGATGAAATCTAAACTGAATGTAATTTGAGAAATAATGGTGAAATAATTATCTAAACTTGAGAGAAATCAGGAGAAGGGAACTAGGGATTCAGAGGATCTACTTGTAGAGATCAGGGAGATCTTATGCATGTTTCATGTAAATTAACTGAACTGACATTGATCTAGTTTCAAAGAGATGAAAGGTGTATGAATTAGAATGGATTTCATCACCAAACCATGCCCAAAAGACTATGGCAAACAACAGAATTAAACTAATTACCACCCCATCACATGTATGAAGGTTAGGAAGGGTACCGACATCCAACCATGCCCAGGAGACTATGGTGAACAACAGGACTTCCTGACATCATAAACATTAAAGAGAACGGAAATATTCAAAGCCATTGCAGACCCATTGTAATTTCAGTCACAACAGACCATTAAAAACCTAAAACATTCCCATATTAATTAACTAAAATCAACGTCAATTCATGCATTAAAATTTAAATAAAATCAAATCTCCCATCTCACTACAAGCTTCACCTCTTAGCCCTAGCTAGGAGGATTTAGCCTGCCATGGATGGGCTCAATCCAAATAAATAAAGAGAAAAACAAAAGGAAAAGAAAAGGGAAAGAAAAAAACTAAGCTCCTCTCTCTCTCCTCTGCCCACGTTGAAACCCAAGCTCGAGCCCTCTGTTCTTCCTCCCCAGACCTTGAATGAATCCTTCCCACGTCCAAAAATCTCCTTTTATAGCTGCTGGAAGGCTGGAGTCAGTGACAGAGTTGTAGCAGGACAGGGAGTGTAATTTTCGCAGTCAAGTTCGGTGCCTCGAAACACGCCATTTTTCTCGCTCAAATTTTAAAAAAATACCGTCCCTTAGTACTTTCTTGGGTCCTCTACATGATAGACGGTTCAGATCTGCCATATGATCAAAGATGGTGGGCCAAAACTGTCCGGAAAAGTCGATTTTCGCGGATGTGCGAAACCTTTCGCACCATTTTACTGTTATGGTCGGTGGGCCCCACAGAAGCATTTTCTGAAAAATCCACCCCGTCTATTGGATTCAGAACGAAATTTCAGTCAAGAATGAGTGGTTTTAAACGTCCATTGACGTGGCCCAGAGAAGAAATCACAGAAGAATCAGTTTTGAACGTTACCGAGCAGCCCTTTTGTGGCTCCTGTATCGCACACGTGTGTATGCATGGATGTAAAAGGTCAGCATGGTTTTGTAGTATTCGAACCCCTCTACAAGATGGACGGCTTGGATCAGACGCACAGTCAATGGGTAGGGCTCACAACCGTCCACAAAAATGGCCAGCTGCTATGCGTCCGCTGCCAGTCCGTTTCACGTGAGGAGTTGGTCACACCCGACTTTGACCGGGTCAGGCGGTTCGGTGCGATGCTCGTGCACAAGTGCTATATGCACACGCTGCATATGTGGGGTCCACCATGATGTTTCTCAGAAATCCAAACCATCCATTCACTTCATATTCATATTTAAACCGTCCATGCCAAAGTTGAGGCAGTTCCAGATATCAAGTGGGCCCATAATCAACGGTTTATGGGCTGATCTATCAGTTGGGACACTTCCATAATGATCCAATGGCTGAAATTTTACGTGTACGGTTAATTTATGGCCCTTATCTCATGTATAAAGTTTCGAACCGATCAGATGTCGGGAACCATGTGATCTTGCATTCTGGATGCATTTCAAGCCACTTGAGCTTCAGTTTCTTAGTTTTCTCGGATTTCTGACCGTGTATATTTGTCAATCTTGGTCCCCTGGAGTGTGTCCCTTGCCTTTGGCGTCATCAGATCGTTAAATCTCAACTTTTAACGTCCTTTTTCCATCCATGCTCATAAAATCACTTTGCCACACAAGAATGAGAAAACGAGCCATTAGACAGCATTATATTCGTAAATCCAAACAATATCTGGGGTCTAATATGCAATATTTGACCTTCAACACAACCCCCAACCAGCATTTTGCTAGTCCCGAGCAAAGTATGCGAAAAATAAGTTGAGAATTATAGGAGAACTTTCTATGAAATCGAGTGAGATTTTGAACAAAATACGAGAAATTTAATATTCATGAATGTTAGAAATTGTATTCTCCTGAGCTCAAGCGCACCGTATACTTTATAATCAAGTGTAAAGCATTAATCCATCAATTAGAAAAATTTTAAACATTGAGATCCATGGATGTATAGTGTAATCTCAGCTAATCACATTAAGATTGAATTTGTTATTTTAGGATCTCATTGGTAACCAGCAAGAGAATTCATGATAACCAAACTTGCCTCATAAATTTCATCTTTTGATCTTTTCAACTTTTTATTTTTCCATTAATAGTCATGCCAAAAAGAGGAATCAAATTCTTACCAATAGGGAGCAAACCTATGGCAAAAGACCAATTACCTAATAATTTTTTTGAATGTTTAACCTTGGGGAATCAAACCTTCACCTGTAGGGAGCAAACCCATGGTGAAGATTAATTGCCCAACCTGTTCAATTTTTATACCTTGATGGCAAGATATTTCAGGCTGGTTCCTTTCATGCTTAGTGATTACCAAATTAACCATTCAATATCAAACTGAAACCTTAATGTGAAAGCGAGATGTGACATGTGAAACCATGACTCAATCAATGTTTAAAATCTCTAATCATGGATTGATAATTCAAACTCAACTGTGGAATCTATCAAGTAGCTAAATCCAAGAGTCATAAATTACCAACATCATATATCTCACAATTCTAAATCAAGGATATTCGTCAAAATCAGAAAAATTTAAAATTTTTTTACAATTGTTGCTCAAGACCAAAAAAATACTGATTAGGTTACCTAATCCCCCACCCCCAACCTAAAATCTACATTGTCCTCAATGTAAAAGATATAAACATGCAATGCACATGGGACAACGAAAGTAAATGAGAAGTGATGGGAAGATAGTACCTGAATAACGAATCAAGAGAGTTTTCAATAGATCACGGCATGGAAGCTTGTCAGCATGAGAGAGAAAGTAGAACAAAAATAACGAAAATAAAATCCTACCTATACCACTTTTGCAGGTGCTCTCGATTGCATTTAGCGTATGCAACAAGCCTTTAAACCCCTAGGTTACCCCTAGTGGACGAGTTGTAGTCTCGTGAGGGTTTGCAGTAATGTTACCCACAAACATTGAACTAACTAACCTATGAAAGAGACTATCCTAAACCTATGAAAGCGATAAACCTACCTATACCTCCATCAGACTAGGAGATCAGTCCTGGTAAACAGGAGCAATCAGAGGCATGGACATGTCCTCTGAATCAAATGTCTCAACAAATGGCTTTAATCGATGTCCATTAACTTTAAACTCCTTGCCATTGTCGGGATCTTTTATCTCGACGGCCCCATGAGGATAAGCAGTGACAACAATGTAAGGGCCGGTCCAACGAGATCGAAGCTTACCCGGAAAGAGATGTAGTCGAGAGTCATACAAGAGGACTTTCTGACCAGGTGTGAATGATTTTCGTAGAATATGTTGATCATGAAACGCCTTCATCCTGTCCTTGTAAATTCTCGAGTTCTCAGAGGACATGTTTATATCTTCAAGTTCATTCAACTGAAGTTTGCGCAGCGAGCCAGCGTTGTCCAGATTGAAATTCAGATTTTTGATCGCCCAGTATGCTTTATGTTTCAATTCCACAAGCAAGTGACAGGCTTTCTCATAGACAAGTCTAAAGGGAGATGTTCCAATAGGAGTTTTGAAAGCAGTACGGTACGCCCATAAGGCATCGGTCAATCGGATTGACCAGTCCTTACGATCAGGGTTAACCGTTTTCTCTAGGATATGTTTGATCTCCCTATTGGAAATTTCAGCTTGTCCACTTGTCTGTGGATGGTATGGGGTGCTCACCTTATGCGATATACCGTATTTCTTCATTAAGCTCTCAAATGGTCTATTGCAGAAGTGTGAGCCCCCGTCACTAATGATGGCTCGAGGCGTTCCGAACCGCGACAGGATATTTTCTTTCAAAAATTTAATGACCGTGCGATGGTCATTTTTGCGGCACGGAATTGCTTCGACCCATTTAGTGACATAGTCTACGGCGAGCAAAATATACAGATTTCCAAATGATTGGGGGAATGGTCCCATGAAATTAATGCCCCAACAATCAAATGCTTCTATAATAAGGATGGGATTCAAGGGCATCATATTTCGACGGGACAATGCTCCCAATTTCTGACAACGCTCACAAGCCTTGCAAAACTCATGAGTGTCCCTGAACATAGTGGGCCAGTAGAAGCCACACTGTAAAATCTTGGCCGTGGTCTTTTTAGCAGAAAAGTGACCACCACGGGCCTATGAGTGACAGAAGGAGATGACACTCTGATGCTCATCGTCTGGTAAGCATCTCCTTAAGATTTGGTCTGGGCAATATTTAAACAAATATGGATCGTCTCAGAAAAAGTTATACACCTTGGTAAAGAATTTCTTCTTATCTTGTGACGTCCAGTGTGTCGATATGGCACCTGTAGCAAGATAATTAGCAATATCAGCGAACCAAGGTGAATGGGAGACTCTAAACAGTTGTTCATCAGGGAACACGTCATTGATATGGGTCGCCTCAAGGGAATCAGAGGTATTAAGGCGAGAAAGATGATCGGCCACTACGTTCTCTACTCCCTTTTTATCTTTAATTTTTAAATCAAATTCTTGGAGTAGAAGGATCCATCGTATCAGGCGGGGCTTAGAATCATTCTTAGAAAGAAGATACTTAAGTGCCGCGTGATCTGTGTAGATGATGATCTTGGATCCGATCAGGTAGGACATAAATTTTTCTAAAGCGAACACTACGGCTAAGAGTTCCTTTTCCGTAGTCGAGTAGTTCACTTGGGCAGGATTTAGAGTCCTACTTGCGTAATGAATAACGTAAGGCCGCTTATCTTTTCTCTGGCCTAGAACCGCTCCAAGAGCATAATCAGAGGCGTCGCACATAAGTTCAAAAGGAAGACTCCAGTCAGGTGGCTGCATGATAGGTGCAGTGGTTAACATGCCCTTAAGCTTAGTGAAAGCTTCTTGGCACTGCTCAGTCCACTCGTATGGTGTATCCTTTTGAAGAAGATTACATAAAGGACGAGAGAGGAGACTAAAGTCCTTTATGAATCGTCTGTAAAAGCCTGCTTATCCTAAGAAGGATCGCACGTCCCTGATATTCTTGAGTGGAGGTAGGTTAGAGATAAGATCAATTTTTGCCTTATCTACCTCGATTCCTTTGGACGAGATGATATGCCCAAGGACAATTCCCTTTTGAACCATAAAATGCACTTCTCCCAGTTAAGTACCAAATTTTTTTCTTCACATCTTTTCAGCACACATTTAAGACTTGCTAAGCACTCGCTGAAAGATGAACCGAAAATAGAGAAATCGTCCATGAAGACCTCTAGATATTTTCCCACCATGTCAGAAAAGATACTCGTCATGCATCGCTGAAAGGTGGCAGGGGCATTACATAGCCCGAATGACATCCTTCTGTAAGCAAAGGTGCCATAGGGACATGTAAATGTAGTCTTTTCCTGATCCTCAGGGGCGATTTCAATCTGATTATAATCTGAATACCCGTCAAGGAAACAATAATAGGAATGACCAGCTAGCCTTTCTAGGATTTGATCAATGAAGGGCAAAGGAAAGTGGTCTTTTCTTGTGACGGTATTCAGCTTTCTGTAGTCAATGCACATTCTCCAACCAGTGGTAACTCTAGTCGGCACAAGTTCATTATTGGCATTGGCTACGATGGTGATCCCGGACTTCTTAGGAACCACCTGAGTTGGACTCACCCATTGACTATCGGATATGGGGTATATGATCCCCACATCCAATAGTTTGAGAACCTCGGCCTTAACCACTTCCTTCATGTTTGGATTTAATCTACGTTGTGATTGCCGAACAGCCTTTGCATTGTCCTCAAGATATATACGGTGAGTACAAATCGATGGGTTAATTCCCTTGAGGTCCGCTATCATCCATCCAAGAACTCCCTTATGCTCAATGAGAGTAGATATCAGCATACTCTCCTGTTCTTTCTCCAGGTGGGCAGAGATCACCACCGGATATGTCTCATCTTGACCTAAATAGACATATTTTAAATCAGAGGGAAGGTTTTAGGTCAAGCTTCGGTGGCTTGAGGTTAGACGGTAGAGGCACTACATTAGTTTGGGGCAATTCTTCAATTTGTAGCCTCCACCGGTTAACTTCAAGTACCGGTGCAGTATCAAGCATGGCACACGTCTCCCTAATTATATCATCATCAAGATTATGGGAGTGGGCCAGGCATGTCTTTAGAGGATCAGAGGATAAGGTGAGAGGTGTTCTATCTTCCACAAAAGAATCAATCATGTTAACATCGTGGAAATCGTCGTCATCATCTGAGTTGCTGCCGTTATTGAAAAAGATATTCGATTCCAATGTCAAATTTCCAAAGGACATAGTCATGACACCATTCCTGCAATTGATAATTGCATTTGAAGTAGACAGGAATGGGCGACCAAGAATGACGGGAATCTGAGTGCTCGTGTCATTGATGGGTTCAGTGTTCAAGATGATAAAATCAACAGGGTAGTAGAATCTATCCACCTGGCCCAACACATCCTCGATAATCCCTCTTGGTATACGAACAGAACGATCAGCAAGTTGTAGTGTGGTTCGAGTGGGTTTTAATTTACCCAAACCTAACTGTTGGTATACCGAGTAAGGAATCAGATTGACGCTTGCTCCTAAGTCAAGAAGTGCGTGATCAATTCGATAGTTCCAGATCACACATGATATGGTTGGGCAACCGGGATCTTTGAATTTTTGCGGCACATCTTGTTTCAGGATGGCACTCACTTTTTCAGTCAAGGAGATCTTTTTTTGAACACTTTTTCGTCGTTTGGTAGTGCATAAGTCCTTTAGAAATTTAGCATATGAAGGTATCTGTTTTACAACGTCAAGCAGAGGAATGTTGACTTTCACTTGTTTCAACACCTCTAGGATATCCTGAGAGTTAGATAGACGTTTTGGTTCAACCAACCGTTGGGGAAACGGAGCAACTGGCTTTTCTAGAGGTTCCGGTTCAAATTTTTGTGGGGCGCCACTAGATCCATCGTTGTTGTCCTTTTCTGGTTCTTGAGGCTTTTCGAGCCTCACCGGAAGGGTTTTATCAATAACCTTCCCACTCCTAAGAGTGGTGATGGATTTAGCGTGCCCCATTTGATTTGAAGAGCTGAGATCACCTGTCTCGTATTGCGCTTTCGGATTAGGGAGTAATTGTGCAGGGAGCATCCCTTTTTCCACAGCCGTCATACGTGAATCTATGTTTTGCATAAAATCTGAAATTCCTTGCATTGTCCGCGCCAGCTCTTGTATGGAAATTTAAACCGATTCTTCTTGAGGTTTCCCCTGATTTGGATTTTGATTGAAGAAACCTTGAGGGGTAGCAGTTTGTCCGTTCCTCCAACTAAAATTCAGGTGATTTTTTCAGCCAGGATTGTAAGTATTAGAGGGTGGTCCATTGAAAGGTCTTTGATAGTTATTTACGGCATTAGATTGTTCATTCAATACATCTCGAAAGGCAGGTATTGAAGGACAATTTTCAGAAGTATGAATGTTGCAATCACAGATGCCGTAAACACTTTCATTAACCTTTTCCTTCCTTCCTTCCATGGCCTCAAATTTTCTGGTGAGATTGGCCACCTTAGCGTTAAGATCATTATCCTCTTTCAGGAGATATATTCCTCCTTTTTCCCTTGAATAAGTCGGCCTAAACGTGGTGTTCGTTCTTGGGTAATAGTCCCATGATTGTGTTTTTTTCGCGAGACTATCGAGGTAATCCCATACCTCGTCAACATTTTTATTAATAAAATCTCCGTTACACATTGTCTCGACCATTTGGCGCATGGAAGATGTTAGCCCATCATAGAAAAAATTCGTAATGCGCCATATTTCAAAGCCATGTTGTGGGCATGCATTAACCAGATCCTTGAACCTTTCCCAACATTGGAAGAATGTTTCATCTTCCTTTTGGGCAAAGTTCATGATTGCTCTCCTGAGGGTAATTGTCTTATGATGTGGGAAAATTTTCTTTATAAATTCCCTCTGCATATCATTCCATGTGCCAATGGATCTAGGACGCAGTGAATGTAACCACGTCTTGGCCTTTTCTTTCAAGGAAAATGGAAAGAGTTTCAGCCTAATAGTATCCTCAGATACATTAGGAAAGTATAAGGTGCCTATGATTTCATCGAACTCTTTCAGATGCAAATATGGTTCTTCAGACTTAAGCCCATGGAACTTAGGAAGGAGTTGGATAACCCCTGGCTTGATGTCCATATGTCCTGTATTCTCAGAAAAAATCATGCATGAGGGCGTACTCACCCCCGCCGGTTGTAAATAATCTCGTAAAGTACGAGGCGGGGGTGCCTGATGCACCTCATTCTCATCATGTACTTCCTCAACCCTTGGTTGGGGTAGTGCTTGAGGTTGATTTTCAGCCATAACGTCTTCTAACTCAGGAGAATTCAAGTGGTGTCTAGTCCTGCGATGGACAGTCAACCCCTCAACTAATCCTCCTTCAGTCACGAGACGTCGAGTGTTGTCGCGTGCCCAATGGGACATAAAACACACTCAGCCCTCAAATTCTAACTTAAACCTAAAAAAGAAAATAAAAATCTAGAAAAAGGGAGGGTTGGAGAGAAGTTACCAAATCGGAGTTCCTAAGTTACAAACCTGCAAAACAAACCAAAATAAGTTAGTTTCTAAGAGTAGAAAGTCCTAATTAAAAATAAACTAATTTCTAGAGAAAAGAAGAAAGAAAGAAAAAAAAAATTCAAAGAAAGAAGAATTAGAAAGAGCTTACTAAATTAGAAGTTTCCTACAAAACAGAAAAATTGGGTTAGTTCCTAAACAAGAACTTATAGAGAAATTCTAAAACAAGAAACAGGGTTAGGATTCCTAAAAAGAATTAGAATTAGAATCTCACTAAAAAGAAGAAATAAATCTTAATCTAAATCTAGAATAGAAAGGAAGAATTTAAGAAAATTTTTATTAATTTAGAAACTATCTTAGAAGCCTATAAAACAAGAAAGACAAGTTAATTTCTAAAAATTAAGAAAATCTAAACCTAATCTTAAACTAATCCTAAAACTAATTAATTTCAGAAAAACGTAACCGACAGTCCCCGGCAACGGCGCCAAAAACTTGTTCACTCCCCAAGTGCAGGGTTGTGATGTAGTAATAAGTCGGTAAGACCGAGGTCGAATCCCAAGGGACTGAAACTTGTACGTTATCTAAAACTAACCAGAACTAGAACTAGATTAAGATGAAATCTAAACTGAATGTAATTTGAGAAATAATGGTGAAATAATTATCTAAACTTGAGAGAAAACAGGAGAAGGGAACTAGGGATTCAGAGGATCCACTTGTAGAGATCAGGGAGATCTTATGCATGTTTCATGTAAATTAACTGAACTGACATTGATCTAGTTTTCAAAGAGATGAAAAGTGTATGAATTAGAATGGATTCCATCACCAAACCATGCCGAAAAGACTATGGCAAATAACAGAATTAAACTAATTACCACCCCATCACATGTATGAAGGTTAGGAAGAGTACCAACATCCAACCATGCCCAGGAGACTATGGTGAACAACAGGAATTCCTGACATCATAAACATTAAAGAGAACGAAAATATTTAAAGCCATTGCAGACCCATTGTAATTTCAGTCACAACAGACCATTAAAAACCTAAAACATTCCCATATTAATTAACTAAAATCAACGTCAATTCATGCATTAAAATTTAAATAAAATCAAATCTCCCATCTCACTACAAGCTTCACCTCTTTAGCCCTAGCTAGGAGGATTTAGCCTGCCATGGATGGGCTCAATATAAATAAATAAAGAGAAAAAGAAAAGGAAAAGAAAAGGGAAAGAAAAAAACCAAGCTCCTCTCTCTCTCCTCTGCCCACGTTGAAACCCAAGCTCGAGCCCTCTGTTCTTCCTCCCCAGACCCTGAATGAATCCTTCCCACGTCCAAAAACCTCCTTTTATAGCTGCTGGAAGGCTGGAGTCAGTGACAGAGTTGTAGTAGGACACGGAGTGTAATTTTCGCAGTCAAGTTTGGTGCCTCGAAACACGCCACTTTTCTCGCTCAAATTCCAAAAAAACACCGTCCCTTAGTACTTTCTTGGGTCTTCTACATGATAGACGGTTCAGATCTGCCATATGATCAAAGATGGTGGGCCAAAACTGTCCAGAAAAGTCAGTTTTCGCGGATGTGCGAAACCTTTCGTACCATTTCGCTGTTGTGGTCGGTGGGCCCCACAGAAGCATTTTTTGGAAAATCCACCCCGTCCATTGGATTCAGAACGAAATTTCAGTCAAGAATGGGTGGTTTTGAATGTCCATTGACGTGGCCCAGAGAAGAAATCATAGAAGAATCAGTTTTGAACGTTACCGAGCAGCCCTTTTGTGGCCCCTGTATCTCACACGTGTGTACGCATGGATGTAAAAGGTCAGCATGGTTTTGTAGTATTCGAACCCCTCTACAAGATGGACGGCTTGGATCAGACGCACAGTCAATGGGTAGGGCTCACAACCGTCCGTAAAAATGGCCAGCGGCCGTGCGTCCGCTGCCAGTCCGTTTCACGTGAGGTGTCGGTCACACCCGACTTTGACCGGGTTAGGCGGTTCGGTGCGGTGCTCGTGTACAAGTGCTATATGCACACGCTGCGTATGTGGGGTCCACCATGATGTTTCTCAGAAATCCAAACCATCCATTCACTTCATATTCATATTTAAACCGTCCATGCCAAAGTTGAGGCAGTTCCAGATATCAAGTGGGCCCATAATCAACGGTTTATGGGCTGATCTATCAGTTGGGGCACTTTCATAGTGATCCAATGGCTGAAATTTTACGTGTACGGTTAATTTATGACCCTTATCTCATGTATAAAGTTTCGAACCGATCAGATGTCGGGAACCATGTGATCTTGAATTCTGGATGCGTTTCAAGCCACTTGAGCTTCAGTTTCTTAGTTTTCTCGGATTTCTGACTGTGTATATTTGTCAATCTTGGTCCCCTGGAGTGTGTCCCTTGCCTTTAGCATCATCAGATCGTTAAATCTCAACTTTTAATGTCCTTTTTCCATCCATGCTCATAAAATCACTTTGCCACACAAGAATGAGAAAACGAGCCATTAGACAGCATTATATTCGTAAATCCAGACAATATCTGGGGTCTAATATGCAATATTTGACCCTCAACAATAATTTCAAAATTCACGGTAAGATCTAAGTCTAAGGGTGTGCGAGCTCCCTAACAATATTAGTTGATGATTTGACACATCAGGTGATGACTTTTCCCCTTAATCTTTTCATTTCCAAATTAGTTTAAGTAATAGTCTTTAATTGATTTACAGATGTTATCTCATAGCATGCGATCTTTTACCAATTCTTAATGCATGACTTAAACTTGAACTATATTGACAGTTGTGCAACATGATTTCATAAAATGACTACCTACATAATGGTTTTCATTTGAACTTCAATTGATAGTTCTTTCCATGAATTATTGCGTTTATTATGAATCAACTTATGTCTGGCATGCCATAACTATATTCTTTATCATAGAATTGTTGTGAGTCGCTTATGGATCTTTATTCACTGCACTTAATGTTGGGTGATCCCCCTTACATATTTGAACCCATTCTTAGGATGTAACAAGATAGAGGGTGGAAAAGAATGGACCCTCAATCGGACATTATATGGGATATGGAACATTAATATAGAATTTACCATCCATAGGGCATACGACTCAAGTGGCTTAGAAATGATCTCTTTTAACCACTCTAATTTATCCTTGCTTAACCCTTTTTATCGATTGATTTAATGCTCTTTGTACGCCTTTTACCACTGCGATTTAACATCTGTCCCATGTTTTGATGATTGCTTTGCATACCTTCGATGGCCTATACCATGCGATGATAATCCTTAGTTATGAAATTTGAAAGGCCACTGGTTGATGGGCATCCATTCAACATCCTAAGATGGGAAAACCTCATGAGATGGGGATAGTGGTCATGAGAAACTATGCCCTGAGCTGTGGGCCTACACTAGGTAACGATCCTCCCGTAGTAACCATTGAGTTACTTAAATTGGCTGATTGTAATTGGAATAATAATAATTTGGCTAATCATACATTCATGACATATTGGCGATGACGGGTGGCTAATTCTGAATGTTTTAGCACGTTCCCTTAGGTTCATTGGGGTATCGTTTCACTAGCTCCCAGACCGCTGACATTGACTTATTTTGATGACTAGGCACCATGCTGTATGAGATATGCTACACTGGTGACCAGTCTTTTGCATGGGTGACGAGCCCAAGTTCGACTAGATGAACATTCCCAAGTTAATGATTGCATGGGTGACGAGCCTAACTTCGTCATGATGAGCATCCCTAAATCGATGTGCATTCACGCATCCATGCATTTAAAAAGATCGTATCACATATCGTTTTGAATGCCTTGTTGTTTTTAACTATGTTAGCTAAGGCGACGGTGTGTAATTTTGAGGAAAATTCACACTAAGTTGGCCACTCATCCATAAAATATATAACTGTACAGGTAGTACAGGTAACACAGGCAGCTTAAGTGATTTTTAGGTTCATACTAATGAGAAACTGGGTACAAGTGTCATGGATGCATGACTGTATTACCAGGAGGAGCTATGCGGTCTTGCGGCTGAAGTCTATATGTATTTATTTATTTCTCATGTATTAAATCATGTAAATCCTGTATTTGTTAATTCTGAGACATTAGTTTGTATAAGTCATTATGGGCAACTTATTGTATGTTTTAAATGTAATTATAAATTTTCTTTTATGTTGATTTGTCCATCTTACGATAAACTGCTAACTCTAAAAGATAGAATATATATATATATATATATATATATATATATATATATATATATATATATATATATATATAGAGAGAGAGAGAGAGAGAGAGAGAGAGAGAGAGAGAGAGAGAGAATTTATCTCTCTATAGGTTCACACTCTGATTTTTGGAAAATGAGTTATATACTCAGGTCCTGAAAACACAGGACGTTACAATTGGTATCAGAGCATAGTTTGGACAAACCAGGCCTTGGGAAAATGAACCTATACAAACCGTAAATGTCTCAAGTTAAGGTGTTTGAATTAACAAATTTGAACTTAGGAGAATTTTCCTTAGACTTATAAGAATAATTGAGAATGTAGAAACTCAAACATAGGTCCCTTTAGAAATTATTAGAACAACTATTTGAACTTATGTGAGATCCCCTTGTAGTTAGGAGAAACTATGGATGTGGAGACTCAAAATTTAGGTTCCCTTGAAGATTTTAGATTTAGTCATTTGAACTTTAGGCTCCCTCTAAATTTCTAGGTTAGACCTTTGGACTTTAAACTATGTAACAATTCCTTAGAAATGGGGAGGAAGTAAGAATGTATAAACTCAAAATGCTAGGACCCCTACAAAACCGGTTGGATGACTGTAGAGCTTAGAAATAAATTTAGGCCCCTTAAAGTTTTAGATTAGACCTTTGGATGTTAACTTATATAGAAATCCCTTAAAACTAGGAAGAAATTGAGAATATAGAAAATCAAAATGTTAGGCTTTCTAGAAAGTTGTTTGGATAACCATGGGACTTAGAAATGAACTTAGGTTCCCTTGAAAATTTTAAGTTTAGACATTTGAACTTAGAAATTAAACTTGGGTACCGTGGGAGGACAAGTTCTCACTATGATGTACGTAAGAACAAACAAGAACATTCCTTAGACTTGACTCCCAAGAAACGATTCTTAGAAACCTATGATATGAACTTTCCTAAAATTTCATAGTTAGGAATAGCACCCTTGCAATAATCATCAAATGGATTGAACATAAACACTCTCTGAACTTGGGGAACCATACTATGAATGTAACTCAAATTTCATAATACATCTCCTTAGAAATAATATTTTTCACAAATTCTAGCATGTAAAATTAATTAAAAGTAGAGTTATAGAATTTTGGGCAAATGTCTAACCTTAGATTGAGTGTATCAGGAGCCTAGATAAATTTAACAAAATTTCAAGCTTAGATTTCATGTAAAGAAAATCTTGGTCCTAAATTATTCTTTTCCTAGTGCTTAGATAACTAAAGTGCACAGTAAAAGAGTAATGGGCCACATAGACTTACCATTTATGAGAAAATAATATTATGTGATATTTCCCGAGAGTCTAGAACAATTGGGATCACGGACTAATGAAAACATGTTTAAACGAAGTTCACACGGTTTGACTCAAATTCTAAGTCCTAGCAAATCTCAATGATCTCAATGCCTTGATCAAGCAAAGGATCGAGATTTAATAGGGTTATGAATTGATACTAAAATCCTTGTTCAGTGCAGGAAGATGATCGATGTATCCCCACTACGATCATCTATTCGTGTCACCTGGAACACCGAAAGTAGGAAATTGTATTGTACTTTGGACAACAGGGAACTATCATTAGAGGTAAAAGAAGATAAAGAGAGAGATACAATATTACTATTAGTTTCTACTTAGATGAACTTGTAATCTTATTGAATACTATAGGAAATCTGAATGTTGGTAGGAATTTAAATAACTTGCTAGTATTGGTTAATACTGGAATGATTTCTAACCTTTAGTGGGACTTAAACATTTTGGTTTTCCTACTAGAGTAAAGACTTAAGGGTTGTGGTAGATCTGTATATAACTTGTTGGGTTCTCACACTTAGGCATACATATTGGCCGATTTGTTAAAATACAGGTGAGAAAGTTTAGAAAATTTTACCTATAGTTTGTTTAAATCTAAGTTGTGATAGTGCGCTTAGATAGATGTGCGTTATAAGGTACCCCATTAGGATGGTGTGGATAATTGAAATGTAAGCTATTAAAAATCTCAAGGGAAAAATTTTCTTTAAGGGGGGTAGGTTATAATAACCCTGCTTTTTACAGTTAGTCATATACATCTGTACAAACACGCCACTGTTAAGTGAAAATGGCGAATGCTTAGGAGCATTGTAAATTAGATTGCATCGTTCCTATCCACAGTAGAAGTACTGAATTTCGGGGATGAAATTCTCTTTAAAGGGGCTAAATTGTAACACCCCGTACTTTCTAGTACTCGGGTGTTACCATGAAGATATAAATTAGTTCACACGTGTGTAGAGACACACATGACTCACATTATGCATCACATCTAGTGGTCCACTATGTATTCATCCACTATGTATTCATCTTGACTGACCAACACAATCTTCATCCATATATTAAGTCATTTGACCGTTGGGAGTGGAATTCACCTATAAATCAAGCTTTCCATTAGATTGATCCTTAAGATGGGCCATCATGTAATTACAGAACTTACCTTAAGATATTAATCTCTTCGATAGTTAAAGAACTAGTTCTTATTCAAGAAGGACCATACAACTGCATTAGACTCCTTAGACGAACTATAGATCGATCATAATGTTCCATTGATAGATCTAACGACCGATTTCCCTAACTTGATCATCGGATTATAAAATCGACCCTAAGCCCATTTAAGTAGTAGATGTGCCTGGGATTGGACACATGGCTTACTAGGATAGGATTCAATTCATTGATGACTCTAATCAAAGGTAGGTCATGTAAGATAGTAATAATATTATTAATAAACAATAAATAAATATAATATCTATGTATGCACACATACCAATAATAATAATGATAATAAAATTAAATATTTAATAATATAAAAGCATGAGATGGGAATCTTAGTTACCTACATAGTAGGACCCATAACATGAATAACAAATGCATGCACGGGCGAAGAAAATAATAATAATATTATTAATAATAAAGTGAGATAAGTAATGATAATGATATATAGTTTATAATAAAGTAATAATAATAAATTTTTACATAAATATTAGTATTTGGTTAGTAACCCATTGAGAAAGAGTTACGAACAGCCCATTAGGACATTATGACCTTTTAGAAAAAGGACGGATTAAGATTAGAGAAAAATATAGCCATTAGATTGATGAGAGTGTAATCTTATCACATAAAACAAGTCGTGGGGCGCGCCCAAGGTCTAGATCTACCTAATTTTCGGTTAGAGGCCCTGATTGGGACATTTGAAGTGAATGGACGGAGTGGATTTATCATAAACATCATGGTGGACCCCACTTAATGGGGTGACTGTGCACAGCTGGTACACACCTGCTGTGCACTGGACTTGCAAGCCTGGTCAAGGTAGGCTGACTCGTGGTTGCCTTAAAAAGTGGGTTCATCTCTCTCCTTTATTTCCACTAGCATCCGTTTCAAATGGACTGCATCCATTTATGCTAATCTGTGGCCCGTCATCATCATCCACCTAGATGATCCAATCCGCCCATTTGATCAGGGACGTGGAGATGACACCATCTTGAATGTTGGAATGCATGCGCGTGATCACAATCTCTGGTGAAAGCAGGGCTTGCAAACACATGCTTTCTAAAAACAAAAATTCCATCCTTATGTGAGCTTGACGATCCACGTGAAGGGAGAGATCCTCTAATCCCAACACTCCATTTAGGAAACTCTTAGCCGTTCGATGCATGCCAGCTATCTAGCCGAACGATCGGATATTTCTATGAAGAAAGAGAGGGTGGAAGCCCTAGATTCAATCCACACCTCTCTCTCTCTCTCTCAATCCAATAGCTTAGAAATAGTAGGGAGAGCCATATAAGAGAGGAATCCTTGAGCTAGGGCTCGTCTTTCCTCATAGGAACTCGAAGAAAAGAAAAGAGCAACCCCCGTCTTCCAAACTTGAACCCATTCAGAAAATGCTGATAGAGCTCCGTTCCCTTACTCTCACAAGCACTATGAAGAATAATAAAACCCACTGAAAGCATCCTTTTGAAGAAATGAGGTGCTGGTGAAGATACACCATTTGAGCTTGTCTTCTTCTCCGTCGAGTCTGCCGGATTGTAGGGAAACTTGGACGTATTTGGCCATGTTTGGGCATAGCTAGGAAGAAAAGGAATGGAGGAGAAGAAGGAAGAAGAAAGAAAGAAGAAGAAAAGTAGGAGTTAGCGAAAGAGAGAGAGAGAGAGAGAGAGAGAGAGAGAGAGAGAGAGAGAGAGAGAGAGAGAGAGAGAGAGAGAGAGCATGGCTGCACTAGCTCAACTTGAATCAAGTCGAGCGTATTCAACTTGCTAAGAAGTGAGGCAAGTTGAGTTCTGGTCTAGCAGACCTGTTGGATAGGTCTGATGAAGGAAGAATAAAAAGAAGAGGAGGAGGAGAAAGAAGGGAGGTAGGTTGAAGCCATCATGAGATCGGTTGGCTGAGTTAACTCAATTAGGTGATTCAGCCCCGTTGAGTTTAGAAGCAGGTTCCGTTATCCATGTCTCCCTCCACCAACAGCCTTCAAATGGATGAATTGGATTCAGTCCAACCACTTAGAAAACCCATCGTGAGGTTTGAGTTCACGCCACCTTAATGCTCGAACGATTTCTAAAAGCTAAACTGAGTTAACTAGCCTGTGTAGCCACTGACTTTAGCATCTCATATGGCAGCGACCAGGCTGCTCTAGTTCTGTTTGAGTTCTGACTTAGTATGGCCTCTCATCTCAGCCATAACTCAGGCTTGTCGACCTGGTAACTCGACTCAAGGTCCAACTACCTAGCCCACTATTGAGTTTGACATGCCATCCAGTAACTCGGTGGTCTTCCCACTCGTGAGATGATCACTGACTTAGTGAAAGCCCAATGAACTCAAGTTACACCAGTCATAGGCCTCTTTGTTATTGGATGTAAGAAAAACGCAAGTTGAATCAGGCCTAGGTAGTTATGAGTCCAAGTCCACTGGGTTGGATATGAGAGTCAGATTATTGGATGTAAGAAAAACCCGAGTTGAATCAGGCTTAGGTAGCTATGAGCACAACTCCACCGGGTTGGATCCGAGAGTCAGAATGAAATAAGCCGAACTAAGCTTATAAATAAACGAGCCATTGCAATCATCAATCAATTGAGTTATTAATCTCAAACTCTTAGTCACTTATATTGTTAGTGTTAGATATTAATGTTTATTATTATTAATGTATTCATATATTGTCATTAGTAGATTATTTATTATAAGATAGTATTAACTGATAATTATTACTTATCATTACTTCATTTCTAATATTATTATAAATTAATTATATGAATTAGATCTCAAACTCTAAAGCAAAGCCTAAAATTAGATTAATGGATAAAACTCTGAATCTAAGTAATCGAAACCCTAGGTTATGATCCTAATCGTAGATGGTGTATAAAACTTGAATTTGACCATTCGAGTTGATTCACGTCTTTCACCGGGTTGAGTTCTATTGTTGGTGGGTTTATTCCTTATGATATTATTATAGGTTTGTTTCACTGTTGTTACTACTATTACAAGTCACTATTAGTATTATTATTCATTGTGGGTCGTCATTAGATAATTTAATATAATATTAGCCATTGTAATATTCCTAAAATTTATAACTAACTAATCTTATTAATTTTATTCACTTATTATTCGCATTAATAATATCATTAATTGCCACACAAATTAGAGTTTAAATTCCATAATCAAAACCTAAAATCTAGCCTAGACTTAAACTCTTGGATAAAATTCTAAACCTAAGTAACCTAAAACTTAGGTCAATACTTTAAACATAAACAGTGAGTTAAGTTGGGATCTAATGACACAATTTCAAAATTCATTGTAGGATCCAAGTCTAATGGCATGCGAGCTCTCTAGCTATATTAGTTGACGATTCAACACATCAGGTGATGACTTTTCCCCTTGAGCTTTCCATTTCCAAATTATTTTAAGTAATAATCTTTAATTGATTCATGGATGTTACCTCATAGCATGTGATCTTTTACCAATTCTTAATGCATGACTTAAACTTGAACTATATTGGCAGCTGTGCAACATGATTTCATAAAATGACTACTTACATAATGGTTTTCATTTGAACTTCAATTGATAGTTCTTTCCATGATTTATTACGATTATTATGAATCAACTTATGTTTGATAGTCCATAACTATATTCTTTATCATGGAATTGTTGTAAGTTGTCTATCGATCTCTATTCACTGCACTTAATGGTGGGTGATCCCCCTTATGTATTTGAACCCATGCTTAGGTTGTAACAAGATAGAGGGTGATAAAGAATGGACCCTCAATCGTAGGTTATATGGGATATGGAACATTAATGTGAGATTTACCATTCATAGGGCATACGGCTTGAGTGGCTTGGAAATGATCTCTTTTAATCGCTCTGATTTAGCCTTGCTTGATCCTTTTTGTTGATTGATTTGATGGTCCGTGTACCCTTCTACCGCTGTAACTTAACATCTATCCCATGTTTTAATGATTTCTTTGCGTGCCTTCGATGCCCTATACCATGCGATGCTAATCCCTACTTATGAAATTTGATTGACCACTGGTTGATGGGCATCCATTAAACATCCTAAGACGGGGAAACCTCATCAGCCGAGGATAGTGATCATGGTACACTATGGCCGAGCTATCGGCCTACGCTGGGTGACGAGCCCTCCATAACGACCATTAAGTTACTTAAATTGGCTGATTGTAATTGGAATAATAATGGTTTGACTAATCATGCATTCATAACATATTGGTGATGATGGGTGGCTAATTCTGGATGCTATAACATGTGCCCTTAGGTTCATTAGGGTATCATTTCGCTAACTCCCGACCATCGACTATTGACCTATTTTGATGACTTGGCACCATGCTGTACAAGATATGCTACGCTAGTGACCAGTCTTTTGCATGGGTGACGAGCCCAAGTCCTATTGGATGAGAATTCCCAGGTCAATGATTGCATGGGTGATAACCTCAAGTCCGATTAGATGAGCATCCCCAGGTCGATGTGCATTCATGTATCCATGCATTTAAAAAGACTGCATCACGTATTGTTTTGAATGCCTAGTTGTTTTTAACTATGCTTAGTTAAGGTTGTAGTGTGTAATCTTGAGAAAAATTCACACTGAGTTGGCCACTCATCCATTAAATATATAACCATACAAGTAGCACAGATGACTTAAGTGATTTATAGGTTCATACTGATGAGGAGCCGGGTACAAGTGTCAGGGATGAATGACTGTATTGCCAAGAGGAGCTGCGCTGTCTTGTGACTCAAGTCTATATGTATTTATTTATTTCTCATGTATTAAATCATGTAAATCCTATATTTGTTAATTTTTGAGACATTAGTTTGTATAAGTCATTATGGGCAGCCTCTTGTATATTCATTTCTCTATAGGTTAAAACTTGGGTTTTTAGGAAATGAGTCATATACTCGGGTCTTAAAAATACAGAGCATTACATGTACTCTATTTTTTACTATTCTTGGGAAACCCAATTGAAAATGATACGTGTCATAGCAAGGAAAAAAATATAACATGTTAAAGATCTTAAAAGATACTTGGAGTGCTTTTTATAGAATCACAATTGGTAAGATGATAAGACAGGGAGTAGCTAGGAGGTATTCAAAAGAAAACCAAAAGGCCAAGAGGCATTTAGGAGGTGGCCGACGAGTGTCCAAAAGTAGGCCAAGAGGTCAAGATGCATTCATAAACAAAATAAATGGTTGAGAGGTGTACGAAACTATAACAAGCGGCTGAGACAAGTACGAAAGTGGAAAGAGCAACTAAGAGGTGTACTGAAGAGGATGAGTGGTTGAGAAATAGAATAAAGCTTAGCCAAGAAAAAAGAAACAATCAGGAAAAAGAAATGTAACAGAAAGAAGAATATAGAGAAAGGATTTTTTACTATTGTAACTATTGGAGTAATGGAAGAAATATCTAAAAGAATAAGTTGTGCAGCAGAAATATACATAGGAGAGAAAATCTATAAAGAAAGAAAGTGCCCCAGTTTGTTGATTAGCGTGAGTGTTGAGTCAACTAGATAGGAAAGCTCCATAGGAAGATCAACTAGTTGCCTGCCTCAATCGGATGTGTGCCCAACTCACCATGGGTAAATCTAGGCCTCACATCCCATGTCCCAAAACACCAGGTAAATAAAAACCTTAAAATCTATTAGAATATCATAGGGTTTTTGGGTTAGAAAACTTTTTTGCAAAAACAAAGAATCTCTAAGTTTTCTATCTCTGTCGATTTATCTGTATCAGTTTCGATAAAATCGATGTGTGCTGTCAATGTCCTCGATGATCAATCAATACCATCAAAATGAAGACCAAAGATGTCCAGCAACCACATATATTCATCTGGACGGAATTATCGATGTATCGATACCCCTATCGATATCATCGATATTTATAAAATGAGTTTATTGAAGTAGACTCGATATAATCTACAATAGAGTATTTGTGTCCCTGTTTTTATAAGAAAATCATATAGACCTTCGATATATCGATGTACCCTATATATCCTCTGAATTCAAAAATCGATGATCTCGGAAGGCCATCGATGATATCGGTCTTGGACACAGTCTTTCCAACAACATTTTTCAGATGGTTTTTATTTCAGATCGAGGGTCACTCAATAGAATCAATATTCAAATATCGATGATATCGAGGCCGGATCGATTGCATCGAGAAAGGACAGAAATTATTCAGCAAGCTCACTGATAAAATCTATGGATTTATCGATGCATCGACACGACCTTCGATATCAACGACATTCAAATTCCGATGATATCGAGTGTACCTCGATCATATCTTTTGACATAAAAAATTTCAAAGCAAGTCTAACTCATTTTTCAAATGTCGAAGAATCGATCCTCGTATCGATAATATAGGAGTTTGAAATCCGATGACATCGACGCGTATTTTGTTTCCCTCGACCAACTGGCAAAAAGTTTCAAAAGCGTGTGACATTTGAATTTGTGTCATCGAGCGACCAGTCGATGCAATCGAGAGTATATACTTGTAATGTGGACGTCAAACCAACACTACTCCCAAGGCGCAGCCCGTCGTAAAACATCCTTACACAAATCATGTTGGGATCACACATTGCAATGGACCTTAGGTACATCCCATTGGGTCTTAAATACATCAAATGGGCCAATCATATGGGCCTTATATTTATCAAGTGGGCCACATCAATGGGCTGCACCAATGGGCCTTATGTACATTGCAATGGGCTATAACCCTTGGGCCTTGAATACATCAATGTAACACTCTGAATTTTGCCAACCTGGGGTTAGACGTCCTTAGGCAATGGGTCAACCATAAACCTCTCAGAACCCAATTTCAAAGCTAAATAAATCATTTAGAACCTAATTCTTTAGAAATTTAACGTGAATTAGCCAGCGCTACACTAGATTTCTTACAAAATTAGCATCAATCGCTTGAAATACGATCTGTAAGACCAAAACCTATAGACTCATTGACGCTACCTTACCTTAAAATTCAGGATCAAACACTAAACCTGTTTGTTCTCAGGAACCCTTTGAAACTTTGTATTGGATCTAGACCACGCGTCGAAAGTCCGATCACGATACTCTTAGACAATTACAACCGCCTTGTTGGACTTGACAATCGTTTCGAAAATCAAGCCCAACTGATGTCCTGACACTATTTTACTGAGTCCGGAGTGAAGAGAGTGAGAAAAGGAAAATATTTAGAAAATTAATTCAATTTTTAATAAATCTGGCACATTCAATTTTTAATTAATTCAATTTTTTAAGCATTCAGACCATCGGAATCTGACCTAAATATACCCTCGGATCAAGGAACATTTTCTACTCAGGTCAGTGTACTTGGAATCCCTGATCGAGTCTCAGTGACCGCTGAACTGAAACTGGTCCGCCACGTGCAATTTGGGAACCCTATCGAACTGAAAACTCAGCCTGACCCAGATCCAATGTCAGAGAGCTTAAGTCCGATCGCTTTTGATAACAGGACCTCTAGAAATGCTTTGTTGGATCGGAAAAGACCGGATTTGGCTATAACCCAAGTATACCTTGACTTAAAGTCTATTTTGGTCATGTTTGGGCTTATAAAATGGCCTTACACCCTTAGCTTTCTAACCCATACGAATTTGGAGAAACCCTTGGAGAGAGAAGAGAGAAAAGAGAGAGAAAGTGAGGGAGAAGATGGAGCTTTCTCCTGGGATTCTTTCCTGCTACTCCACGTGCCAAATCCATCCACTTACATCGCTATTCTGGTGATTCCAAATCCGTTCTAGGTAAGAAAACCCTAACCCAAACCTATTTTAGGGATTCCTTCGATACAAGTAGTGAAGTAGCTAATGTATCTTGTGCTATAGGTCGTCATACAGGAGTTGACGAAGCGTACGGTTTCTGTTCGATTCATTACGCTTCTATGGCATAAGGTGCGGATTTTAGACGCCTAGATTACCTGTTTTCAAATCTTTCTATGTCGTTTAATGGTAGATTACTGATAAGGATGTTGTTTGACATGTAGAACATGCTGTCCATTTTTCAATTCGAATACATACGAAGAATATGAGATTTAGGGTATTTTGGGTATTTGAAGGAAATACGGTATACATACGTATTTTATCGGTATGATTACCATAAGTATTTACCGTGTATCTAAACTAGTTATACGTGTATAATCTGTTTGGCAAAGAGATTCGCCCTAATGCACATATTGGTCGACATATGCTATGTAGACTAATGTGTGTAGACTAAGTGTTTGTTGAAATGCCTAAATCAATATGATTTATGCCTGTCATATGTTTTGAATGTAAGAACATGATTGTTGTGTATTAGACAACTCCTTGATATAAGGATCTGTCATATTATATGTTGGAATCAACATACGTCAAGTACGTTGGAGTTGAGTAGTCTAAGTGTTTGTATAAATGTATGTATTAGTAAGTATTGAGTAAATGGTGTTGTAGATTAGCGTTGAGACTGGATTCTCAACTATTTTGATGGTGCACATGATTTCCTCCATGCTTGTTGCATTTGAATTGATTACCTTGCACGTGAAATACTCGTGTATGGTTAACTGCTTATGATGTACGTTATAACATGCTGGAATTACTTGTATTTCAATTGTCTCGCTCATATGATTACAGATTCACATTACATGTGCTAGGGGCTATACTCTAGTCCAGGCAGTCGGTAATAGTTTATAATTCGTGGTTGGATTCTATTCATCACGAAGGATGTGTATGACGAACCTGAGTCGTACTAGAGTCGTCGTCAGTGGTTAGGCCACACGAAGTACTTGTGCACTTCATGTCGGTCGATTCTACATGCGCTCGTGCTAGTCGGACTCATCAAGTAACCCGACTGACCATTGTATGTTCACCTTATATTCGTCATAACTGCTTGAACCTAGGGTACTAAACTTACCATTGGAAAGCCCCTCTAACCTTGGTACCTCGATCCCCTAAGACTCATGAGCCGGGCATGGTGGTATGGGACACCGTGGTCGAGCTGTCGGCCTACGCTGGGGCCACAAACCTCCCCGTAGTGACCAGTGAACAACCGAGACTCGTGAGCAGATTATGGTAGTATGAGACACTATATTCTTGCTGTCGGCCTACACTGATAAGGTGATGGGGGAGTGGTGCAACGAGTGCGAGCAACAGCCCTGACAGTCCTTTGTAGTGACCTCGAGCGTACTCTGAGTCTACGTGAGGCGACGACCCTTCTGTAGTAACAAGAGTATAACTAGGCCTGTATTGATAAGGTGATGGGAGAACGGAGCAACGAGAGTGTGCAACAGCCCTGACAGCCCTTGCAGCGACCTAGAAATATATCATCGAATGAGATTACTAGGAGTGACGACCCTAGACAGGATCCTTGTTGGGAATGATATAAGGAAAGTACCCTAGTTTCCTAATCCTGTTGTATGAAAAGGACTACTAACAACTCGGTAATCATATTCATATCGCACTGCATGTGCCTGAAAGATGTGGAGCACTGAGGGAAGAAAGTATGCTGCGAACGTAAAATGGTGTCGCATGAGGGAGTATATCGGTGAGGGCATCCATCATGTCATTTCATGCTTGCATTAATCACAGTATTTAGGAATGTTTGATTTGCTTGCTTTATTATTATCGCTTGATTGATTTGATAACATGTTAACCTTTGCTCTATGATTCCACTGAGTTAGCTTCTCACTCCCACGTTACGGGACGGTGTTACACATACCAACCAGCCCCTATTTTAGTTTCAGGTGATGGCGCTACTTGTGAAGCGGAGCAGGACTTGTTTGATGATGAGGAGGATTTCTTCTATATGCTGGTTCTGATCGACGGTTTAAAGAGTTACTGATTAGATGTTAATACACTTGCCGGTTTTCCTTTTATTTGCACACCCATGTATATTCTTTTCATTCTATTTTGGAGTATACATATAATTAGTTAACCTGGTAACATGTTCACACTCTGGATACTTACAATTATTTATATATTTTATATATTTATCACAGTCTTCCGCTTGTCAATTTAACTGTCTCTGGAGTATGATATGCTGTTTTGGCTTAGTCCCAATCTTGTTTAATACCATTCTACAGACAACATGCATTCATCATTATCTATGTTGCATAAGTGATGTTTTAGAACTCGGGAGTTGGGTTTCTGCTCGACCCCTGATTTTCAGGGCGTTACAGATGGTATCAGAGCATGATTTGGATTAAACCGGATTTGAGTTATGGTAACACAACGCACACTGACACACTCTGACTTAGGAAGGGGGCGATGGAACTTAGAAACTACATTAGAATCCCAAGTTTCACCGACAGATGAGACTATACGGTTATTTAGGCCATAACATATCTTCGGTCGCGTGGAGTGACCTAAGTCGCCTCTAGGTCATCAATTGATGGGTTTGAGTCGTTCCCTGAAGAATTCCAAACCTAGAAAGAGATGTCCTTGGGTTGTGGGTCAACCACAACCCTTACACTCAATCTCAAGGCCTAAAACCCCTGTTTATCCATTTCCTTCAAAACCTCTCCTTTCACCACCTCATTCTTCAACTTTTTCTAAGTGCTTTCATACTAGATATAAATCCTAACATATAAATGACGGAGGATAATACTTAAATAAAAATTTACTATAAATAGTATATATATGTATGAATTGGACTTTTGACCATTCCAATTATGGAATTTCATGGAATAAATGGGTTAGTTGGATAGATTAGCATCTCCTACCCCAAAATCATATGTTTTATGATGCATAAACTCATTTCATTTTGCAAATTAGCCCCGAACATGCCTCAAATAGAGGGAGGGCCAAACGATCAACTTTTAGAATGATCCAAGGTGGGAACCACATACATTTGGGACCCTTAGGGCAGGGGGACCTCGCCCAAAGGGCGAGGCATCACCGAAAAACCAAATGGTCGGCGAGGACCTCACCGGTTCAGCGAGGCCTCGCCATACAATGGGCCCCATTCAGGCGGGCCGTTGGTCCGATCACCTTTGGGGGTTAGGGTAACCCCCTGGTATGTGGGCTGCACCTTAAAACCCCTCCAAACTAGTACCTCCTTCACAAAATACACCCCCAAGCTCTCCCTTTCTCTCCAACTTGTTGTTTTCTCTCTCAAACCCCCCTCCGATCACTTCGTCACTTTCGGCCACAACCCACATCCCTTCATCGTGCTCAGCTATCCTCACTCCCCTACCTTCTCCTTTTCTTGGGTTTGAGCTCTTACATTCTCCCTTGAAGCTCCATATTCGTGTAAGCTTCCAACCCAACCCATCTCTTCCTTTTTCCTTCTTTAATTTCTGTGGTTGGGGCCTTTACAACCCTTGTTGAGGCCCAAATCCGTGGAGAATCAAAGAACCCAATCCTTTCTCTCATTTCCTTCACTTTTTCTTTACGTTTTCATGGCTTTATTCGCACTTGTTACGGCCGTTTCCTCGCTTTTCACCATTCTCTCTCTTATGGGCAAGAAGAGAGCCCCCGTTGATGAAGTCGGGCCTAGTCACCCCGCCCGTTCGAGAATGCCGAGTGGTGCCGCCGCCCTGTGGCTTGGTTGTTGCTATGTTAGGATCCTTGTGATTTTGTGTCGATGAGCTTAGTAGTGTAGTAGTTGGTAGAAGGTTTTAAATATTGGGAGTCTTGGTCGTATTATATCACATGCATCCTTTGTCCTGATTCATGTAACACTATATTCCAGGTAGTGTGACAAATTTTGGTAAATGAAATGCATGCAGTCCCTTTTGCTATGAAGTGTGTGGAATGCTTAAGGGATTGTGTATTACTATGCTACATCTCACACTTTTCAACACAAGGCCCACTTTTCAAAGCCTAAGAATTGATTTTTTATCCCACCCCACCCTCCTACCAAGCATGTCACTCCCAATCCCGGCGTGGGATTAGCAATGCGGTCCCATTTAATACAACCTAATGCCACTGGCCATATAGGCCCTTGGCGTTTTGGACCTAAAGCGGTGCTCCTAGATTTCGAAAGACCTGACGATATAGGAAATCCAATTTTAATTAGACAATCTTGACCCTAAGCGATAGAACAATCTCCTGTAGTAGAAATAGTATGAAATCATTTAGCGTATAGGCTTAGGTTTTGGATTATAGATAGTGAGTTACGGACTAGGCTACTAATTAAATTAAGCAGTGTAAAGCCTGTATATGCTAAGGAATAGTAGGTTAGAATTGGTTGGAGTAGAACCTCATTCCTTCGATAGATCCCCTTAATACTTATAGACTCCCGTTATAACCTTAGGAAAGTTATTTTCACTTAGAATCATTCATACTCAGGGAAAACTATTACATCCCTAAGATTGAACTTATAATAAACTAGCACGCCCCTTTTAATTGCCTTCCCCAAGGGCCTATTGCATTCGGGAACGTGGAGTAAAGGAACTGTATATATAAGCGAAGTATTCACGGTTTGAATTGACTTCTTAATCCTAGTAGTTACCAATGAATCCAATGCTCTGATTAAGCAGAAGATCGGCAACGACTCAGATTAAGAATTGATAAAATAAATTTTCTATCCTAGGCAGAAAGTCTATGTATCCAGCTCAGACCCACTACACAACCTTTCTTCCGTGTTGGCCTGACCACCTACAACCAAAAGTTATTGCTTTGCCATTGAAAACTGTTGAGGATATATAGCCAATAGAGATTAGGCTTCTTTCTACAACCATGCGTACCAATGCCATAGAACGCATTATTAACAAAGGAAGACCAATGTGGCGAGAAGTTATTTCTCATTTCATGTCAAGGATAGGCCCTAAGTTACACCTCGTTCCGATTCACGGATCGAGACAGATTCTTGAGCCTTAAGTAGGACTAAGTTTTAAGGGGGGTAGAATGTATTGAGCCCAATCTACTTAGGATTATCTAATACAACCATTGAATCAGAGTAGCGCAGCGGAAGCATGGTTGGCCTCTTCCCCACTGGCCCAGGATCGAAGAAGTTGATTTAGGTTATATGTAAGGTTAGGTCATTAAATAGGATTTAAACCTTCCTTAGAATGTCAATACGAATGCCTCTCTAGGGACTCATTACCCTTAGTCAATTTCAAGGATGAAATTTTGTTTTAAAGGGGGTAGATTTTAACACCCTAGATTTTTGCCAACCTGGGGTTAGACGTCCTTAGGCAATGGGTCAACCATAAACCTCTCAGAACCCAATTCCAAAGCCAAATAAATCATTTAGAACCTAATTCTTTAGAAATTTAACGTGAATTAGCCAGCACTACACTAAATTTCTTACAAAATTAGCATCAATCACTTTAAATACGATCTGTAAGACCCAAAACCTATAGAATCATTGACGCTACCTTACCCTGAAATCCAGGATCAAACTCTAAACCTGTTTATTCTCAGGAACCCTTTGAAACTTTGTATTGGATCTATACCACGCGTCGAAAGTCCGATCGTGATACTCTTAGACAATTACGACCGCCTTGTTGGACTTGACAATCGTTTCGAAAATCAAGCCCAACTGATGTCCTGACACTATTTTACTGAGTCTGGAGTGGGCACATGTTGCTTATGCGACATTTTTTAAGTATTCAGACCGTTGGAATCTGACCCAAATACACCCTCGGATCAGGGAACATTTCCCACTCAGGTCAGTGTACTTGGAATCCCTGATCGAGTCTCAGTGACCGCTGAACTAAAACTGGTCCGCCACGTGCGATCTGGGAACCCTATCGAACTAAAAACTCAGCCCGACCCAAATCCAATGTCAGAGAGCTTAAGTCCGACAGCATTTGATAAAAGGACCTCCAGAAATGCTCCGTTGGATCGAAAAAGATCCGATTTGGCTATAACCCAAGTATACCTTGACTTAAAGTCTGTTTTGGTCATGTTTGGGCTTATAAAAGGGCCTTACACCCTTAGCTTTCTAACCCATACGAATTTGGGGAAACCCTTGGAGAGAGAAGAGAGAAAAGAGAGAGAAAGTGAGGGAGAAGTTGGAGCTTTCTCCTGGGATTCTTCCCTGCTGCTCCACGAGCCAAATCCATCCACCTGCATCACTATTCTGACGATTCCAACTCCGTTCTAGGTAAGAAAACCCTAACCCTAACCTATTTTAGGGATTCCTTCGATACACGTAGCGAAGTAGCTAATGTATCTTGTACTATAAGTCGTCATACATGCGTTGACGAAGCCTACGGTTTTTGTTCGATTCGTTACGCTTCTACGGCGTAAGGTACGAATTTTAGATGTCTAGATTACTATTTTTAAAGCTTTCAATGCCGTTTAATGGTAGATTGCTGATAAGGATGTTGTTTGACATGTAGAACATGCTGTCCATTTTTTAATTCGAATACGTACGAAGAATATGAGATTTAGGGTATTTTGGGTATTTGTAGAAAATACGGTATACGTACGTATTTTGTCGGTATGATTGCCATGAGTATTTACCATGTACTTATACTAGTTATACGTGTATGATCTGTTTGGCGAAGTGATTCGCCCTAATGCACATATTGGTCGACATATGCTATGTAGACTAATGTGTGTAGACTAAGTGTTTGTTGAAATACCTAAATCAATATGATTTATGCCTGCCATATTTTTTGAATGTAAGAACATGATTATTGTGTATTAAAAAACTCCTTGATATAAGGATATGTCATATTATATGTTGAAATCAACATACGTCAAGTACGTTGGAGTTGAGTAGTCTAAGTGTTTGTATAAATGTATGTATTAGTAAGTATTGAGTAAATGGTGTTGTAGATTAGCGTTGAGACTGGATTCTCAACTACTTTGATGATGCACATGATTTCCTCCATGCTTATTGTATTTGAATTGATTACCTTGCGCGTGAAATACTCGTGTATGGTTAACTGCTTATGATGTACGTTATAATATGCTGATAACATGTTGGAATTACTTGTATTTCAATTCTATCTCTCATATGATTAATGATTCACATTACATGTGCTTAGGGCTATACTCTAGTCCAGGCAGTCGGTAACAGTTTAGAATTCGTGGTTGGATTCTATTCACCACGAAGGATGTGTATGACGAACCCGAGTCGTACTAGAGTCGTCGGCAGTGGTTAGGCCACACGAAGTGCTTGTGCACTTCATGTCGGTCGATTTAACGTGCGCTCGTGCTAGTCGGACTTATCAAGTAACCTGACTGACCATTGTATATTCACCTTATATTCGTCATAACTACTTGAACCTAGGGTACTAAACTTACCATTGAAAAACCCCTCTAACCTTGGTACCTCGATCCCCTAAGACTCATGAGCCTGACATGGTGGTATGGGACACCGTGGTCGAGCTGTCGGCCTACGCTGGGGCCACAAACCTCTCCGTAGTGACCAGTGAACAACCGAGACTCGTGAGCAGATTATGGTGGTATGGGACACTATATTCTTGATGTCGGCCTACACTGATAAGGTGATGGGGGATCGGTGCAACGAGTGCGAGCAACAGCCCTGACAGCCCTTTGTAGTGACCTCAAGCGTACTCTGAGTCTACGTGAGGTGACGATCCTTCCGTAGCAAGAAGAGTATAACTAGGCCTGTATTGATAAGGTGATGGGGGAGCAGAGCAACGAGTGCGTGCAACAACCCTGACAGGCCTTGCGGCTACCTAGAAATATATCATCATATGAGATTACTAGGAGTGACGACCCTAGACAGGATCCTTGTTGGGAATGATATAAGGGAAGTACCCTAGTTTTCCAATCCTGCTGTATGAAAAGGACTAATAACAACTCGGTAATTATATTCATATCGCACTGCATGTGCCTGGAAGATGTGGAGCACTGAGGGAAGAAAGCATGCCACGGACGTAAGATGGTGTCGCATGAGGGAGTATGTCGGTGAGGGCATCCATCATATCATTTCATGCTTGCATTAATCACAGTATTTAGGAATGTTTGATTTGCTTGCTTTATCATTATCGCTTAATTGATTTGATAACATGTTAGCCTTTGCTCTATGATTTCACTGAGTTAGCTACTCACTCCCACGTTACAGGACGGTATTGCGCACACCAACCAGTCCCTATTTTAGTTTCAGGTGATGTCGCTGCTTGTGAAGCAGAGCCGGACTTGTTTGATGATGAGGAGGATTTCTCTTATATGCTGGTTCTGATCGACGGTTTTACAGGGTTACTGATTAGATGCTAATACCCTTGGCGGTTTGCCTTTTATTTACACACTCATGTATATTCTTTTCTTTCTATTAGAGTATACATGTAATTAATTAACCTGGTAACATGTTCACACTCTGGAGACTTCAATCATTTATATATTTTATATATTTATCACAGTCTTCCGCTTGCTAATTTAACTGTCTTTGGAGTATGATATGCTGTTTTGGCTTAGTTCTAATCTTGTTTAATGCCAATCTAAAGAAAACATGCATTCATCATTATCTATGTTGCATAAGTGACGTTTTGGAACTCGGGAGTTGGGTTTCTGCTCGACCCCCGATTTTCAGGGCATTACAATCAAATGGGCCTGATGTGCATTAAATGGGTCACACCCATTAGGCCTCATATGTACGTCAAATGGGCCTCAACCCATAGGCCCTAATACATCTCAGTGGGCCTTAACCCATGGGCCCCTAATACATCTAATGGGCCTCAACCAATGGGCCTTACATATATATCAAAGTGGGCCTCAACCATGGGCCACAAGTACATCGAATGGGCCTCATAACATGGGCCTTACATCCATATCGAAGTGGACTCCAATGGACTACTAAAGATACATTTAAGATGGTCCTCATAACATGCCAAGGTGGGGTCCACTTGGACTATGGATCTGACTCATTCTTTATACCCATGCTATAAAATGGGCTTTCCAAATGGATGGATGGATTGGATACAACCCATACATCATGGTGGGGGCCCACATCAAGGCCCACTATCGTGTATATTATATATAATATAATATATAAATTGTATATAGTATATATATATATACAATATTACATTAATATAATATTATATATATATATATATATATATATATATATATATATATACATACATACACCATCTCACACGTGGGGGTAGGTCCCACCATTAGATCACACGTGCCACAAGGTGGGACTCACAACTCTCTGAACGTATCAGAGATAAAGAGAGAGATTTTGAGAGAGAGATATAGAGAGAGAGGTAGTGAGAGAGAGGGCACGTGACCCCTCTCACCTTTTTCTTTCTTTTTCTTTTCTTTCCTTTTTCTTTTTCTTTTTCTTTTTCCGTCTTGACAAAACAGAGGTAGGGCCCACCATACATATGTATATGGGAGAGGGCAGTGAGCTTTTAAGCTTCCAGATGTCGAGCAGTGTGGGCCCCACCGTTGATGTTTACCAAACATCTAACCCATCCATCAGATGCACCATTTCAGCTTGGGCCTAGGTCTAAAAATCAAGTCAGTCCGTGACTTGTGTGGGCCGCACTTGATACAATGGTTGAGAGGGCTACCCTCCATTTAAAACATTCATAATCATTATTAGGCCCACCGAGATGGGGTCCACAAATTCATCCCACCCATCGTGTGTGCCCCCACTTGAATGAAGGGCCAGACCGAGTTCTAGTCGCATCCAAAACTTGGGTGGGTCCCACATAGGCCACCCTCACAGGGACAGATACCAAGACCTCATGTGTTGAAACGTGGTATCTCTACTCAGTCTGACAGTTGAGCTATGGCGCTGGGTATGTGATCACGCCAAGGTGGACCCCACACGTGGGATGAAGGGTGGGGATGGGTCCCATGGACCCCACGGTCAGCACACACACCCCATATCAGTGCACCCATGTTAGTACACACACATGCCAGCCAACACCACAGGGATCGGTACCAAGGCCTCAAGTGTTAAAACGAGCCATCTTTCACTCAGTCTGCCCGTTGAGCTATGGAACTGGGTGTAGAAGCGAGCCCCACAAGGACATGGCCCACCATTCAGAATGGTGGACAGTTTGGATAAGGCACATGCATAAGGGTGTGGCCCATTTGGATGGGTGGAGGACGGGAGTGAGTCCCATGGACCCCACTATTAGCTTACACCCATTGCAGCACACCCACTCTAGTTCACACTCCACTGTTAGCACGTCCAGCGTCCCAGGGACGCTTGATAGGGTGGATATAACACAAGCCTCATGGTGGGTTCCACAAGGGCGTGGCCTACCTAACCTTTGGATCTAGCTAATATTTTTGTTTCCCTTTCATCCAGGTGGCCCACTATTTGAACGGCCCATACCAAAAACAACAACAACAATAAAAAAATCAAGGTGGCCCACTATTGGTATGGATGAGATACATACATCAAGTGGGCCACAAGCCATCATACACAAAGGAAAAAGGAAGAGAGAGAGAAAGATCGGTGAGGATGGAGGGGCCTCGCCACTATGGGCCCCTCTTACATACAAACATACATCAAGGTGGGTCTCACATATATGGACCCTTAATTAAACAAAATGAATGAAAAATAAAAATCTAAGATCACCCACCGGCTTCTTCTTGCACCATAGGCTTCCTTAGCTTCTTAGCTTCGATTCCAATGAAGGAGATGAGGTTTGGATGGTTGAGATGGGAGATGAAGAGGTAGGAAAGGTGGGCCGCACTTGAAGCTTGGAAGACTTGGAGAAGCTCATACGTATGGAGGTTTTTCTTACTTGAAAATGAGCTTGAAAAAGAGAGAGAGAGAGAGAGAGAGAGAGAGAGAGAGAGAGAGAGAGAGAGAGAGACTTGTAAAGGGAGAGGAGTGATGGGTGATGGAGTGATGGATGTGGTGAGTGATGGGTGTAAGAGCTTTTTGACTTTTGTGGCCATTTGTGTAAAAAAGGCATGGGCTTTGTAAGAACTTTTTGACTTTTGTGGTTGCTTGGGGATGGGTGTGAGGTGATGTGTACTTGACATGTACTTGACATGTTGAGATTGATTGATTGGTGGATTGATGGATTGATTTGAGAAGTCGTAGAGATTCTCCTGGGTTTCGCAACGCGCGGCGTTTTCCTCGCACTGAACATTGGCCCATATCTCCTGACCAGGGTATCGCCTTGGCAGGCGAGTCGTGACATCAGAACCGTGGCGACGGCGCGGTCTCTATGGTAAAGGTCTTAGGTTAAGTCGACTTGGGTTGACGGTGTGTGACTCAAGGTCGCGCATAAATATCAGTTAAGGTTCGAAGGTTGTCGAAATTCGACCGAGAAGATCGCGAAAGTCTATGGAATGGTACGGACTAAGATACGCGTCTTACACTACCATAATTAAAAATCCTATCACAAAATGGGTAATAAAAGAAAAAAATTGCCTTGTCGCTCGTTCAAATTATATAACAGGCAATGAAACTAAGTGGTACCTAAATAGCGGATGTTCAAGACATGTCACAGGTGAGAAATCTCTCCTTACAAATTATTTAGACCTTAATAACGGGATAGTCACCATGGAAGCACTGCTAAGGTAATTGGACAGTGAATTATTAAAGGAATACAATTGTTCAAAAATGAGAATGCCTTTTGCATAAAAGGATTAACACACAATCTTCTAAGCATCTCTTAAATATGTGACAATGAGCAAGTGGTTACATTCAACAAAGAAAAATATGAAATCCTGGACCTCTCAAGAAAATCAGTAATGAAGGGTTCTTGCATAAATAACCACTATTATGTCATCAAAGGTATAGGAAAGGATGATCCTTATGCCTAGAAATACTAAGCATAGAAAAATAAGTCCAGGTCATGCATCAAGATTTGGGTATTTACTGAAACGATGTAACTTTTGACGAGCTCCTAATGATACATCTGAGGTCTCGCTCTTCAATATTTTTGTATATAAACATCTTAATGTTTATAATTTTGATTTGTACAATGATTGTATAAAATTTTGTTGTGTATACTATTGATACATAGATATAATAATAGTATACATGAAAGGTGGTCTGAATGTTGAAAATTGAAAACATTTACACTTGAGATACCTGTCGATACATCGAAAGAACGGTTCAATTACATTGACCACAATTCGATACCATCGACAAACTCTCGAGAAGTTGAATCGTCGGGTCGGTTGGACTTCCCTTTGATCCTCATTGAAAATATCAAATAGGGTACCCCGATGTCATCGAAACTATGTGCAATGATATCGATGGTTACTACTGAATTAAAGACAGAAGAACGAAAAAAAAGACTCACTAGTTGATCTCAGAATGGGATTGCATCTCTTAGAACAGTTTTTTAAAGTAAAAATATTTAAAAGTCTAGTTCTTCCACAACAATCCTCAATGAAGAGCAAGAAAGGAAAGAATAAAGCAACTGACTCATCTCCACTTTTCTACTTGAACTTTGTGGCAGAACGGACAGTTCAGAGGAAGAGCATTACACCTTTTGGGATCATCAATCTCTTAGAACTGACTGGATGGGGGAATATCGTGAATTTTGGTGGAAGATTTCAGCATAATCTTGTGCATCAGTCTCTGAATCTAATCCATAACGTTGAATATAATCCTCCAATCATTTCTATCTCTGCCATAAATCAGACTGAGCACATCACCCCTAGACTGGTAAGTCGACTGATTGGGGTAGAAGTCATTAGGATACTTGTATCAGAACGAAATATGAATGGTCTTGGTGTATCGAGTGAAGTTACTCGAGCGTTGTGTAATGGTGTTACTATATAGAGAAATGCAAAGACTATTCTTCATGTAAAATATCTCAATCCTAGATACAAAATTCTTCACAGCATTTTCAGCACAAATGTCCATCCCTGTGAAGTCTCTGGCCATACATTCTAAATGTTTTGTATGATGTTCATCTCGGTATTCACATCTGCCTACCCACTCTTATTCTACAACAATTAATTCAGGTGCCTGTAAATGAATCCATCACTACACTTCCATTCCCATGTCTTGTATCCAAGTTATCATGACAATTTGAGCTGCCTCCTACTAACGATCTCCCACACCCGCGTGCCTGGTTCAATCAAGAAGACATCTGCAATATCGTTGCCAATGCGCCTCGTGGTGGAAAAATCAATTCAAGTTCAGATAAAAGCTATCACAGCCCTGTTTCTGTTGAAAACAGTTAGGATGTCACCAATCGAGACACTATACAAGATCTGCTTGATAGACAATCCTACATAATGAAACGGCTGGATAAGTGTGAAGTCTGTCTATTGGAGATCAAAACCATGCTGGCGACTCTGCAACATGATACATAATAAATTCTAAATATCTTATCAGCACAGTAATGCATCACACCTATTTGGTTTGTTATGCATACATAGTTTCTTAAAGTGTTGTCTGCTTAAACTGTTTTGATCATTATACATCTATACCTCATATATGTATATACCCTAGCTGTTGGTTCTCCCAAGTTGCTTTAACTTCAGTCAATATCAACTGTTATACCTTTTCTAATGATTGACAAAAAGGGGGAGAACAATTCAATCACCCCATAAAGAAAATTGCATATCTACTTGAATTGTGATACAAGTGTTAAGGGGAGCAGTTGCATCAAGATAGGGGAGAACGCTGTTAGGGGGAGCAACTACTGAGTTGTGTGTATGGTTTCACTAGACATTATAAAATTGTGTAAAATTCATGTACACACAATTTAGGATATGTTTGTCTGGATGTTGTTTTAGGGTGTTTTGGTATTTTGTCATGTAATTGACAAAGGGGGAGATTGAAAATGCATTGGTTTGTCAATTAGCATGAATGTTGAGTCAACTAGATAGGAAAGCTCCATAGGAAGATCAATCAGCTGTTTGCCTTAACCGGATGTGTGCCAAACTCACCACAGGTAAATCTAAGCCTCACATCCCATGTTCTAAAACACTAGGTAAATCTAAGCCTCACATCCCATGTTCTAAAACACCAGGTAAATAAAACTCTTAAATTTATTAAAATATCATAGGATTTTTGGGTTAGAAAACTTTTTTTATAAAAACAGAAAATCTTTAAATTTTCTACCACCGTCGATTTATCGATATCAGGTTTGATAAAATCAATGTGTGTTGTCGATGTCCTCGATGATCAATCGAAACCATCGAAATGAGGACCAAAGATGTCCAATAACCACATATTCATCTGGATGAAATTATCGATGTATCCATACCCCTATCGATATCATCGATATTTGAAAATTGAGTTTATCGAAGTAGAATTGATATAATCGATAGCAGAGTATTTGTGTCCCTTTTTTTTATAAGAAAATTATATATACCTTCGATATATCGATATGCCCCTCGATATCCTCAGAATTCAAAAATCGATGATATCAGAAGGCCATCGATCATATCGGTATTGGACATAGTCTTTCCAGCAATATTTTTCAGGTGGTTTTTATTTCAGATCAAGGGTCACTCGATAGAATCGATATTCAAATATCGATGATATTGAGGCCGGATCGATTGTATTGAGAAAGGATAGAAACTGTCCAGCAAGCTCATTGATAAAATCTATGGATTTATCAATGCATCGACATAACCTTCGATATCATCGGCATTCAAATTCTGATGATATCGAGTGTACCTCGATCATATTTTTTGACTAAATTTTTTTTAAAGAAAGTCTCTCTCATTTTTTAAATATCGAGGAATCGATCCTTGTATCGATAATATTGGAGTTCTAAATCCAATGACATCAACGTGTGTTTCGATGCCATCAACCAGCTGACAAAAAGTTTCTAAAGCGTATGACATTTGAATTTGTGTCATCGAGTGGCCAGTCGATGCAATTGAGAGTATGTTCACTCCCCAAGTGCAGGGTTGTGATGTAGTAATAACTCGGTAAGACCGAGGTCGAATCCCAAGGGACTGAAACTCGTACGTTATCTAAAACTAACTAGAATTTGAACTAGAATATGATGAAATCTAAATCAACTAGAATTTAAGGAATAATTGTGAGATTATTATCTAAAACTTAAGAAAAATCAGAAATAAGAAACTAGGGATTCAGAGGATCCACTTGTAGAGGTCAGGGAGATCTTATGCCTGTTTTATGGAAATTAACTGAACTGTCATTGATCTAGTTTTCAAGAGATGAAAGGTATATGAATTAGAATGGATTCCATCACCAAACCATGCCCAAGAGACTATGGCAAACAACAGAATTAAACTAATTACCAACCAATCACATGTTATGAAGGTTAGGAAGGGTACCAACATCCAACCATGCCTAGGAGACTATGGTGAACAACAGGACTTCCTGACGTCATAAACATCAAAGGAAAAGAATATGCTCAAAGCCATTGCAGACCCATTATAATTTCAGTCACAATAGACCCTTAAAGACTAAAAACATTTCAATTATTAAACTAAAATCAATGTTAATTCATGAATTAAAATTAAATTGAAAACATAAAATAAAATCTCCCATCTCACTACAAGCTTCACCTCTTAGCCCCAGCTAAGAGGTTTACCCTGCCATGGCTGGACTAATCTCTAACAAAAGAAAAAAAACATAAATAAATAAATAAAACAAAGGTAAGAAAAAAAACTCCTGCTAGAGGATGCTCCACGTCCACGCTCTAGCCTCTAGGTGTGTATATATCTCTCTCTCCCTTCCTTCTCCTTTTATAGCCAACAAGGAAACCGGTGCTGGAGTCGGCAGAAGCGGTGGAGTTTTCCTGTGTAAATTCTTTACGCAGTAGAGTGCGTAACTCCTTCATGCCATCCAGAAAACGGTGTCGTTTTCCTTTCCTTTCCCTCACTTTCTTTCTAAAAAATTAACGTCCCCTAATACGTTCTTGGACGAAGAATTAGATGGACGGTATGGATCTGCCAACCGACCAAAGATGGTGGCCCACAGAATCCCGGAACGTCCGGACTTCACGAACTGCATGTAACAGAGACGAAAGTCTCTGTTTATGCGATGCTTGGTGGGCCTCCTGTAGGAAGTTTCTGTGAAATCCACTCCTTTAATCCGCTTCTTCTCGCCAATTCAGTTAGGTATGGCCGGTTTTTTATTGCTACTGATGCGGTCCACTTGATCTTCCAATTTTCCGTCCAACCTGCGTTTAACGAAGATTCACGTGCATACACGTGTATGGGGTCAGAAGACGAGCTTGGTGAGGGTTGTAGCTACCCCCTTGATGCAATGGACGGTTCGGATCATCGAACCGGATGGTGAGTGGGGCCACAACAGTTGACTGCAACTCCCTGTTGCGAAACAGAGATCGCACACTCGTGCGTTGTGACATCGGTGGGGCCATGATAAGCATCAAATGAGAAATCCACACCGTTCACTGAGACCAGAATGAAAAACTGGACGGGAATGGACGGTTCTTAACCGATTTCGATGTGGCCTATCGACTCTTTCACTTAGCCGTCCTTCCTGCGCTTGATCGATGTTTTTCTGTGTGTGCTAACATTGATTCATAAAAACTTCATTTATACGGTCGATTTTTCCTTATTAAATGAATGGACGGTCTGAATTTTCTTCTTGATCGATGGTGGTGGTCCAGACGCAGCACTCTGTTGCAACAGCGAAGATGCTGTTTCCATTTGAAAGCTCGACGTCGGGTCAGCGCTGCTGACCCGATTTCTTCTGTTTGGTGCACGGCGAGTGCACGGTTTCTTTGCACTCCACTTACATAAAGTGGGTCCCACTTTGATATATCTGATAAATCCACACTGTGCATCTCCCTTCCCACTTCTAGAAAATGGTTGATACCCAAAATTGAAGCATATCCTGATATCAGGTGGGCCCCACTTTAGGATTTGGTGGGCTGATCTGACCGTAGGACCACTTACATACAGATCGAACGGCTGAAATTTTACATGTACAGTTAATTTATGGTCCCCAGGCCACGTATGAAGTTTTGTGTCAATATGATGGTGGAAACATTGTGATCTTGCATTCTACACCAATTTCGGGCCATTTGAAGGTGAATGGCTGGAATTTCTCTGATCTCTGGCGTGTAGATCCTCGATCTTAGTCCCATAGAATCCTGTCCACTGCCTTGGTGATCATCAGACCGTTAAATCCATGCTTTAAGCACCTATTTCAGCTTAAGATCCTAAATTCAACCTGCAGCATAAACACGATTAAATCGAGCTATTAAACAGTATCTTATGCGTAAATCCATAAAATAAATGGGGTCTGATATGCAATATTTGACCCTCAACAGAGTATAAGCTCGAGATATCAACCCTGCTCAATGATATTGAACTCTGTTATAAATGTGACTGTTTTATATCCATTGGAACTTTTTACTTATATATAGAGAGCTTGTCTTTAGTTGCAATGAGAGAAAGAAGAGAGTACTTTTGGGTATTTAACCTTAGATCATTTATCCAAAGCCATTTCTCTCAGGGGAGTTCATCCTCCAATCTACCCTCATCATTAATATTCAATAGAGTGGATTGGAGAATGAACTTCCACATTTAAGGATCCTCCAGCTATCACCTTAATGACAAATTATTAAGTTGGGATGCCTTGAATGCATAAATGATTGGAATCATTCTATCTCCTTTATAGAAAAATATTTGAGAGTAGGATTCCATCAAAACTTTGACCCAACCCGTTGTCATGCATCGGTATATCTTTTGAGTTGCGGTTCAAGGAAGTAGAAGACTCTTTATCAACAAAGGAGGAGATCTTCAACAACGAGTAAAAAGGGACTCATCTGCTTATCCGTAAGTTATCAGAGTCTAGAGGACCCTTGTGATCATTCCTTTGTAGGATTGAATCTAAGGTGTTTCTCACCCTTGCAAGTCCTTTAGGAGGCCTCCAGTGGGAGTGTACATGGTGGGTACGTAGTGTAGACCCTTGTTCTATGGAGAGCATAAACTTTCGGTTAAAGGTGAACCTGTCTAAAACCTTGGGTTCGACGTGAACTGTGTGAAACCTCCGTTAAGGTCTTATGCATGATCCTTGGCCAGTGTGCATAAAATTGGGTGCGTCGTGTTGACCCTTGCTCATGACACCATAAACAGTCAGCTTAAGTGTAGGTTGTAAAGGTTTAAGCGAACCTGATTTAAAACCTTCGATTTGGGGTAAACCGTGGGAAACCTCCTTAGTGAAAGCCGGTACATGTTGAGGGTCAAATAGTGCATATTAGACCCCATTTATTACTTAGATTTACGAGCATAACACCATTTAACGCCCGATTTTAATCGTGTTTTGTTGTAAGGTGTGATTAGTAGAGTTGACTGAAAAGGGATGCCAAAAGCTTAAATTTGACGTTCTGATAATCACCAGGGCAAGGGACAGACTCCAGGGAGTAAAATCGACAAATATGCATGCCAGGAACCCGAGAAATTCCAGCCATTCACTTGCAAATGGCCTGAAATTGGTGTAGAATGCAAGATCACATGGTTCCTGCTATCCGATTGACTCAAAAATTTATACACGTGATGAGGGCCATAAATTAACAGTACATATAAAATTTCAGCAATTGAAGATCTCGAGAAGTGGGCCAACAGACAGATCAGCCCATTAATATTCAATTTGGGGCCCACCTGATATCTGGAACTGCCTCAACTTTGGTATTGACGGCTTAAATAATATGAGAAGATAAATGACTGGATCAGATTTCAGAAACACATCATCGTGGACCCCACATATACAGAATGTGTATAGTGCATATATGCACTAGCCGTGCACGGCAAGCGTCAGAGACGGATTGACCATCTCTGATCGAAAGAAAAAAAAAATAAAAAAAATTCTTACGTGCCGCGTAACCGCCCGCTGGCCGTTTTACGGAAGCTAGTGGGCCCCACATGTGCCCTGTAAGCTCAATCCGAACCGTCCACCGTGTAGACGGCATTGAATACTTCAAAATCATGTTGTCACTTTTCACCCATGCATACACACGTGTGAGATACAGAGACCACAAAAGGGCTGCCCTGCAACGTTCAAAACTGATCCTTTTGTGATTTCTTCTCTGGGCCACGTCAATGGATGTTCAAAACCACCCATTCTTGACTGAAATTTCATTCTGAATCCAATGGACTGGGTAGATTTTCCATAAAATTCTTTTGTGGGGCCCACCAATCACAACAGCGAAATGGTGTAAAAGGTTTCGCACATCCTCAAAAACTGACTTTTCCAGGCAGTTTTGGCCCATCATCTTTGATCATATGGCAGATCTGAACCATCTATCATATAGAGGACCCAAGAAAGTACTAAGGGACGGTGTTTCTTTGGAATTTGAGTGAGGAAAGTGGCATGTTTCGAGGCACCGAACTTGGCTGCGAAAAAGCTTTCACTAGGCATGCATAGCTTTCCAAATTCGATTCAAATCCGATTTTCACCACTCCAGCAGTTATATAAGGAGGTTTTGGACGTGGGGAGCATTTATTGAGACCTTGGGAGGAAGATCCTTGACTTGGAGGGGAGAAACGTGGAGCAGTCCTGGTCGTGGAAGCTAAGCAGAAGAGACAGTTGGTTTTTTTTCCTTTTTGTTTTAGTTTAATTTTATTTTATGGTTAGCCTAATTATGAATATGTGTGGCTAAACCTCTTAGCTAGGGCTAAGAGGTGAAGCTTGTAGCGTGATGGGAGACGTTGAATTATGCCTTTTGTTTAATATTGAACTGATTTTGATTTAATTTTATTTTGGGAATATTTTTAATTCTTAATGGTCTGTTGTGACTGAAATTACAATGGGTCTGCGATGCTTTTAATATTTCTATTTCTTTTTCATGTATATGATGTTAGGAAACCCTGTTATTCACCATAGTCTCCTGGGCATGGTTGGATGTCGGTACCCTTCCTAACCTTCATACATGTGATGGGTTGGTAATTAGTTTAATTATGTTGTTTGCCATAGTCTTTTGGGCATGGTTTGGTGATGGAATCCATTCTAATTCATATACCTTTCATCTCTTGAAAACTAGATCAACGGCAGTTCAGTAAATTCCATAATTCTTGAAACAGGCATAAGATCTCCCTGATCTTTACAAGTAGACCCTCTGAATCCCTAGTTACCCTTCTCTGATATGTCCTTAGTTTTAGATTAATTAACCTACAATTATTTCATAATTGCTACTTGATTTAGAATTCATCTTATTCTAGTTCAAATCCTACTTAATTTTAGATTACGTATAGTTTCAGTCCCTTGGGATTCGACCTCGGTCTTACCGAGTTTATTACTACATCACAACCTTGCACTTGGGGAGTGAACAAGTTTTTGTCGCAGTTGTCGGGGACTGTTGGCTACGTTTTTTTGAAATTAATTAGTTTTGGGATTAGTTTAAGATTAGATTTTCTTTAGAATTTTTAATTCTAGGTTTAGAAGTAGTTATTTTCCTTGTTAGAAATTTTTTCTAACGTTAGAAACTTGCTATTCTTCATTCTATCTGATCTTTAGAAGTAACCTAATTTTTTTCTGTTTTGTAGGAAACTTCTAATTTAGTAAGCTCTTTCTAAATTTGCTTTCTTTGGAATTTTTTCTTTTTTCTAGAAATTAGTTTACTCTTAATTAGGACTTTCTATTCTTAGAAACTAACTTTTTTTTTTTTTTTTTGCAGATTCTTAACCTAGGCCTCCAAATTTGGTAACTTCTTTCCATCTTTTCATTTTATTTTTTAGATTTCTACTTCTTCCTTTCTCTTAGGTTTAAGTGAGAATTTGAGGGCTGAGTGTGTTTTATGCCCCAGTGGGCACGCGACAACACTCGACGTCTCGTGACTGAAGGAGGATTAGTTGAGGGGTTGATTGTCCATCGCAGGACTAGCACCACTTGAATTCTCCTGAGTTAGAGGACGTTATGGCTGAAAATCAACCTCAAGCACTACCCTAACCTAGGGTTGAGGAAGTACATGATGAGAATGAGGTGCATCACGCACCCCCGCCTTATACTTTACGAGATTATTTACAACCGGCGGGGGTGAGTACGCCCTCATGTATGATTTTTCCTACGAATACAGGATATATGGACATCAAGCCAGGGGTTATCCAACTCCTTCCTAAGTTCCATGGTCTTGAGTCTGAAGAACCATACTTACATCTGAAAGAGTTCGATGAAATCATAGGCACCTTTTACTTTCCTAATGTATCTGAGGATACTATTAGGCTGAAACTCTTTCCATTTTCTTTGAAAGAAAAATTCAAGACGTGGTTACATTCACTGCGTCCTAAGTCCATTGGCACATGGAATGATATGCAGAGAAAATTTATAAAGAAATTTTTCCCACATCATAAGACAATTACCCTCAGGAGTGCAATCATGAACTTTGCTCAAAAGGAAGATGAAACATTCTTCTAATGTTGGGAAAGGTTCAAGGATCTGGTTAATGCATGCCCACAACATGGCTTTGAAATATAGCGCATTACGAATTTTTCTATGATGGGCTAACATCTTCCATGCGCCAAATGGTCGAGACAATGTGTAACAGAGATTTCATCAATAAAAATGTCGACGAGGTATGGGATTACCTCGATAGTCTCGCTGAAAAAATACAATCATGGGACTATTACCCAAGGACGAACGCTACGTATAGGCCAACTCATTCAAGGTAAAAAGGAGGAATATATCTCCTGAAAGAGGATTATGATCTTAACGCTAAGGTGGCTAATCTCACCAGAAAATTTGAGGCCATAGAAGGAAAGAAGGAAAAAGGTTAATGAAAGTGTTTGCGGCATCTGTGATTGCAACATTCATACTATTGAAAATTGTCCTTCAATACCTGCCTTTCGAGAAGTATTGAATGAATAATCTAATGACGTAAATAACTATCAAAGACCTTTCAATGGACCACCCTCTAATACATACAATCCTGGTTGGAAAAATCATCTAAATTTCAGTTGGAGGAATGGACCAACGGCTACACCTCAAGGTTTCCTAAACCAAAATCCAACTCAAGAGAAACCTCAAGAGGATTTGGTTCTAAAATATTTTTAAAAGCAAGAGCTTTTCAATCAGGGTATGATGTAAGCCTTTCAAGACCTTACGAAAGCAATACATGAACTTAAGGCTGAAAATACGATTGGAAATAAGGGGAGCTTCCCAGCTTAACCTCTTTCCAATCCTAAATCGCATTATGGAGTTAGTAATCCCAGCTCTTCAAATCAAATGGGGTACGTTAAATCCATCACCACTCTTAGGAGTGGTAAGGTTATTGATAAAACCCTTCCGGTTAGGCCTGAAAAGCCTCAAGAACCAGAAGAGGACAACAATGATGGATCTGGTGACGCCCCACAAAAATTTGAACCGGAACCTCTAGAGAAGCCAGTTGCTCCGTTTCCCCAACAGTTGGTTGAACCAAAACGTCTATCTAACTCTCAGGATATCCTAGAGGTGTTGAAACAAGTGAAAGTCAATATTCCTCTGCTTGATGTTGTAAAACAGATACCTTTATATGCTAAATTTCTAAAAGACTTATGCACGACCAAACGACGAAAAAGTGTTCAAAAGAAAATTTCCTTAACTGAGAAGGTGAGTGCCATCCTGAAACAAGACGTGCCGCAAAAATTCAAAGATCCCGGTTGCCCAACCATATCATGTGTAATCGGGAACTATCGAATTGATCACGCACTTCTTGACTTAGGAGCAAGCGTCAATCTGATTCCCTATTCGGTGTACCAACAGTTAGGCTTGGGTGAATTAAAACCCACTTGAACCACTCTACAACTTGCTGATTGTTCTGCTCGTGTACCAAGAGGGATCATCGAGGATGTGTTGGTCCAGGTTGATAGATTCTACTACCCTGTTGATTTTATCATCTTGGATACCGAACCAATCAACGACACGAGCACTGAGATTCCCGTCATCCTTGGTTGCCCATTCCTGTCCACTTCAAATGCAATTATCAATTGCAGGAATGGTGTTATGACTATGTCTTTTGGAAATTTGACATTAGAATCGAATATCTTTTTCAATAACGGTAGCAACTCAGAGGATGATGATGATTTCCACAATGTTAACATGATTGATTCTTTTGTGGAAGATAGAACACCTCTCACCTTATCCTCTGATCCTCTAGAGACGTGCCTGGCCCACTCCCATGATCTTGATGATGATATAATTAGGGAGACGTGTGCCATGCTTGATACTGCTCAGGTACTTGAAGTTAACCGGTGGAGGCCACAAATTGAAGAATTGCCCCAAACTGATGTGGTGCCTCTACCGTCTAACCTCAAGCCACCGAAGCTTGACCTAAAATCTTTGCCCTCTGATTTAAAATATGTCTATTTAGGTCAAGATGAGACATATCCGGTGGTGATCTCTGCCCACCTGGAGAAGGAACAAGAGAGTATGCTCATATCTACTCTCATTGAGCATAAGGGAGCTCTTGGATGGACGATAGCAGACCTCAAGGGAATTAACCCATCGATTTATACTCACCGCATATATCTTGAGGATAATGCAAAGGCTGTTCGGCAATCACAGCATAGACTAAATCCAAACATGAAGGAAGTGGTTAAGGCCGAGGTTCTCAAACTATTGGAAGTGGGGATCATATACCCCATATCCGATAGTCAATGGGTGAGTCCAACTCAGGTGATTTCTAAGAAGTCTGGGATCACCATCGTAGCCAATGCCAATAATGAACTCGTGCTGACCAGAGTTACTACTGGTTGGAGAATGTGCATTGACTACAGGAAGCTGAATACCGTCACTAGGAAAGACCACTTTCCTTTGCCCTTTATAGATCAGATCTTGGAAAGGTTAGCTGGTCATTCCTATTACTGTTTCCTTGACGGGTATTCAGGTTATAATCAGATTGAAATTGCCCCTGAAGATCAGGAAAAGACCACATTTACATGTCCCTATGGCACCTTTGCTTACAGAAGGATGCCATTCGGGTTATGTAATGCCCCGACCACCTTTCAGAGATGCATGATGAGTATCTTTTCTGACATGGTGGGAAAATATTTAGAGGTCTTCATGGATGATTTCTCTGTATTCGGTTCATCTTTCAGCGAGTGCTTAGCAAGTCTTAAATGTGTGCTGAAAAGATGTGAAGAAAAAAATTTGGTACTTAACTGGGAGAAGTGCCATTTTATGGTTCAAAAGGGAATTGTCCTTGGGCATATCATCTCGTCCAAAGGAATCGAGGTAGATAAGGTAAAAATTGATCTTATCTCTAACCTACCTCCACCCAAGAATATCAGAGACGTGCGTTCCTTCTTAGGACACGCAGGCTTTTACAGACGATTCATAAAGGACTTTAGTCTCCTCTCTCGTCCTTTATGTAATCTTCTTCAAAAGGATACATCATACGAGTGGACTGAGCAGTGCCAAGAAGCTTTCACTAAGCTTAAGGGCATGTTAACCACTGCACCTATCATGCAGCCACCCGACTGGAGTCTTCCTTTTGAATTTATGTGCGATGCCTCTGATTATGCTCTTGGAGCGGTTCTAGGCCAGAGAAAAGATAAGCGGCCTTAAGTCATTCACTACGCAAGTAGGACTCTAAATCCTGCCCAAGTGAACTATTCGACTACAGAAAAGGAACTCTTAGCCATAGTGTTCGCTTTGGACAAATTTAGGTCCTACCTGATCGGATCCAAGATCATTAATTATACAGATCATGCGGCACTTAAGTATCTTCTTTTCAAGAATGATTCTAAGCTCCGCCTAATACGATGGATCCTTCTACTCCAAGAATTTGATTTAGAAATTAAAGACAAAAAGGGAGTAGAGAATGTAGTAGCTGATCACCTTTCTCGCCTTAATACCTTTGATTCCCTTGAGGCGACCCATATCAATGACATGTTCCCTGATGAACAATTGTTTAGAGTCTCTCATTCACCTTGGTTCGCTGATATTGTTAATTATCTTGCTACAACTGCCATACCGACACACTGGATGTCACAAGATAAGAAGAAATTTTTTACCAAGGTGTGTAACTTTTTCTGGGGATGATTCACATTTATTTAAATATTTTCCAGACCAAATCTTAAGGAGATGTGTGCCAGACTATGAGCATCAGAGTGTCATCTCCTTCTGTCACTCACAGGCCTGTGGTGGTCACTTTTCTGCTAAAAAGACCACGACCAAGATTCTATAGTGTGGCTTTTACCGGCCCACTATGTTCAGGGACACTCATGAGTTTTGTAAAGCTTGTGAGCGTTGTCAAAAATTGAGAGCATTGTCCCGTCGAAATATGATGCCTTTGAATCCCATCTTTATCATTGAAGCATTTGATTGCTGGGGCATTGATTTCATGGGACCATTCCCCGAATCATTTGGAAATCTATATATTTTGCTCGCCGTAGACTATGTCACTAAATGGGTCGAAGCAATTCCGTGCCGCAAAAATGACCATCACACGGTCATTAAATTTTTGAAAGAAAATATCCTGTCGCGGTTCGGAACGCCTCGAGCCATCATTAGTGACGGGGGCTCACATTTCTGCAATAGACCATTCGAGAGTTTAATGAAGAAATACGGTATCTCGCATAAGGTGAGCACCCCATACCATCCACAAACAAGTGGACAAGCTGAGATTTTCAATAGAGAGATCAAACATATCCTAGAGAAAATGGTTAACCCTGATCGTAAGGACTGGTCAATTCGATTGACCGATGCCTTATGGGCGTACCGTACTACTTTTAAAACTCCTATTGGAACATCTTCCTTTAGACTTGTCTATGGGAAGGCCTGCCACTTGCCTGTGGAATTGGAACATAAAATATACTGGGCGATCAAAAATCTAAATTTCAATCTGGACAACGCTGGCTCGTTACGCAAACTTCAATTAAATGAACTTAAAGAAATCCGGAATGATGCATATGAAAACTCGAGAATTTACAAGGATAAGATGAAGGCATTTCATGATCAACATATTCTACGGAAATTATTCACGCCAGGTCAGAAAGTCCTTTTGTACGATTCTTGACTACATTTCTTTTCGGGTAAGCTTCGATCTCGTTGGACCGGCCCTTACATTGTTGTCACTGCTTATCCTCATGGGGCCGTCGAGATAAAAGATCCCAAAAATGGCAAGGAGTTTAAAGTAAATGGACATCGATTAAAGCCATTTGTCGAGACATTTGATTTAGAGGACATGTCCATGCCTCTGATTGCTCCTGTTTACTATGACTAATCTCCTAGTCTGATGGAGGTATAGGTAGGTTTATCGCTTTCATAGGAATAAGATTGTTGCTTTATTTGTTTGGCTGAAGACGGTAAATTTAGCGCTCCTGGGAGGCAACCCAGCTTTTCATTTCATTTTTCTAGTTAGATGATTTAATGTTTGTGGGTAACATTACTGCAAACCCTCACGAGACTACAACTCGTCCACTAGGGGTAACCTAGGGGTTTAAAGGCTTGTTGCATACGGTAAATGCAATCGAGAGCACCTGCGAAAGTGGTATAGGTAGGATTTTATTTTCATTATTTTTGTTTTTCTTTTTCTCTCGTGCTAACCAGCTTCCATACTGTGATCTCGTGAAAAATCTCTCTTGATTCGTTATCCAGGTACTATCTTTCCATCATTTTACTTTCGTTATTCCATATACATTGCATGCTCAACTCTTTTACATTGAGGACAATGTAGATTTTTGGTTGGGGGTGGGAGATTAGGTTTCCTAATCAGTATTTTCTTGGTCTTGAGCAAAAAAAAATTTGTGAGAAAATTGTGAAATTTTTTAAAATTTTTTCTGAAAACTCTTGTGAATTCGAAGTGATTTTGACAATTATCCCTAATTTAGATTTTCAAGATACGTGATGTTGGTAATGCATGACTCTTGAATTCAGTTATCTATTAGATTTCACAATTAAGATCGAATTATTAATCTATGATTAGAAGTTGTGAACATTGATTGAGTCCTGATTTCACATGTCACGTCTCGCCTACACATTTAGATTTCAGTTCCATATCGAAGGATTAACTTGGTAATCACTGAGCATGAAAGGAACCAGCCTGAAATATCTTGCCATCATGGTATAAAAATTGAAAAGGTTAGATAATTAATCTTCACCATAGGTTTGCTCCCTATAGGTGTAGAGTTAATTCCCCATGAATGATATGTGAAAAAGGTTTAGGAGTACGGTCTTCGCCATAAGTTTGCTCCCTATTGGTAAGGATTTGATTCCTCTTTTTGGCATGACTATTAATGGAAAAATAAAAAGTTAAAAAGATTAAAAGATGAAATTTATGAGGCAAGTTTGGTTATCATGAATTCTCTTGCTGGTTACCAATGAGATCCTGAAATAACAAATTCAATCTTAATGTGATTAGCTGAGATTCCACTATACACTCATGGATCATAATGTTCAGAATTTGTCTGATTTATGGATTAATACTTTGAACTTCATTAGGAAGTTTACCGTGTGCTTGAGTCTAAGAGCAAGTAATGCCCAACATTCATGAATCGTAGAATTCTAATGCCTGGATTATTTCTCAAAAATCATTCGGCTTTATAGAAATTTTCATATAAGTCTCAACTTATTTTTCGTATATTTTTCTCGGGACTATCAAAATGCTGGTTGGGAGTTGTGTTGAGGGTCAAATAGTGCATATTAGACCCCATTTATTACTTAGATTTATGAGCATAATACTATTTAACGCCCGGTTTTAATCGTGTTTTGTTGCAGGGTGTGATTAGGAGAGTTGACTGAAAAAGGATGCCAAAAGCTTAGATTTAACGTTCTGATAATCACCAGAGCAAGGGATGGACTCCAGGGACTAAAATCTACAAATACGCATGCTAGGATCCCGAGAAATTCCAGCCGTTCACTTGCAAATGGCCTGAAATTGGTGTAGAATGCAAGATCACATGGTTCCCGCTATCCGATTGACTCAAAAATTTATACACGTGATGAGGGCCATAAATTAACCGTACATATAAAATTTCAGCAATTGAAGATCTCGGGAAGTGGGCCAACAGACAGATCAGCCCATTAATATTCAATTTGGGGCCCACCTGATATCTGGAACTGCCTCAACTTTGGTATTGACGGCTTAAATAATATGAGAAGATGAATGACTGGATCAGATTTCAGAAACACATCATCGTGGACCCCACATATACAGAATGTGCATAGTGCATATATGCACTAAACGTGCACGGTAAGCGTCAGAGACGGTTTGACCGTCTCTGACCGAAAGAAAAAAATAAATAAATAAAATTTCTTACGTGCCGCGTAACCGGCCGCTGGCCGTTTTGCGGAAGCTAGTGGGCCCCACACGTGCCCTGTAAGCTCAATCCGAACCGTCCACCGTGTAGACGACATTGAATACTTCAAAACCATGTTGTCACTTTTCACCCATGTGAGCACACGTGTGAGATACAGAGACCACAAAAGGGCTACCCTGCAATGTTCAAAACTGATCCTTTTGTGATTTCTTCTCTGGGCCACGTCAATGGACGTTCAAAATTACCCATTCTTGACTGAAATTTCGTTCTAAATCCAATGGATGAGGTGAATTTTCCATAAAATGCTTCTGTGTGGCCCACCGATCACAACAGCGAAATGGTGCGAAAGGTTTCGCACATCCGCGAAAACTGACTTTTTCAGGTAGTTTTGGCCCACCATCTTTGATCATATGGCAGATCTGAACCATCTATCATATAGAGGACCCAAGAAAGTACTAAGGGACGGTGTTTCTTTGGAATTTGAGCGAGGAAAGTGGCGTGTTTCGAGGCACCAAACTTGGCTGCGAAAAAGCTTTCACTAGGCATGCATAGCTTTTCAAATCTGATTCAAATCTGATTTTCACCACTCCAGCAGTTATATAAGGAGGTTTTGGACGTGGGGAGCATTCATTGAGACCTTGGGAGGAAGATCCTTGGCTTGGAGGGGAGAAACGTGGAGCAGTCTTGGTCGTGGAAGCTAAGCAGGAGAGAGAGTTGGTTTTTTTCCTTTTTATTTTGGTTTAATTTTATTTTATGGTTAGCCTAATTATGATTATGTGTGGCTAAACCTCTTAGATAGGGCTAAGAGGTGAAGCTTGTAGCGTGATGGGAGACGTTTAATTATGCCTTTTGTTTAATATTGAACTGATTTTGATTTAATTTTATTTTGAAAATATTTTTAGTTCTTAATGGTCTGTTGTGACTGAAATTACAATGGGTCTGTGATGCTTTTAATATTTCTATTTCCTTTTCATGTATATGATGTTAGGAAATCCTGTTGTTCACCATAGTCTCCTGGGCATGGTTGGATGTCGGTACCCTTCCCAACCTTCATACATGTGATGGGTTGGTAATTAGTTTAATTATGTTGTTTGCCATAGTCTTTTGGGCATGGTTTGGTGATGGAATCCATTCTAATTCATATACCTTTCATCTCTTGAAAACTAGATCAACGGTAGTTCAGTAAATTATATAATTCTTGAAACAGGCATAAGATCTCCCTGATCTTTACAAGTGGACCCTCTGAATCCCTAGTTACCCTTCTCAGATATCTCCTTAGTTTTAGATTAATTAACCTACAATTATTTCACAATTGCTACTTGATTTAGAATTCATCTTATTCTAGTTCAAATCCTACTTAATTTTAGATTACGTATAGTTTCAGTCCCTTGGGATTCGACCTCGGTCTTACCGAGTTTATTACTACATCACAACCCTGCACTTGGGGAGTGAACAGTACACTCAAGAGTTGAGTGCGGTTACCTGGAGTGGAGTAGAAAAGTAGTCGAACCACTATAAAAATGACTGTGTTTGAGATTGCTATTCATTTAATTATGTGATTTCCTTTATATTTTCATTCCTAATTATCTGAGATCACACCTCACACACACAGTCATATCCATCAGAAATTGGTTTGCATATTGTTCATCTCACAAATAGTTTGTAATTGCACTACCAAAAAACTGAAAAAAGGCTATGGATAAAAGTCGTAGTTAAAGGCCTATGGCTACGGCTATTGTCACGACCCAAACCCGGGGACGGACAGCTTCCGTGGTGCCCCGAATCTGGTACATGACTTCCATACACTAAGTCCCGAGTTAGTCGCACCATAAGGAAGATTTTTGACTGATTTTTTTTTTTTTGTATACATATAATAATACTTGAGCATGAAGATCCATGATCAAAATACCAAGCAATACTCTCTATTATGAATCCTGATGGTTACAAGTACAATGCTCTCCAAAGGTACACGAAGGTACACAACGTCAACATTGTCAAATCAAAAAATAGATACAATGTATCGAGAAAGCTAAATCTTCCAAGCTACTCCATCCCTGAAAAAAATAGGAAATAGGAAGCTTAGAAAAAAGGCCTAGTGAGTACACACGCGTGTGCAGTGTGTCCTACATGCAAGCAAGACAATTATGCCACAAGGAAATCATGTATAGTGAAAGGCGTGTAGCAGGTAAGGTATGATGTCAATGTCATTGCAGTGCATATGCATCATAATAAACTCCGAGTCAATGCTACTAGGATCACCAAGTCATATTTTCATTTCTCCCACACCATAGCCATAACCGTATTACACGCATCCGTAATCACATCATCATCATCATCATCATCATCATCATCATCATATTGTCATGCCATAATTATACAATATCATAAATACTAACAAGTCCATGAGTCAAACAATATCAGAATACGCAATACAGATCAACTATACAAATGAGAAGTCATAAAGAGTCAAGTATCAGATGTCGTATCTAAACCATATAAATAGAGAAACACATGTAACTCATAATGTCATATGCCGCAGATGTAATGCAATATGTGGTGCGAATGGAATGACCATGCTGGAGTGTGAAGTTGGGATGATAGTACGTAGTATCGTAGGCAATGGGGTTCACCACAAGGGACTTCTATCCAAACCAGTCCCATACCTAAATTTGGATAGTCAGACTCAGTGTGGTAAACTCATGATCTCAGGTTAGTCGCGCGCCCCAACCAAAATCCTAACCATTGCGAAGGTACACGTAACAAATAGTTATGCACCACCAGCCTGAGTGGATAGTGAATGAATGAATGAATGAGTATGCAACTCTTGCTTAATAACTCCACATATCAGTACAGTTCCTCTTTGAGATCATCACCGGAGTTTAGTACACTCCAAATGGCACTGCCCCTCTCCCAGCAGCATAGTCCAAGTGAGCGTAAGAAACCTCACTATCCGTCTGGCCAATAGTCTGTCAATACCTATCCAGCACGTCGATAACGGACCCATTCACGAGTTGGTCAAACTCATTCTAGCCATGCACCCTACCCTCAGGCGGGTAAGGCCACACCCCCTCCCAACCGACCATGACACAATGGGAGACGCAGCCTCCTGGTATTCGGCACTAGAGCACTCTTGTATCCACTCGGTCTCAACGTTGGGGCGTATCCTGACCAGGGAATTTAGGGATTTTCACCTAGGGACATCTATGACGCCCGTATGATAGAACCAAACATTTCCAATGTTCCATCTGGCCATCCACGATATGCTTGTGGAGGCTACAACCATGATGTCGCTATAGCGTACAGTAGTCATAATGCAGGATGCATGAGTCACACAATCCAGTCATGCATCAATCTTGCACATACCGTGCGCTCATATGAGATAACCTCCGGCTATCAGGGAGTCTCATAACAACATGCTCAATGACACATGCAATGATCAACCACATCTCATAACAAGCATGAAGATGATGCGTATGGGCATGTATCATGATGTTATGTTATCATATACTCATAATCAATATCAAAAACTGACATCGACAATCAGCCTCGACAATGTAGACATTTAACCAGCATTGCCCCCAAGGAATGGCCCACATAGAGCCTAATATATAGTGGACCCATGGCCTCACGTGAGGGCCAAATATACGACACCATGGGCCTCACTCAAGAGCTTAATACACACTACGATGGGTCTTTCACATGGGTCTAACATACATCACAATGGGCTCCATCACCTGGCATTTAAATGCATCAAAATGGGCCTCATCACATAGGCCTCATATACATCACATTGGGCCTTAAACACGGATTGAATACACATCACAGCGGACCTCGAATACGTGCCGCATATACATCACATTGGGCCGTATCATATGGACTCACACATTGCAATGGGCCTCGACACATGGGCCATGAATACACCACATCAGGCTTCACAACCAATGGGCTTCAAATACACAACAGGTGGTCCCTACATATGGGCCTCAACTACATCACAATGAGCCACAACCCATGGGCCTAAGATACATATCAATGAGCCACACCCATGGGTCTCAAATACATCACATTAGGCCATGCCCATGGGCCTAGATTACATTGCAAGTGGTCTCAAATCTATTTCACAGGTAGGCCACATACCTGGGCCTAATACACATCACTATGGGCCACATCACATGGGCTGAAAATACATCACAATGAGCCTCATCATATGGGCCAAAAATATATCTTAATGGGCCTTGTCCATGGGGCACGAATACATGGCTACACCAATTATGAAAAGTCTTGTACTACAATCACTTCACACGTCATATAGTTAATGGCTCATACTTGGTGTCGCATGGTTAAGGGCCAAGAGCCACATTTCATCGTACCACTTACAGTTTAGAGATTATAGCGTATAGAATCCAGGACCTTAATAGCATTAGCTTGGGTAACATAACTCTACATCACATTCGGTTTAGTGTACAACTTAGTTATATGTGATTCAAGTGGCGGTATCCATATCGATAAGCACAAACCTACATTGTTGAATGGCTATCAATGCCACTTGATTTCATACGGTTAGGTGGCCTTGTACGTATTTCACATTCCTACAATTAGATGATTACATATACTACATATACTCCACCATTGCCTATGATTAGGTGGCTATACATACATCAAATACCCACATGATTAATGAGCCAAACAAGTATATCACACCCTCAAACCACTAGAGTCTATATATTTATTATAATTAAACATGTTTAAGGGTTTATACACAAGTCACATGATCCTATTACTTAGGGCCGCACTCTAACCAAAGTGCCAAGTGGTGAAGGGTTGTGTACTCGTTATAAAATTAGGTAATCTTGGGCAGTAACAAAATCCCACTCAATTTTAGTCCGACAGCACACACCGCACAATTTCACATGATTTAGTGGTCGTTAAGGCACTGCAAGATCATGTGGTTTGGACCACACATACACTATATTCGTACATGTCTAAGTGGATACACACATAGATCGTAATTTATTGATGATCGAGTAGCCATATGCTCACCATATTTTGGCATGATTGAGTGGCTACATCCACATAAATGATCACATGAGTTTAATGGTTACAAAACTCTCGAATTCACGTAAATGAACGGTCACATGGAAATCACAAGTTCGTAAAGTTTAAGTGGCCCTACAACCTCACAATCCTCCATAAGCAAGTGGGCCACTCAAAATTACAAGATCACATGGCTTGGTGGCCATTAGTATATCACATGATCATATGACTTAGTACCGCACCTACAATGAGAATTTTGTACTATTTAGGATTATCCACCTATCACATGATCGCATGATGGTGGCCGCAGGCACAAAAACAACACACGTGAATAGGTAAGACCCACTATCCAATGAACAATAGGAATTAGACACATATAACTCAGTGGGCCACATACTGGGCCTAGGAAATCAACTAGCAACCAGGCCAAAAGTGAGCCTTGCACTTCACAAGGTCAAGGGTTGTAAAACACCTAATTACATAGCACATCACACATCAAAGTTCATATGACTGTACATATGTCATATGGAGTCATAAACATTTGCTAAAGGAGTTCATTCATTGGCACATGTGAGACTACCATTAATGGTTTCACAAGACATACACTCAAGTTGGGCCTGGGACTTAAAATCAACTCAATATGTGGTTTGTGTGGTGCCATACCACACGCAAAATTTGTGGGGATTACTCTCCATTAAAACATTTACAATTATTTGATGGTCCCACTAAGGCATGGATCACAAATCCAGCCCATCCATAATGTGTGTCTCACTTGGTTAAGGGGTCAAGCCAAGTTTCATATTCATCCAAACTTAAGGTGGGGCCCTAGCAACTGCTTTTGGTCTCCAAGTTGTACCAACAGTTCAAAGGAGATCAAATTTACATGGTCCAAAGTGATGTATTTATCACATATACACAGTTCATTTATTATTATTATTATTATTATTATTATTATTATTATTATTACTATTTCTTCTATTTTTTATTTTTAGAGATCATTTTATATCATCATCCAAAAATAAATCATATCCAAAGATTATCTGGACCTCACCACAAACAGTAGTGGAGATGACGATTTCACCATTAAACATCTTACAGGGCCCACCTTACTGTTTGTTTTCCATCCTATCTGTTCATAAGGTCACAGAGACCTGAATTAAAGGGAAATACAAATTTTATATTGGTCCAAAACTCCTGACCCAAAAAGGGTTCCAATGGTAGATGTTTAATCCTTGCTGGTTTTGTAATGTGGCCCACTTGATAGTTAGATCTATCTTATTTTGCTTCTCAAACCTTAAGACAAGCTCACCAAATGGATGGATGGTTTAGATATAACATATACCACATGATCAGACCCATGAAAATTGCTGATTTATTCAGCTTCATAAATTTATTTTTATTTTTATTTTTTTGATGGTGTGGGCCACCTGAGTTTCGTGTACGGCTGAATTTTGGAGGTGACCCGTTTTTGAACGGAACCCATCAAATGCATGGGGCTGATGTTTAACACACATCGTGGTGGGGCCTGTGGTGCGGCCCACCTCCTTCCAGCGTCAGCAGAGACGCTGCTTGCTACAGCGTCAAACGCTGGCAGCAACAGCATCGGTGCTGTTTTAAATTTATTTTATATATATATATATATATATATATATATATATATATATATATATATATATATATATATATATATATATATATATATATATATATATATATATATATATAGCTCACAAAAGGATGATCCAATCCATATATTCTGCATGTCTGGCATGGTGGAGGGGTCATTCCAAGTTTCAGATACATAAAAATTTCAGGTGGGCCCCAGTAAGTACTTTTATATGTTTTTGCATGTATTCACATGATTTTTAATAGTGTGGCCTACCAGAGAAATGGAATGGCCTCATTTTTCTGCTCAAGGCTTAAAATGAGCTGGGAAGTCAAATAGACGGTGTGGATTAAATAAATACATCTTGGGTGGGGTTCGTTGTGGACCCACTCCTCTTCCCTTCTTTTTCTTTCCAGTGGCAAGGCGTCTGGGCGCTGCAGCATCCAGCCTTCTTTTTTTTTATTTTATTTTGTGTGTGCATGCACGTGTGTGCGTGGGTGTGAATGTGTGTGTTTGTCCAACACAATTGGCCATACTTTGGATGATTTGGATAGCCTACAAAATTCTAGTGGGGCCCACAATCAATGGGTCCCACATAAAATCTTTTTTTTTTTTGTGCATTCTCCAAAAAATCCTCACCATTAAACACATCATTTTCATCATATCATTACCATTATTGATCATCTTTTTATAGGTACTCTCCTACATATCCACACCATTGATCACATGATTATCATCAACATCACCTCCACCATACAAAAACACAATAAAAACAAAATAAGAATGAGTAGGTGGGTGTACTCACCTTGATGGATTAGATACAATGGTTGAGATGGATGGAAAGGATGGGATTGATGGAGTTGATGACCCACCATGATCACTCATCTCTCTCTCTCTCTCTCTCTCTCTCTCTCTCTCTCTCTCTCTCCATGGAAAATGGTGAAATGCTAAGGGATAGAGGGGTATTTATAAAGAAATGGATAAATCTTTGGTTAAGTTAGGCTAATGTGATTAATATTAACTTAGGATAGGATTATGGTAATTAATTCATGCTTTGTAATTAATGTTGGATTAAAGGAGCATGGGATGACATGGCGTGATGATGTCATGCATAGTGTATGGCATGGAAAAGAGTTGACTATAGGGAGACATGAGACATGAGAGGTATGGGTGTGTGACATCACACACATGGGTAAAGATTCTCTCACCCATGTGTGGCATGTGCATGTGTGTATCACATGTGTTGTTCACATGTGTGGAGTGAAGTACATAGCGCCTTGTGCACATGATACGCTAATTATTCTTTACGGCATATCTCATAAACAGAGTATCGTATAGACGCACTGGTGATACCTACGTGATCGTAATGACGGGGCGGTCGATATGAGATAGGTTTCGAGGTCTTGGGATGCCGGTCAGTTGGGTGTGTACTTTGAACGGCCAATCCAAGTCTAGCTAAGGGCATCAATCATCGTGTATATATACGTAGGAAATGGTACGGATTGGACGGTGTCTTACAATCTACCCTCCTAATAAAAAATTTCATCCTCTAAATTTCTAGTTCTAAGCACATTATCAAGCTCTTAACATGGAATCCAAACATACATATCACCATATATATCAAACAATCATCAATCAAACACTAAAGGGTATTGTTGACAGTCTAGTCTTTACGTTCTCAACTAGGGAATCTTGCTTTGACTAGGTTCTCAAACCGGGAATCCTATATTCATGTTTCTAAATTCATATAAATCAGGCATCTACTTTCTCGATCAATGAGGTGGGAGACCTAATTTAAGTTCTTCTATGTTTTCCAGATGCTAACTTTGCTCGTAAGTGATCCCAAATCTTATGCTTTGATACCATCTTCTGTCATGACCTAAACCCGGGGACGGACAACTTCCGTGGTGACCTGAATCCGGCACTCGACTTCCATATACTAAGTCCCGAGTTCGGCGCACCACAAGGAAGATTTTTGACTGAATTTTTTTTTGTATACATATAATAATACCTGAGCATGAAGATCCATGATCAAAATACCAAGCAATACTCTCTATTATAAATCCCGATGGTTACAAGTACAATGCTCTCCAAAGGTACACGAAGGTACACAACGTCAACATTGCCAAATCAAAAAATAGATACAATGTATCGAGAAAGCTAAATCTTCCAAGCTACTCCAGCCCTGAAAAAATGAGAAATAGGAAGCTTAGGCAAAAATCCTAGTGAGTACACACGTGTGTGTAATGTGTCCTACATGTAAGTAAGACAATTATACCATAAGGAAATCATGTACAGTGAAAGGTGTGTAGCAGGTAAGGTATGATGCCAATGTCATTGCAGTGCATATACATCATAATAATACTCCGAGTCAATGCTACCAGCATCACCAAGTCATATTTTCATTTCTCCCACACCACAGCCATAACCGTATTACACGCATCCGTAATCACATCATCATCATCATCATCATCATATTGTCATGCCATAATTAGACAATATCATAAATACTAACAAGTCCATGAGTCAAACAATATCAGAATACACAATACAGATCAACTATACAAATGAGAAGTCATAAAGAGTCAAATATCAGATGCCGTATCTAAACCATATAAATACAGAAACACAGGTAACTCATAATGTCATATGCCGCAGATGTAATGCAATATGTGGTGTGAATGGAATGACCATGCTGGATTGTGAAGTCGGGATGATAGTACATAGTATCGCAGGTTATGGGGTTCATCACAATGGACTTCTATCCAAACCAATCCCATACCTAAATTTGGATAGTCAGACTCAATGTGGTAAACTCCTGATCTCAGGTTAGTCACGTGCCCCAACCGAAATCTTGATCATTGCGAAGGTACACGTAATAAATAGTTATGCACCACCAGCCCGAGTAGATAATGAATGAATGAATGAATGAGTATGCAACTCCTGCTCAATAAGTCCATATATCAGTACAGTTCCTCTTTGGGTTCATCACCGGGGTTTAGTACACTTTAAATGGCACTGCCCCTCTCCCAACAACACAGTCCAAGTGTGCATAAGAAACCTCACTATCCTCCTGACTAATAGTCTGCCAATACCTATCCGGCACATCGATAGCGGACCCATTCACGAGTTGGTCAAACTTATCCTAGCCATACACCCTACCCTCGGGCGGGTAAGGCCACACCCCCTCCCAACCGACTACGACACAGTGGGAGATGCGGCCTCCTGGTATTCGGCACTCGGGCGCTCATATATCCACTCGGTCTCTACGTTGGGGCATCTCCAAGCCATAGAGGTTTAGAGATTTTCACCTAGGGACATCTATGGCGCCCGTATGCTAGAACCAAACATTTTCGGCGTCCCATCTGGCCATCCATGATATGCCTGTGGAGACTACAACCCTTATGTCGCTAGGGCATATAGTAGTCATAATGCAGGATGCATGAGTCACACAATCCAGTCATGCATCAATCTTGCACATACCGTGCGCTCATATGAGATAACCTCCGCCTATCAGGGAGTCTCATAACAACATGCTCAATGACACATGCAATGATCAACCACATCTCATAACAAACATGCAGATGATGCGTATGGGCATGTATCATGATGTTATGTTGTCATATACTCATAATCAATATCAATAACTGACATCGACAATCAGCCTCGACAATGTAGACATTTAACCAGCATTGCCCCCAAGGAATGGCCCACATAGAGCCTCACACGAGGGCCAAATATACGACACCATGGGCCCCACTCAAGAGCTTAATACACACTATGATGGGTCTTTTACATGGGTCTAACATACATCACAATGGACTCCATCACCTGGCCCTTAAATGCATCAAAATGGGCCTCATCACATAGGCCTCATATACATTACATTAGGCCTTAAACACGGGTTGAATTCACATCACAGCGGGCCTCGAATACAGGCCGCATATACATCACATTTGGTCGTATCATATGGCCTCACACATTGCAATGGGCCTCGGCACATGGGCCATGAATACACCACATCAGGCTTCACAACCCATAGGCTTCAAATACACAACAGGTGGGCCCTACATATGGGCCTCAACTACATCACAATGAGCCACAACCCATGGGCCTAAGATACATATCAATGAGCCACACCCATGGGTCTCAAATACATCACATTAGGCCATGCCCATGGGCCTAGATTACATTGCAAGCGGTCTCAAATCTATTTCACAGGTAGGCCACATACCTGGGCCTAATACACATCACTATGGGGTACATCACATGGGCTGAAAATACATCACAATGAGCCTCATCATATGGGCCAAAAATATATCTTAATGGGCCTTGTCCATGGGCCACGAATACATGGCTACACCAATTATGAAAAGTCTTGTACTACAATCACTTCACACGTCATATAGTTAATGGCTCATACTTGGTGTCGCATGGTTAAGGGCCAAGAGCCACATTTCATCGTACCACTTACAGTTTAGAGATTACAACGTATAGAATCCAGGACCTTGATAGCATTAGCTTGGGTAACATAACTATACATCACATTCGGTTTAGTGTACAACTTAGTTATATGTGATTCAAGTGGCGGTATCCATATCGATAAGCACAAACCTACATTGTTGAATGGCCATCAATGCCACTTGATTTCATACGGTTAGGTAGCCTTGTACGTATTTCACATTCCTACAATTAGATGACTACGTATACTACATATACTCCACCATTGCCTATGATTAGGTGGCTATACATACATCAAATACCCACATGATTAATGAGCCAAACAAGTATATCACACCCTCAAACCACTAGAGTCTATATATTTATTATAATTAAACATGTTTAAGGGTTTAGACATAAGTCACATGATCCTATTACTTAGGGCCGCACTCTAACCAAAGTGCCAAGTGGTGAAGGGTTGTGTACTCGTTATAAAATTAGGTAATCTTGGGCAGTAACAAAATCCCACTCAATTTTAGTCCGACAGCACACACCGCACAATTTCACATGATTTAGTGGTCGTTAAGGCACTGCAAGATCATGTGGTTTGGACCACATATACACTATAATCGCACATGTCTAAGTGGATACATACATAGATCGCAATTTATTGATGATCGAGTAGCCATATGCTCACCATATTTTGGCATGATTGAGTGGCTACATCCACATAAATGATCACATGAGTTTAATGGTTACAAAACTCTCGAATTCACGTAAATGAAAGGTCACATGGAAATCACAAGTTCGTAAAGTTTAAGTGGCCCTACAACCTCACAATCCTCCATAAGCAAGTGGGCCACTCAAAATTACAAGATCACATGGCTTGGTGGCCATTAGTATATCACATGATCATATGACTTAGTACCGCACCTACAATGAGAATTTTGTACTATTTAGGATTATCCACCTATCACATGATCGCATGATGGTGGCCGCAGGCACAAAAACAACACACGTGAATAGGTAAGACCCACTATCCAATGAACAATAGGAATTAGACACATATAACTCAGTGGGCCACATACTGGGCCTAGGAAATCAACTAGCAACTAGGCCAAAAGTGAGCCTGGCACTTCACAAGGTCAAGGGTTGTAAAACACCTAATTACATAGCACATCACACATCAAAGTTCATATGACTGTACATATGTCATATGGAGTCATAAACATTTGCTAAAGGAGTTCATTCATTGCACATGCGAGACTACCACTAATGGTTTCACAAGACATACACTCAAGGTGGGCCTGGGACTTAAAATCAAGTCAATATGTGGTTTGTGTGGGGCCATACCACACGTAAAATTTACGGGGATTACTCTCCATTAAAATATTTACAATTATTTGATGGGCCCGCTAAGGCATGGATCACAAATCCAGCCCATCCATTATGTGTGTCTCACTTGGTTAAGGGGTCAAGCCAAGTTTCATATTCATCCAAACTTAAGGTGGGGCCCTAGCAAGTGCTTTTGGTCTCCAAGTTGTACCAACAGTTCAAAGGAGATCAAAGTTACATGGGTCCAAAGTGATGTATTTATCACATATACACAGTTCATTTATTATTATTATTATTATTATTATTATTATTATTATTATTATTATTATTATTATTATTATTATTACTATTTCTTCTATTTTTTATTTTTAGAGATCATTTTATATCATCATCCAAAAATGAATCATATCCAAAGATTATCTAGACCTCACCACAAACAGTAGTGGAGATGATGATTTCACCATTTAACATTTTACAGGGCCCACCTTACTGTTTATTTTCCATCCTATCTGTTCATAAGGTCACAGAGACCTGAATTAAGGGGTAATTCAAATTTTATATTGGTCCAAAACTCTTGACCCAAAAAGGGTTCCAATGGTAGATGTTTAATCCTTGCTGGTTTTATAATGTGGCCCACTTGATAGTTAGATCTATCTTATTTTTCTTCTCAAACCTTAAGACAAGCTCACCAAATGGATGGATGGACCAAATGGATGGATTGTCACGCCCCAAACTTGGAAACCGGGCTCACAAAATTTCCGATTGCCGAATCTGGCACCGACAGCCTCCGTAGAACCCCATTCTCGGCTCCTAGTTCCCATTCGCCAGGTTCCGATCCTGGGATGCTACGAGGAGGATTTTAAATATCAGTTTGATTCGTAATAAGCATAACCAAAGGCATAACCCACAAACAACAATCAAGAACTCTATTACATTTCCACTATGATCAAAAACTTTACAAGTACAATGAGCATAAAGGGAAATATAATGGTAAAGAACAAAAACTCCAAAATGCTCTGCAACGTGCTCCTGCCTCAACGCTGCTGCGATTCAACGTCACCTGCATGCAACGGTCGTGCATAAGCTTATAGAAAGCTTAGAGGGTGGTGAAAGTGTGTGCGCAAGGTAGTAATATGAACATGCAATGTCAGAGTAAAGCGGAATATGCAGATGGATCTATAATATCATGAGCCATACCAAGGCTTATGCGATGCAAGACATGAATGATATCGGCCATCACAAGGCCATGCGATGTGCAATGCAACTCAAGCATACAGATCCTCATCTATGTCCACACATCAATACAGCTCAAAATATGGGATATCACCGGGGTCTAGTACACTCTAAACCAGATTGCCGCCACATCGCGCACAATAAGGTAAGTGAAAGAGACCTCACTATCCGTCTGCCAATATCGGGCGCGACTTGTCGATAGCGGACCCATTCCTCGAGCTGGTCAAACTCAGCCTAGTATTGCCCCCTACTCTCTGGCGGGTAAGGCCGCACCCCCTTCTAACCGACCATGACACAGTGGAGAGCGTAACCGTCTGGTAATCGACACTCAATGCTCATCTACCCACTCGATCTAGACGTTGGAGCAACCTCTTGGTACCATAAGGGTTTAGGGACTTTCACCCATGGATATCTATAGTACCCCATGTAGAACAAGATTTTCTGTATCCAATCCTGCCAACCACGATACATCTGTGGAAGTTACGACCCCGATATCGCTAGGGCGTACAATATCCATGTCATACAAATGTGATATGCATGATTCATGCTATCCAGTCATGCATCAAATCTTTCGCATATCGTGCGCTCATGTAGGGCAACACCGCCTAACCGGGAGCCCATAAACAACCTGCCCGAAGGTAAATGTTATAATCAGACAATTCTCACGTCAAGCATACATATGATGCATATGATCATGAGTCATAAAACTGTACTAAACATGATATAACAAAATGAACTATCTTACAATGCAGATGGACCTGGACGACCTATACACGATAAGTACGGGCCTAATAATGGGCCCTAAGAAGAGTCGTAATGTGGACATCCAACCAACATTACACTCGCAATGTGGACGTCAAACCAACATTGCTCCTAAGTCACGATCTTTGTAAACATCAGTACTTAGTCTGTAATAGATTTACACATTGCAATGGACCGTAGGTTCTTCCCATTGGACCTTACATATATATCAAATGGGCCATATCTTATGGGCCTTCTATTCATCAGATGGGCCACATAAATGGGCCACACTAATAGGTCTTATGTGCATTGCAATGGGTCAAAACCCATGGGCCTTGGATTGCATCAATTGGACCTAGTCACATGAGTCTAATATATGACCAATGGGCCACACCAATTGGGCCCCACATGTAGATCAAGTGGGCCTCAACCCATAGACCTAACATGAGTTCAATGGACCTAAACCCCTAGGCCTTACATATATCAAATGGCCTACTTCCATGGGCTTTAAGTTTCAACAAAAGGGGTCTAATTACATGGGCCTTGAAGCACATCAAATGGGCCTAGTCCCATGGACTTGCAACACATCAAATGGGCCTAAGTCGATAGGCCTTATATGAATCAAATGGGCCTAGTCCCATGGACTTGCAACACATCAAATGGGCCTAAGTCCATAGGCCTTATATGAATCAAATGGGCCTAACCCATAGGCATTTCATAAATCAAATGGGCCTAGCCCATAGGCCTGTTACAAATCAGATGGGCCTAACCCATGTGTGAATGGTCCACCAAATCAGTAGCATCATGCTTTAAAATGATCCTAGCAAGGGGATGGACGGTCTGGATACATCACGTGCGTCATGGTGGGTCCCACTGTCGCTGGACAGTGAAGACCACACATTTTTCCAGCCAAGATTGTAAGTATTAGAGGGTGGTCCATTGAAAGGTCTTTGATAGCTATTTACGGCATTAGATTGTTCATTCAATACTTCTCGAAAGGTAGGTATTGAAGGACAATTTTCAGTAGTATAAATGTTGCAATCACAGATGCCGCAAACACTTTCATTAACCTTTTCCTTCCTTCCTTCCATGGCCTCAAATTTTCTTGTGAGATTGGCCACCTTAGCGTTAAGATCATTATCCTCTTTCAGAAGATATATTCCTCCTTTTTTCCTTAAATGAGTCGACCTAGACGTAGTGTTCGTCCTTGGGTAATAGTCCCATGATTGTGTTTTTTCAGCGAGACTATCGAGGTAATCCCATACCTCGTCGACATTTTTATTAATAAAATCTCTGTTACACATTGTCTCGACCATTTGGTGCATGGAAGATGTTAGCCCATCATAGAAAAAATTTATAATGCGCCATATTTCAAAGCCATGTTGTGGGCATGCATTAACCAGATCCTTGAACCTTTCCCAACATTGGAAGAATGTTTCATCTTCCTTTTGGGCAAAGTTCATAATTGCTCTCCTGAGGGTAATTGTCTTATGATGTGAGAAAAATTTCTTTATAAATTCCCTCTGCAAATCATTCCATGTGCCAATGGACCTAGGACGCAGTGAATGTAACCACGTCTTGGCCTTTTCTTTCAAGAAAAATGGAAAGAGTTTCAGCCTAATAGTATCCTCAGATACATTAGGAAAGTATAAGGTGCCTATGATTTCATCAAACTCTTTCAGATGCAAATATGGTTCTTCAGACTCAAGCCCATGGAACTTAGGAAGGAGTTGGATAACCCCTAGCTTGATGTCCATATGTCCTGTATTCTCAGGAAAAATCATGCATGAGGGCGTACTCACCCCCGCCGGTTATAAATAATCTCATAAAGTACGAGGCGGGGGTGCGTGGTGCACCTCATTCTCATCATATACTTCCTCAACCCTAGGTTGGGGTAGTGCTTGAGGTTGGTTTTCAGCCATAACGTCCTCTAACTCAGGAGAATTCAAGTGGTGTCTAGTCCTGCGATGGACAGTCAACCCCTCAACTAATCCTCCTTCAGTCACGAGACGTCGTGTGTTGTCGCGTGCCCACTGGGGCATAAAACACACTCAGCCCTCAAATTCTAACTTAAACCTAAGAAAGAAAGTAAAAATCTAGGAAAAGGGAGGATTGGAGAGAAGTTACCAAATCGGAGTTCCTAAGTTAAAAACCTGCAAAACAAAGCAAAACAAGTTAGTTTCTAAGAGTAGAAAGTCCTAATTAAAAGTAAACTAATTTCTAGAGAAAATAATAATTTCCAAAGAAAGGGAAATTAGAAAGAGCTTACTAAATTGGAAGTTTCCTACAAAACAGAAAAATTAGGTTAGTTCTAAAAATCAGATATAATGAAGAATAAAAAGTTTCTAAAGTTAGGAAAATTTTCTAATAAGGAAAATAATTAAGCTTCTAAACCTATAATTAAAATTTTCTAAAGAGAAAATCTAATCCTGAACTAATCCTAAAACTAATTAATTTCAGAAAAACGTAGCCGACAGTCCCCGGCAACGGCGCCAAAAACTTGTTCACTCCCCAAGTGCAGGGTTGTGATGTAGTAATAACTCGGTAAGACCGAGGTCGAATCCCAAGGGACTGAAACTTGTACGTTATCTAAAATTATCTAGAACTAGAACTATGCTAAGATAAATTCTAAATCAATTAGCAATGGTGGAATACTTGTAGAATAATTAATCTAAAACTTAGGAAACAAATCAGAGATAGGAAACTAGGGATTCAGAGGATCCACTTGTAGAGATCAGGGAGAACTTATGCTTGCATCAAAAATTATGGAAATTACTGAACTGCCGTTGATCTAGTTTTCAAAGAGATGAAAGGAATATGAATTAGAATGGATTCCATCACCAAACCATGCCCAAAGACTATGGAAAACAACAGAATCAAACTAATTACCACCCAATCACATGTATGCAAGTTAGGAAGGGTACCGACATCCAACCATGCCCAGGAGACTATGGTGAACAACAGGGCTTCCTAACATCATAAACATTAAAGAGAATGGAAATATTCAAAGCCATTGCAGACCCATTGTAATTTCAGTCACAACAGACCGTTAAAAACCTAAAACATTCCCATAATAATTAACTAAAATCAATGTTAATTCATGCATTAAAATTTAAATAAAATTAAATCTCCCATCTCACTACAAGCTTCACCTCTTAGCCCTAGCTAAGAGGTTTAGCCAGACATGGATGGCTAAATCTCCACAATTGAAATAAACTAAAAAAAATATAAAAAGAAAATACTCTTTTTTTCTTCTGCTTCACGTCCCTGCCCGAGCCTCCACGTCTCTCTTTTTCTTCCTTCCTAGACCTGAATGAATGCTCCCCACGTCCAAAACCTCCTTTTATAGCTGCTGAAAGGCTGGAGTCTGTGACAGAGTTGTAGCATGACACGGAGTGCAATTTTCGCAGCCAAGTTCGGTGCCTCAAAACACGTCACTTTTCTGGCTCAAATTCTAAAGAAACACCGTCCCTTAGTACTTTCTTGGGTTCTCTACATGATAGACGGTTCAGATCTGCCATATGATCAAAGATGGTGGGCCAAAATCGGCCGAAAAAGTCAATTTTCACGAATGTGCAAAACCTTTCGTACCATTTCGCTGTTGTGATCGGTGGGCCCCACAGAAGCATTTTCTGGAAAATCCACCCCATCCATTCGATTCAAAATGAAATTTCAGTCAAGAATGGGTGGTTTTGAATGTCCATTGACGTGGCCCAGAGAAAAAATAAGTAAAAGATCAGATTTGAAAGCTACCGGGCAGCCCTTTTGTGGCCTCTGTATCTCACACATGTGTATGCATGGGTGAAAAGTGACAACATGATTTTGTAGTGCTCGCAGCTGTTTACACAGTGGACGGTTTGGATTGAGCTTATGGGGCACGTGTGGGACCCACAGTCGATCACAAAAACGGCCAGCGGCCGTGCATTACGCGGTGCGAAAGCGAAAGTTTCTTCCGCTGTGATGATTGGTGGGGTCCACTTAGCTTTCTTTTTGAAAATTCACACCGTACATTGGCTTCAGGACGAAAAACCGTCCGGGAAGGGGTGTATTCTGAGTGAAATTAGTGCGGCCCGCTTGATCTTTTATTCCACCGTCTGTCCTGTGTTTGGACGGCTGGATTTCTCTCCTCGCGATATTTTGGAAGTCTGCCACCTAAGCAGTGTTAAGAAACTCCCTAGGGATCTGATGGACGGTCCGGATCGATGATATGGATGATAGGTGGGGCCCACAAGCAAAACCCAACCGAACCGGGAAAAATGCTATTTGCGTTTTATCAGTTTGAGAAGAAGAGTCGGTCAGCGTTTGCTGACCGACTTCTGGATTTTTGGTGCACGCCTGATGCACTAGTGCACCGTGCACATGTACTATATACTCGGGTCCCATAGAGATGTTTGTGAAAAATCTGATCCGTCCATCCCTTTTCAGATCCAAATTAAAGCGTTGACAATAAAATTTAAATATATCCAGATATCAGGCGGGCCCCAAATCGAGATTTAAGGGGCTGATCTACTCGTTAGGCTACTTCCACAATGATCCAATGGATGATTTCTGACGTGTACGGTTAATTTATGGTTCCCAAGCCACGTATGAAGTTTCAAGCCGAACAGATGGTGGGAAACATGTGATCTTACATTTTGGATGAGTTTTAAGCCACTGGAACTTCAGTTTCTTAATTTTCTCGGATTTCTGACCGTGTATATCTGTCAATCTTGGTCCCCTGGAGTGTGTCCCATGCTTTTGGTGAATTTGGAGCATTAAATCCATGCATTTAGTATCCTACTTCGATCCAAGCTTGTAAAATCAACCTGCAACATAAACACGATTAAATCAGCCATTAAACACTATTATGCTCGTAAATCCGGACAATATTTGACACTCAACACAACCCCCAACCAGTATTTTGCTAGTCCCGAGCAAAGAATTGCGAAAAATAAGTTGAGAATTATAGGAGAACTTTCTATGAAATCGAGTGAGATTTTGAACAAAATATGAGAAATTTAATATCAATGAATGTTAGAAATTGTTTTCTCCTGAGCTCAAGCGCATGGTAGACTTCATAATCAAGTGTAAAGCATTAATCCATCAATTAGAAAAATTTTAAACATTGAGATCCATGGATGTATAGTCTAATCTCGGCTTATCATCATTAAGAGATCTAATCGTCAATTTCATGATATTATTGGTAACCAACAAGAAAATTTATGACAACCAAAACCTAATCCAAAACTTGCCTCATAGATTAGCCTATTAACTTGTGATTTTTCTATTGAAAGTAATGCCAAGGAAGGGGAATCAAATCCTCACCTATAGGGAGCAAACCTATGGTGAAGATCGTACACCTGACTCTTTTTCACATATCATTTATGGGGAATTAACTCTACACCTATAGGGAGTAAACCTATGGTGAAGATTAATTATCCAACCTTTCCAATTTTTATACCATGATGAAAAGATATTTCAGGCTGATTCCTTTCGTGCTTAGTGATTACCAAATTAACCCTTCAATGTCAGACTGAAATCTTAACGTGAAAGCGAGATGTGACATGTGAAATCTTGACGCGATCAATGTTTAAAACTTCTAATCATGGCTTAGCAACTCGATCTTAACTGCAAAATGCCACAGATACGGAATCCAAGAGTCATAAATTATCAACATCATATATCTCACAATTCTAAATCAAGGATATTCGTCAAAATCACTTCGAATTCATAAAAATTTTTGAAATTTTTTTTTTTTTTTTTTCACAATTGGCACAGTCGTTGCTCAAGAACAAGAAAATACGGATTAGGAAGCCTAATCTCCCACCCCCAACCTAAAATCTACATTGTCCTCAATGTAAAAGATATAAACATGCAATGCACATGGGATAACGAAAGTAAATGAGAAGTGATGGGAAGATAGTACCTGAATAACGAATCAAGAGAGTTTCCAATAGATCACGGCATGGAAGCTTGTCAGCATGAGAGAGAAAGCAGAACAAAAATAATAAAAATAAAATCCTACCTATACCACTTTCGCAGGTGCTCTCGATTGCATTTAGCGTATGCAACAAGCCTTTAAACCCCTAGGTTACCCCTAGTGGACGAGTTGTAGTCTCGTGAGGGTTTGCAGTAATGTTACCCACAAACATTGAATCATCTACTAAAGAATGAAAAGGAATAAAAAAAGCTGGGTTGCCTCCCAGGAGCGCTAAATTTACCGTCTTCAGCCAGATAAATAAAGCAACAATCCTAGTCCTATGAAAGCGATAAACCTACCTATACCTCCATCAGACTAGGAGATCAGTCCTGGTAAATAGGAGCAATCAGAGGCATGGACATGTCCTCTGAATCAAATGTCTCGACAAATGACTTTAATCGATGTCCATTTACTTTAAACTCCTTGCCATTGTCGGGATCTTTTATCTCGACGGCCCCATGAGGATAAGCAGTGACAACAATGTAAGGGCCGGTCCAACGAGATCGAAGCTTACCCGGAAAGAGATGTAGTCAAGAATCGTACAAAATGACTTTCTGACCTGCCGTGAATGATTTTCGTAGAATATGTTGATCATGAAACGCCTTCATCCTGTCCTTGTAAATTCTCGAGTTCTCATATGCATCGTTCCGGATTTCTTCCAGTTCATTTAATTGAAGTTTGCGTAGCGAACCAGCATTGTCCAGATTGAAATTTAGATTTTTGATCGCCCAGTATGCTTTATGTTCCAATTCCACCGGCAAGTGACAAGCCTTTCCATAGACAAGTCTAAAGGGAGATGTTCCAATAGGAGTTTTAAAAGCAGTACGGTACGCCCATAAGGCGTCGGTCAATCGGATTGACCAGTCCTTACGATCAGGGTTAACCGTTTTCTCTAGGATATGTTTGATCTCCATATTGGAAATTTCAGCTTGTCCACTTGTCTGTGGACGGTATGGGGTGCTCACCTTATGAGAGATACCGTATTTCTTCATTAAGCTCTCAAATGGTCTATTGCAGAAGTGTGAGCCCCCGTCACTAATGATGGCTCGAGGCGTTCCGAACCGCGACAGGATATTTTCTTTCAAAAATTTAATGATCGTGCGATGGTCATTTTTGCGGCACGGAATTGCTTCGACCCATTTAGTGACATAGTCTACGGTGAGCAAAATATACAGATTTTCAAATGATTGGGGGAATGGTCCCATGAAATCAATGCCGCAACAATCAAATGCTTCTATAATAAGGATAGGATTCAAGGGCATCATATTTCGACGGGACAATGCTCCCAATTTCTGACAACGCTCACAAGCCTTGCAAAACTCATGAGTGTCCCTGAACATAGTGGGCCAGTAGAAGTCACACTGTAAAATCTTGGCCGTGGTCTTTTTAGTAGAAAAGTGACCACCACAGGCCTGTGAGTGACAGAAGGAGATGACACTCTGATGCTCATCGTCTGGTACGCATCTCCTTAAGATTGGTCTGGACAATATTTAAACAAATATGGATCGTCCCAGAAAAAGTTACGCACCTTGGTAAAGAATTTCTTCTTATCTTGTGACGTCCAGTGTGTCGGTATGGCACCTGTAGCAAGATAATTAGCAATATCAGCGAACCAAGGTGAATGGGAGACTCTAAATAGTTGTTCATTAGGGAACATGTCATTGATATGGGTCGCCTCAAGGGAATCAGAGGTATTAAGGCGAGAAAGGTGATCAGCTACTACGTTCTCTACTCCCTTTTTATCTTTAATTTCTAAATCAAATTCTTGGAGTAGAAGGATCCATCGTATTAGGCGGGGCTTAGAATCATTCTTGGAAAGAAGATACTTAAGTGCCGCATGGTCTGTGTGGATGATGATCTTGGATTCGATCAGGTAGGACCTAAATTTGTCAAAAGCGAACACTACGCCTAAGAGTTCCTTTTCCGTAGTCGAATAGTTCACTTGGGCAGGATTTAGAGTCCTACTTACGTAGTGAATAACGTAAGGCCACTTATCTTTTCTCTGGCCTAGAACCGTTCCAAGAGCATAATCAGAGGCATCGCACATAAGTTCAAAGGGAAGACTCCAGTCGGGTGGCTGCATGATAGGTGCAGTGGTTACCATGCCCTTAAGCTTAGTGAAAGCTTCTTGGCACTGCTCAGTCCACTCATATGGTGTATCCTTTTGAAGAAGATTACATAAAGGACGAGAGAGGAGACTAAAGTCCTTTATGAATCGTCTGTAAAAGCCTGCATATCTTAAGAAGGATCGCATATCTCTGATGTTCTTGGGTGGAGGTAGGTTAGAGATAAGATCGATTTTTGCCTTATCTACCTCGATTCCTTTAGACGAGATGATATGCCCAAGGATAATTCCCTTTTGAACCATAAAATGACACTTCTCCCAGTTAAGTACCAAATTCTTTTCTTCACATCTTTTCAGCACACATTTAAGACTTGCTAAGCATTCGCTGAAAGATGAATCAAAAACAGAGAAATCGTCCATGAAGACCTCTAGATATTTTCCCACCATGTCAGAAAAGATACTCGTCATACATCGCTGAAAGGTGGCAGGGGCATTACATAACCCGAATGGCATCCTTCTGTAAGTAAAGGTGCCATAGGGACATGTAAATGTGGTCTTTTCCTGATCTTCAGGGGCGATTTCAATCTGATTATAACCTGAATACCCGTCAAGGAAACAATAATAGGAATGACCAGCTAGCCTTTCCAGGATTTGATCAATGAAGGGCAAAGGAAAGTGGTCTTTCCTTGTGACGGTATTCAGCTTTCTGTAGTCAATGCACATTCTCCAACCAGTGGTAACTCTGGTCAGCACGAGTTCATTATTGGCATTGGCTACGATGGTGATCCCGGACTTCTTAGGAACTACCTGAGTTGGACTCACCCATTGACTATCGAATATGGGGTATATGATCCCCACATCCAATAGTTTGAGAACCTCGGCCTTAACCACTTCCTACATGTTTGGATTTAATCTACGTTGTGATTGCCGAATAGCCTTTGCATTATCCTCAAGATATATACGGTGAGTACAAATAGATGGGTTAATTCTCTTGAGGTCCGCTATCATCTATCCAAGGGTTCCCTTATGCTCAATGAGAGTAGATATCAGCATACTCTCCTGTTCTTTCTCCAGGTGGGTAGAGATCACCACTGGATATCTCTCATCTTGACCTAAATAGACATATTTTAAATCAGAGGGCAAAGGTTTTAGGTTAAGCTTCGGTGGCTTGAGGTTAGACGGTAGAGGCACTACATCAGTTTGGGGCAATTCTTCAATGTGTGGCCTCCACCGGTTAACTTCAAGTACCGGTGTAGTATCAAGCATGACACACGTCTCCCTAATTATATCATCATCAAGATCATGGGAGTGGGCTAGGCACGTCTCTAGAGGATCAGAGGATAAAGTGAGAGGTGTTCTATCTTCCACAAAAGAATCAATCATGTTAACATCGTGGAAATCGTCATCATCTTCTGAGTTGCTGCCGTTATTGAAAAAGATATTCGATTCCAATGTCAAATTTCCAAAGGACATAGTCATGACACCATTTCTGCAATTGATAATTACATTTGAAGTGGACAGGAATGGGCGACCAAGAATGATGGGAATCTAAGTGCTCGTGTCATTGATGGGTTCGGTGTCCAAGATGATAAAATCAACAGGGTAGTAGAATCTATCCACCTGGACCAACACATCCTCGATGATCCCTCTTGGTATACGAACAGAACGATCAGCAAGTTGTAATGTGGTTCGAGTGGGTTTTAATTCACTCAAACCTAACTGTTGGTATACCGAGTAGGGAATCAGATTGACGCTTGCTCCTAATTTAAGAAGTGCGTGGTCAATTCGATAGTTCCCGATTATGCATGATATGGTTGGGCAACCGGGATCTTTGAATTTTTGCGGCATATCTTGTTTCAAGATAGCACTCACTTTCTCAGTCAAGGAGATCTTCTTTTGAACACTTTTCCGTCGTTTGGTAGTGCATAAATCCTTTAGAAATTTAGCATATGAAGGAATCTGTTTTACAATGTCAAGCAGAGGAATGTTGACTTTCACTTGTTTCAACACCTCTAGGATATCCTAAGAGTTAGATAGACGTTTTGGTTCAACCGACCGTTGGGGAAACGGAGCAACTGGCTTTTCTAGAGGTTCCGGTTCAAATTTTTGTGGGGCGCCACTAGATCCATCATTGTTGTCCTCTTCTGGTTCTTGAGGCTTTTCGGGCCTAACCGGAAGGGTTTTATCAATAACCTTCCCACTCCTAAGAGTGGTGATGGATTTAGCATGTCCCATTTGATTTGAAGAGATGGGATCACCTGTCTCGTATTGCGGTTTCGGATTAGGGAGTGATTGTGCAGGGAGCATCCCTTTTTCCATAGCCGTCATACGTGAATCTATTTTTTGCATAAAATCTGAAATTCCTTGCATTGTCTGAGCCAGCTCTTGTATGGAAATTTGAACCAATTCTTCTTAAGGTTTTCCCTGATTTGGATTTTGATTGAAGAAACCTTGAGGGGTAGCAGTTTGTCCATTCCTCCAACTAAAATTCGGATGATTTTTCCAGCCAGGATTGTACGTATTAGAGGGTGGTCCATTGAAAGGTCTTTGATAGCTATTTATGGCATTAGATTGTTCATTCAATACGTCTCGAGAGGCAGGTATTGAAGGATAATTTTCAGTAGTATGAATGTTGTAATCACAGATGCCACAAACACTTTCATTAACCTTTTCCTTCCTTCCTTCCATGGCCTCAAATTTTCTTGTGAGATTGGTCACCTTAGCGTTAAGATCATTATCCTCTTTTAGAAGATATATTCCTCCTTTTTCCCTTGAATGAGTCGACCTAGATGTAGTGTTCGTCCTCGGGTAATAGTCCCATGATTGTGTTTTTTCAGCGAGACTATCGAGGTAATCCCATACCTCGTCGACATTTTTATTAATAAAATCTCCGTTACACATTGTCTCGACCATTTGGCGCATGGAAGATGTTAGCCCATCATAGAAAAAATTCTTAATGCGCCATATTTCAAAGCCATGTTGTGGGCATGCATTAACCAGATCCTTGAACCTTTCCCAACATTGGAAGAATGTTTCATCTTCCTTTTGGGCAAAGTTCATAATTGCTCTCCTGAGGGTAATTGTCTTATGATGTGGGAAAATTTTCTTTATAAATTTGCTCTACAAATCATTCCATGTGCCAATGGACCTAGGACGCAGTGAATGTAACCACGTCTTGGCTTTTTCTTTCAAGGAAAATGGAGAGAGTTTCAGCCTAATAGTATCCTCAAATACATTAGGAAAGTAGAAGGTGCCTATGATTTCATCAAACTCTTTCAGATGTAAGTATGGTTCCTCAGACTCAAGCCCATGGAACTTAGGAAGGAGTTGGATAGCCCCTGGCTTGATGTCCATATATCCTGTATTCTTAGGAAAAATCATGCATGAGGGCGTACTCCCCCCGCCGGTTATAAATAATCTCGTAAAGTATGAGGCAGGGGTGCGTGGTACACCTCATTCTCATCATGTACTTCCTCAACCCTAGGTTGGTGTAGTACTTGAGGTTGGTTTTCAGCCATAACGTCCTCTAACTCAGGAGAATTCAAGTGGTGTCTAGTCCTGCGATGGACAGTCAACCCCTCAACTAATCCTCCTTCAGTCACGAGACGTCGAGTGTTGTCGCGTGCCCACTTGGGCATAAAACACACTCAGCCCTCAAATTCTAACTTAAACCTAAGAAAGAAAGTAAAAATCCAGGAAAAGGGAGGATTGGAGAGAAGTTACCAAATCGGAGTTCCTAAGTTAAAAACCTGCAAAACAAAGCAAAACAAGTTAGTTTCTAAGAGTAGAAAGTCCTAATTAAAAGTAAACTAATTTCTAGAGAAAATAATAATTTCCAAAGAAAGGGAAATTAGAAAGAGCTTACTAAATTGGAAGTTTCCTACAAAACAGAAAAATTAGGTTAGTTCTAAAAATCAGATATAATGAAGAATAAAAAGTTTCTAAAGTTAGGAAAATTTTCTAATAAGAAAAATAATTAAGCTTCTAAACCTAGAATTAAAATTTTCTAAAAAGAAAATCTAATCCTGAACTAATCCTAAAACTAATTAATTTCAGAAAAACGTAGCCGACAGTCCCCGGCAACGGCGCCAAAAACTTGTTCACTCCCCAAGTGCAGGGTTGTGATGTAGTAATAACTCGGTAAGACCGAGGTCGAATCCCAAGGGACTGAAACTTGTACGTTATCTAAAATTATCTAGAACTAGAACTAGGCTAAGATAAATTCTAAATCAATTAGAAATGGTGGAATACTTGTAGAATAATTAATCTAAAACTTAGGAAACAAATCAGAGATAGGAAACTAGGGATTCAGAGGATCCACTTGTAGAGATCAGGGAGAACTTATGCTTGCATCATAAATTATGGAAATTACTGAACTGCCGTTGATCTAGTTTTTAAAGAGATGAAAGGAAGATGAATTAGAATGGATTCCATCACCAAACCATGCCCAAAGACTATGGAAAACAACAGAATCAAATTAATTACCACCCAATCACATGTATGCAAGTTAGGAAGGGTACCGACATCCAACCATGCCCAGGAGACTATGGTGAACAACAGGGCTTCCTGACATCATAAACATTAAAGAGAACGGAAATATTCAAAGCCATTGCAGACCCATTGTAATTTCAGTCACAACAGACCGTTAAAACCTAAAACATTCCCATAATAATTAACTAAAATCAACGTCAATTCATGCATTAAAATTTAAATAAAATCAAATCTCCCATCTCACTGCAAGCTTCACCTCTTAACCCTAGCTAAGAGGTTTAGCCAGACATGGATGGTTAAATCTCCACAATTGAAATAAACTAAAAAAAAAATAAAAAGAAAATACTCTTTTTTTCTTCTGCTTCACGTCCCTGCCCGAGCCTCCACGTCTCTCTTTTTCTTCCTTCTTAGACCTGAATGAATGCTCCCCACGTCCAAAACCTCCTTTTATAGCTGCTGGAAGGCTGGAGTCTGTGACAGAGTTGTAGCATGACACGGAGTGCAATTTTCGCAGCCAAGTTCGGTGCCTACTTGCTCAAATTCTAAAGAAACACCGTTCCTTAGTACTTTCTTGGGTTCTCTACATGACAGACGGTTCAGATCTGCCATATGATCAAAGATGGTGGGCCAAAACCGCTTGAAAAAGTCAGTTTTTGCGGATGTACGAAACCTTTCGTACCATTTTGCTGTTGTGATTGGTGGGCCCCACAGAAGCATTTTCTGGAAAATTCACCCCGTTCATTGGATTCAGAACGAAATTTCAGTCAAGAATGGGTGGTTTTGAACGTCCATTGAAGTGGCCCAGAGAAGAAATAACTAAAAGATCAGATTTGAACGCTACCGAGCAGCCCTTTTGTGGCCTCTGTATCTCACACGTGTGCACGCATGGGTGAAAAGTGACAACATGGTTTTGTAGTTCTCGCAGCTGTCTACACAGTGGACGGTTTGGATTGAGCTTATGGGGCACGTGTGGGGCCCACAGTCGATCGTAAAAATAGCCAGTGGCCGTGCATTACGCAGTGCGAAAGAGAAAGTTTCTTCCGCTGTGATGATCGGTGGGGTCCACTTAGCTTTCTTTTTGAAAATCCACACCGTACATTGGCTTCAGGACGAAAAACCGTCCGGGAAGGGGTATTTTCTGAGTGAAATTAGTGTGGCCCGCTTGATCTTTTATTCCACCGTCTGTCCAGTGTTTAGACGGCTGGATTTCTCTCCTCGCGATATTTTGGAAGTCTGCCACCTAGGCAGTGTTAAGAAACTCCCTAGGGATCTGATGGACGGTCCGGATCGTTGATATGGATGATAGGTGGGGCCCACAAGCAAAACCCAACCGAACCGGGAAAAATGCAATTTGCGTTTTATCAGTTTGAGAAGAAGAGTCGGTCAGCGTTTACTGACCGACTTCTGGATTTTTGGTGCACGCCTAATGCACTAGTGCACCGTGCACATGCACTATATACTCGGGTCCCATAGAGATGTTTGTGAAAAATCTGATCTGTCCATCCCTTTTCAGATCCAAATTAAAGCGTTGACAATAAAATTTAAATATATCCAGATATCAGGCGGGCCCCAAATCGAGATTTAAGGGGCTGATCTACTCGTTAGGCTACTTCCACAATGATCCAATGGATGATTTCTGACGTGTACGGTTAATTTATGGTCCTCAGGCCACGTATGAAGTTTCGAGCCGAACGGATGGTGGAAAACATGTGATCTTACATTTTGGAAGAGTTTTAAGCCACTTGAACTTCAGTTTCTTAATTTTCTTGGATTTCTGACCGTGTATATCTGTCAATCTTGGTCCCCTGGAGTGTGTCCCATGCTTTTGGTGAATTTGGAGCATTAAATCCATGCATTTAGTATCCTACTTCGATCCAAGCTGGTAAAATCAACCTGTAACATAAACACGATTAAATCAGCCGTTAAACACTATTATGCTCATAAATCCAGACAATATTTGGGGTCTAATATGCACTATTTGACCCTCAACAGATGGATGGATGTGGTGAGTGATGTTTGTGTAAGAAAAACTTAACTTTTGAGGCTTTTGTGTAAGAGAGGTATGGGTGGTGAAGACTTTTGTGGCTTTTTGTGTAAGAGAGGTATGGGTGGTGAAGACTTTTGTGGTTGCTTGGGAAAATGGAATAAAGTGATGTGTACTTGACATGTGATGGCTTGATGGGTTGATTGATTGATGGGATTGATGTGATTGATGTGACACATCGTAGAGATTCCCTTAGGTTTCGTAACGCGCGGTGTTTTCTCGCACCGAACGTTGGCCCACATCTCTTGACCAGGGTATCGCCTCGGCGCGCAAGTCATGGTATCGAAATCGCAACGACGGCGCGGTCGCTATGGTATTGGTCTCGGGCTGAGTCGACTCGGGTTGTCGGCACATGAATCAGGGTCGTGCGTCGATATCGGTTAAGGGTCGAAAGTTGCCAGAATTCGACCGGTAAGACCGCGGAAGTCTACGGAAAGGTACGGACCAAGATACGGGTCTTACATGGATGGTTTAAATATAACATATGCCACATGATCAGACCTATGAAAATTGCTAATTTATTTAGCTTCATAAAATTATTTTTATTTTTATTTTTTTGATTGTGTCGGCCACCTGAGTTTCGTGTACGGCTGAATTTTGGAGGTGACCCGTTTTTAAACGGAACCCATCAAATGCATGGGGCTGATTTTTTACACACATCATGGTGGAGCCTGTGGTGCGGCCCACCTCCTTCCAGCGTCAGCAGAGACGCTGTTTGCTGTAGCGTCAGACGCTGGCAGCAACAGTGTCAGTGCTGTTTTAAATTTATTTATTTATTTATTTTTATTTTATATTTTATATATATATATATATATATATATATATATATATATATATATATATATATATATATATATATATATATATATATATATGGGGCTCACAAAAGGATGATGCCGTTCATCTATTGTGTGTGTCCCACATGGTGGAGGGGTCAGTCCAAGTTTCAGATACATAAAAGTTTCAGGTGAGCCCCAGTAAGTACTTTTATATGTTTTTGCATGTATTCACATGATTTTTGATAGTGTGACCTACCAGAGAAATGGAATGGCCTCATTTTTCTGCTCAAGGCTTAAAATGAGCTGGGAAGTCAAATAGATGGCGTGGATTAAATAAATACATCTTGGGTGGGGTCCGTTGTGGACCCACTCCTCTTCCCTTCTTTTTCTTTCCAGTGGTAAGGCGTCTGGGTGCTGCAGCATCCAGCCTTCTTTTTTTTAATTTTTTTTTTTTTTTATGTGTACATGTACGTGTGTGCGTGGGTGTGAATGTGTGTGTTTGACCAACACAATGGGCCATACTTTGGATGATTTGGGTAGCCTACAAAATTCTAGTGGGGCCCACAATCAATGGGTCCCACATAAAATCTATTTTTTTTTTGTGCATTCTCCCATAAATCCTCACCATTAAACACATCATTTTCATCATATCATTACCATTATTGATCATCTTTTTATAGGTACTCTCCTACATATCCACACCATTGATCACATGATTATCATTAAGATTATCTCCACCATACAAAAACACAAAAAAAAATAAAATAAGAATGAGTAGGTGGGTGTACTCACCTTAATGGATTAGATGCAATGGTTGAGATGGATGGAAGGGATGGGATTGATGGAGTTGATGGCCCACCATGATCACTCATCTCTCTCTCTCTCTCTCTCTCTCTCTCTCTCTCTCTCTCTCTATGGAAAATAGTGAAATGCTTAGGGATAGAGGGGTATTTATAAAGAAATGGATAAATCTTTGGTTAAGTTAGGCTAATGTGATTAATATTAACTTAGGCTAGGATTATGGTAATTAATTCATGCTTTGTAATTAATGTTGGATTAAAGGAGCATGGGATGGCATGGTGTGATGATGTCATGCATAGTGTATGGCATGGAAAAGAGTTGACTATAGGGAGACATGAGACATGAGAGGTATGGGTGTATGACATCACACACATGGGTAGAGATTCTCTCACCCATGTGTGGCATGTGCATGTGTGTATCAAATGTGTTGTGCACATGTGTGGAGTGAAGTACATAGCGCCTTGCGCACATGATACGCTAATTATTCTTCACGGCATATCTCACAAACAGAGTATCGTATAGATGCATGGGTGATACCTATGTGATTGTAACGACGAGGCGGTCAATATGAGATAGGTTTCGAGGTCTTGGGATCCCGGTCAGTTGGGTGTGTACTATGAACGGCCAACCAAGTCTAGCTAAGGGCATCAATCATCGTGTATATATATGTAGGAAATTATACGGAATGGATGGGGTCTTACAGTTATAGTCCATAGCATGACTGTAGCCATTGGTGCCGTAGCCATAGGTCTTAAAGATATGGCTACGATTTTAATCCGTAGCCATAAAGACAATAGCTACGGATTAAAGCTGTAGCAATACTTTTTGTAGCTCGAAAGTATACACAGCTACGGATTATATCTGTAGCTAAAAGTAGAAAAAGAACCATAGCAATAGGCTAAAATTAGAAATAGCTACAGTTTCCAGATAAAGGGCTATGGTTAATAGTCGTAGCAACTGCCTATTTTAAAAAAAAAAATAAAAAAATATAATAATGGCGCATCTTTTACCATTGTAATACAGACCTGATAGATCAACTCATATAAGATAATATAGATAAATACTTCATGGCTAAATCATTTATTCATTCAATCAAATACAATCATTTATTCATTCAATCAAATACAATAATTCATTTTAATCCATTGATAAAAGTACAATACCAACATAATAGTTATATTTCTATTTAAAGTTCTCATTGATAGTAAGATCTAATGCCTTCTCGCAGCCAAATAGTTTCTCAACAATCGCAAGCGACAACTCCATGGATGTTCCTCTACTGGTTATCAATTTTCCATCAACTAACACCCTATTCTCAGCTTCGCTTTGATCTGAAAGCTTATTGCACATGGTTGACCAACTCACGAACTTCGCATTGCTTTCGTACTATAAAACCAAACTTCATCAACATACAGTAATTGTACAACAATTATGCTAAAATGCAAAATGCAAAATGTCAAAGACAATCCATATGTCAACAATATATACCTTCAAGTTGCTCAACATTTTCAGTAGCAGGATTAAAATATAGTTGTATAGAAGGAAATTTAGGTAATTAGGTAGCAGGAAAAATAGAGAAAGAAATAGGTACGAAGAAGGACTAGGAGCCAGAGTCCAATGCACAGTATACTCCGGTAGGTAACGATGTTTTTCTTTCACCGTGACTGGGAAGTAGAAAGTAGGTGGTTCTAAATTTACCTAATTGGGAACTAGAGAGCTAGGTTGGACATTCCTCATATGGTAATTCCCTTGCAAGGACAACTAGCAACACACATTTCACAACCTGCAGCAGAAACTATAATTAACAAAGATAAAATTGGAGCAATTAAAATAATTCTACAACAAGATTGATGCATTCTTGTTTCTAAATGTGACTCTGTTCCTAGATATCCAACCATCCATTAGTGGTAGATGGGAATCATGTACACAACCAAGTTTCAACTTGGGTCACATGTACGATAGGTGGCTAGGATGTTCCAAACTAAGAGATTTTCCTATGCCAAATATGCTATGGTTGATGGTTTTCTGTCCATTTTCCTATCTCAAACATGCTGTAGTTGGTGGTTTTCTGTCCATTAATTTTCCCATGCCAAACATGATGTAGTTGATGGTTTTCTGTCCATTTTCCTAGCACAAGCATGGCTCACCGAATGATTGAGTCGGCTCATGTGGCATGGGTATACACATGCTGTGAGTCACATTTTTTTCCCCTCACAAATTGCTTTAACAATAATATGAAAAATTCTAAAAAGAGCTTGAAAGGTGTTTAAATGTCAGGGTGCATTTGGAAGCTTCACTTTTAGAATAGAGAATGGGCAATGGGCAAACCCAATTGCAATTCGGGGCAGCAATACAGCGTAAAAGAAATCCGACTTAACGCAATTTGCATTTTCCTGTGGCAACCCAATTAATGCAAAGTAGATGGGTTCCCCTCGAGTAGCATGCCAATTCCAACTTGGCAATTCTTCTAAACAGGCCCTTAAGGTGCAAATAGAGATTTGAATCCATACATCTAATTATATACAAACATAATTAAAACATCTTCAAACAAGTACCAAATTCCTTCACAGCTTTCTCAAGCTCAGAATTTATCATGTAACCACAAGCAAAATCACCTCTGTAACACAAACAAGTACCATCTTCATAATCCATTATTATTTGGCTATGATTTGCAAGACATAAAATGAAAGAGTCAAAATGCATAATACAAACTAAATGTCCCTAGACGTACAGAACTGGAGAGTGGTTCGCCTCAAACAAATCATGCTTGAAAAGCCAATTATTAGAATTCACAGAACCTGCCGATTATGAAAGGCATCCAAATGACAAGTATTAGAACCAAGGTTTTGATTATCGGTTATGGGAGACATCACCCTGACCCAAAAATTGATAGGACAGGGGTTGTGTCTTACTTATTTAGCCTAAAAATTGAAAAAAAAAATGTATATATGATAAGAAAGTCTGAGTCTTGGTCATGCATTTGATGGCATATTGGACCATTGATTGGTAAGAGTGATTTCTGTCAACCTGACTTATTGAAAGTTGAGTTTTTATCTTTTTGAGCCTTTGACTTCTAAATTGTTGTTAAAGCATTTTTTTTATAGGTAACATGGTATTAAAGCATTTGAGAAATAGAAGTTCATTGGTTTATTATCAATTCTCCTTGTACTAGGTTTTGTTACATATTTTAAGTTTTTAATCAAACATAATGGAAAGTTGGCAACCACCAAAGACTATCCAAAATTAAAATATGCATTATTAGATTACAAACACAAATATCGTAAATAAAATGTAATGAATAATATACTATTATAGTAATGATATGCATGTAACCCACTTACTTGAGATGAGGGTTAGATGATGACCATATGCATGTAACCCAACTTGATCCAAGACCAAAACAACAGGGTCGTCCCAACGACATGGAAATTGATGGAGTATGTTGGCCTCAAGGATTTCTAAACAAATGATAGTTTTCTGAGTCAAAATTGTGTTTAGTTCAAAACTTACTATTTTAAGTAAGTTCCTTTTTTCACTTTTGGAGGGTTTTAAGAGTCTGATTGAGGTCCAAAGTCTTTGCTTAATCACCTAAGGGTTGTTTATGAGTTTGGGTAGGATTATATGTCTTTACTACTTTTTAGTAATTTTTACTAGTTCGGAAAAGTTTCCTAGTTTGAGTTGTAGGAGTCTAGGGCTTCTTTTGCTTAAATAAGGCCATCAAGTATGTTAACGACAACACTTTTCATTCAATAATGTCAATTTTATTTCTCATTTTAGAGATTCACTCTGCTTATGAATTCACGAATTAGGAGAAAACAGTAATCTTCTTCCTTCATCAATGCACCCACTATGCCGGCTAATCTTTGTACATTTCTAGGTGTGTCATATGGATGCATGCATGCGTTGTTATCCATTATCAAATTATCAAGAGTGCATAATTAAAGGCCTGTTTGGATGTCCCCACAAATTGAAATTTGTTTCCATTTTCTCAACCCAAACCAAGTGAGATAATAATGTTCTAGAATTACAAACCCATTCTTTTCTCATTTGTGATTTGAGCCGAACCCATTTTACTGACAAAAGTGGAAACTTCAGAACACATCCTTAGTTCTTAAATTTCCATTTCTTTTTTATTTCAGATCAAACACAAAAAGGTACCTTATAAATGGGCCCAAATCCTCCCTCTCCCAACTTATTTGCCGGACTGAAGTCCTCTGTTGCAGCCCTTAGTTCAGAATAGCTGAAACTGTTTTCTTTGGCAGCCATGATTAGATGCTCTGCAAATTCAAATACAAAGGAAGATTTGGATCATATTATCTACTTAATCAATGCATGCATGCACAATCTCTATTTTTGAACATGGGCTTCACTAAAAATAAAATTGTATGGTTGTGTTTGCATGCACAACCAATTGAATTGTGAGCATTCAGTTGAGTCCTGATGAAATAACCAGACCGAAATGACAATCAGTTGCTCTCCTTTCAAGTCCAACCTCAAAATTAATGTATTGCAATTTCAATAATATTCCATTTATACGAATATTTTATAATTTTTCCATTTCCAGTCCACTGAACTAATTATTGTAATATGATTCAATTGTGTGTCCAAGCACATCCTAAGAGTGTGTTTGGATGCTCAGTTGAATTGAATCGTAATAATCCATTTCATTAAAACAGAAAGTGACCAAGTATGGTTAGTCTCAAGATTGCAATTGCGACCATTTCAAGTTGGTATACATGGAATTGCAATTACGACATCACCCCCAACTTTGGTCATTCCTCTGCAATGATTTGAATGAATTGAAATCCACTTCAGTTGAGCATCCAAATGCACCCAAATTTAGCAATGTTGGCATTACCTTCATCTTCATCAATACCCCTTCTCCTGCATCTCCAGATAAAAACTACGAAAATGGATATAAAGCTCAGAGTGTCAACACCAACTACAATCCCAATGATCAAACCAGTCTTACTTTTCTTTCCCCAACCTGGCGGACTTCTAACAATCGGTACGAAATCTAAATTAACAAAAAAAGGAAAAAAAGAAAAAGGATATGGATATTCATCTGTTAGTATCAAACAATTAGAAATTTGCAAAATTTAATTCTAATATTCAGTCCTGGATATATTACCTTGAGTGACACTGATGGCCAAAATGGATGGACCAAAAGTACCTTGATTAGGTATACAGCAAGTCCCTATCCCGGCCCAAAAGAGATGGATTTCAAGGAAATTTTTGGTTACAATAGTCTGGAAAGTCCTCTGAACGGCTTCCTAGAGACCCCACCTGCTGCTTTTTTTATATCAGAATATTTCAATTGAAGATTTCCCTGAAGAAGCAATTAATAGAATTTCAAAACTAGTGGAGACTATTCTTACATCAAATTAACAAACTACACTATCAGAAATGCATGTCCCAGCCACATGATAAAAAATGAATGTCCCGCCAAAAGATCAAGTACAAGTATTTTTTTTAGCATTTCAAGATTCGTGGGAACCAATTTCGAAGTTCAAGATGACCCTTATCATGACTGTCCTGTCGATGTTTTATGGAACTGTCAGTTTCTTTAGACCACTTAACTATCCCAAGCCTAAATTTTAGTAAGATGTTTTATGGTGATATACTTAAATAGCATTTGGATGCACTATTATATGGAATTGGCAATTATTGGTCTAAGTAGAAAAAGTAAGTTCTATTTATGATGGATTAGGCTTCAAATTGCAAGTCCACTAGATTTAAGTTAGACTAAAAAGAGACCTGACTGCAATTTAAGGGCCACTCTCTTCATTACAGGAACTAGAAATCGTTATTATTATTTTTTCATGCTTACTTGGCTAAACAAATCAATCACTTGTGATCATAGTTGATTTACAACTTATGATTTGATCTGAACTTAAGCAGAATGATTTGAATCCCATCTTAAATCTCTTTTATCTAGATGAATCCTACAATTCTATGATTTGAATCCTATGATTTAGATTCAAATCTGGATTTATAATTGTTCTCTTCTGTTTTCAGAAACTAGGATTCCTAGCAGCTGTACTACATGAAAAATGTTTTTTAGCAAAGCAGAAAAGTCAAAATCATCAATTTCTCAAACTTTATGCATAGCTTCAAAAACCTAAACCAATTGCTAAAAATTGATTATAGATGTTGTTGATGATGATGATTCATTTCCAAAAGCTGGGGAATGAGTACCTTATGTATCATGGGCACCCATCCATTGTCTTAGCAAAAACCTTTGAGAAAAGGGCTACATAACAAGTAGTATTGCCACAACTCAATAAGTTGGGACAATTATTCCACCACACACATGGCACGTATGCAAGTTTAAAGGTAGATGGATCTCAACAACATAAAAAAACCAGTCATTTTCAACAGACAACATCACCCTTAAGAAAATGACTCTAAACTTGTAAGAGATGCTTCCATGATAAGATCTCCTTCTTCATCACCATTTTCATCATCTACAACAATCACAAGCTAGAGAATAAAAGATGGGTTAACTATAGTTTGAGAGCTACTGGGGCCTGCTTTAGCTTGGTCGCAATTGGGGCCTGCCTAGACAGTTCAGCTGCCTAGACATCACACTTGTGGCTTGCTTTAGCTTGGTCACATAGTTAGATTCGTGGAGGATTGCTCATAGATGGGCCAGTATGTTGTATGTACTTGGGATTGAGTAGCATTCAAGATGTCAAGTTGCCCATCAAAAGGAAGAGGACCCAGTGAGGAGTGTGCCCAAGGATCATGTAATTCCTCAAAAAACAAATATTACCTGAAAGTTAAACCCACCAGTTATGCCATCAATATTCAATACCTGTAAAGAAATCAACTTTTGGACATTATGAGTGGGCCTTATGGACGGACTTAAAAGCTTTCTAAACTAAAGCAGGACAAATACCACCTCTCCAACAAAGAAAAGATGAGGGTGTATCCTGCTTTCCATGGTATTGAGTGTAATCTTCACAAAAGGAAAGAGGAATGTAGTTAAATATTTAGCAGAAATGAACCCAGAAAAAGGGAGCATGAAAGAAGTTTAGAGGCTAGGGAAGCTTTCAATAGCGGATTAACAGTGTAGCTATTGGAGTTAACTGTAGAATTGAGTATTAAAAATACCTTGAAAGTGAGTTTTGATCTCATTTAAATATATCACATCTTTTGTTTTGATCTCCAAAACAGGCCTGAATATAGTTGAAAATGAGTTCATAGGCTTCCTATACCTTCAAATGAAGAAAATACCTTGACAAGTACATAAAGAATTATACAACTATCCAATACAGCTTAATTGCACCATTCATGTACTCTATGATCCAAATATCCCTCCAAAATATCTTTGAAACTTTTTTTGCCATGATGAATAACCATAGGTCAACACTACCAGAAAAAGGGGCAAAGGTAATGACATGTAAGAATTTCTGTAATTTTCTTAAATATGTAGAAATCAGAAGCATTCAGGTGTATTATTAGTACTAGTTCTTTCATGAGCAGAAAACTTACAACGGGGCTTTTGTCCATTTCTATGAACACTGCTTGCATCTTGCCATAGATTTCTGAGTTGTTGTCTTGCTGTTTTATGCCTTCCTTTGCAGTCTTTAGCATCTTCTTGCAAATTAGCTGCACATCACCAATATCCAATCACATCAACAAAAAACTACATCATTCTTTTAATCAACAATGCAGCAGCAAAATCTTTAGAAATCCTTCAGTTAACCTGTCTTTCTAAAACAAAAAGGCTTTTGGGCCACCACATTTAGACAATGGGACCCTCTTGTTGAGTAGCTTGGATCTCACAAATGCGTGGCAGATTGGCATGGAGAAGCCATGTCCATAAAAATCAATCCTAGCCATTAAGACACTCAAAAACAAGAAGACAAAACACAAAGCGAGAGAGGGCATCAGTATACACACCTAGGACAAAAGATCACCATCCATGACATGGGCTTCTAGGACTAATGAAAAGAACTCCTGAAATTGAATGAAATCTAATTGTGCATTAAAAAAGAAAAATAGTTGTTTTGATAACTGGGCAAGCTTTAAAGCACTCAACTAAGTCAATGAATCTTATCTGCCTGTGTTTTGCAACCTTTTTCAATATTTCCAGTGTAGGGTGCTTTTGGTTGCACTAAATATCATGAAATTTCACGATTAATCGGTCTAATTAGATGAAAAATATCATGATATTTCATCATATTTGGTGCAGCCAAACACAAGCTTAGCTACAATAATTTATGCATAAAACTTGATTGGCTTGCTACCCGTATGATTTTAGATTTGATTTTGATTTTTCAAATGATTAAAACTGGTATGCACATCTATACAGCTGAAGATAACCATATGAAAGAGGAGATTCACTGTACACATGTAAGAGATCCTAGCCATTCACCAGACGTCACAAGACAGGTTCACTCATCAGGTATGCCACATGTGCATGCTGGATATAGATGATTGGTACTATCTGCTAACCAAGGAAAATCGCTAACCTGGATCTTGCACATGTGAGCAATGTTTGCACTTTTCTCCCAAATCTCCTCTTCAATCAGCCTTACTATGAACCTTCCCAGCATTTCTATATGTTCAAACAGCAGAAGAATTCTACCTTGCACAGATGATGCAAAAAGATGTCCTTAGAGAACCATGAATCATCCAATATCACCGATGTGCCTTTCTCAAAACCAACTGTGTTTGTGTGGTCCTTACGAAACCCATATAGAAAAGATTGAACTCAATAAATTAATTAAAATAGACTCATATAGAAAAAACTATTTTACAAAATCTTTTTTGAGATAACATATCTTTGATTGATGAAATAGCCAAAGAACAACTGTGAGATCCAAATCGATGGGAAGCACACCATCAACAAATTGAAGCAAGAAATTTTCTAAAACTGAAACAAGAGTCTCAAATCTCATTTACCTATTTCTGAAAGCATAGGACATAAGAAATACCTCGAGTCGATTTCATCAATTCCTCATTAAATGGAACAAAATTGGGCTTTCCCTGTGTAGTACCAAAACTGCAAGAAACAAATAATTTTCCTCAGTTCGCTGATAATATGTTCAAAGTAAGTATAGGAAGCAAAAGTAGAATTATAAACAAGACCTTATTGATATGGTCAAAATCACAAAGTAGAACGGCCACTACTGCCAGCAGAGTAGAAGCCACTACCAGTAGAGCAACCATACACCCTGCAATCTAAAAATTCAAAAATCACAAAAGAATTCGCATTCGCAAATTATTAAAAATAAAAAACCAACCACTAATAACAAATACACAATCCCAACAAATCAAAAACCCAAATTGTGAAATGGTAGTTTGTTTCTTGAATTCTCAGGGCCTATTGGAATAATGGATTCCAATTGCAAAAGTTGCAGTGTATCTCCACCAAAAATCCTGTAGTTTCTACTGTTGGGACTGGATGATATGATACTTGTATTCATCCAATCCTTTGGTCATTTATAAACGCTGGATGGAATTTGCATGGAACAAGTGCAATTCCATACCACCTAATCCCATTTCCCAAATAAGCCCTTAGGTCTACCAGGTAAAATGCAAAAGGGAATGAGAGAAAACCTAATATTTATCATTAATTTTCACCAATATTTTTTTTTAAAAAGGGATTTACAAGAAAAAAATACAATGTGTCACCCTCCATTCACCTAAAACTACGAAAAGAAATACATACACACGCACACACAGAAAGACATACATGCATATACAGAAAAAGATCACCATCAAACATGGTGCACCAAAAGCCAGTATACATGTCTCCCACCAATTGCAGATGGAGGGGGGGAGGTGTGCACCCACTCTTTGGGAATACTACACCAAAGTCAGGCCAGGGGCGTTGAGCCCTAGCTCAATAGCAATGCTTTCTGTCATAACCTTGAGTGTCTCGGGTTCATATATGTTGACATACTCATATGTATAATATACATGCATGCATACATATACTTAATATGCATGAATGCATAAAAATCCTCATCCGTTGTCCAAGAAAGAGATTGTTTCAAAGTACTTTCATGAGGAGATGAAATTCAAAAGTGCAGTGTATAATTTAAATTGATTTACATGTTCAAAATTGGAGTAGGCTAGTCTCTCTTCCATGCGTAAACAAGCAACATCGAATGAACTCTGGCAGGTTGCAGGGATTTATTCACGCTCATGAAGTCCCAAAAACCTATTCCATTAAAGAAGAATGGTTTATTGACTAAAATTTCAGATGGCTAGCATTGTTCTAGTTCTAAAAGCTTTAACTCAATTTACTGAAAGGAGGAAAGAAAAGTATGTAACCCATGTCAAAACTGATGGAATCAATGTTTTGAAAAATCAAATCAAATAGGCAGAACCACAAATTTGTTTAAGTATTTTTGAAATATTAATAAAATACAAAGACTAGATCTTTCTTTCTTTGATAGGTAAGCTGGGCTTGACCCCACGACCTCAATGTTGAAATGTAGTTTGTCTACCATTGAGCTAAAAAAGAAAGGAGAAATCAATAATATTCCATAATTCCATAATTAACATTAGCCAATTTATAACAATCTATGGCAGTGTGATTAGTAATGAGCCATATAGAGCATCGATAAAAAAATCAAATGTTGCAAAATTTGCAAAATTACCACCAAACCCATCTCTAAGAAAAAAATAATTTCAAACTCACCAACATGGATGTAGCCATGCTCATTGTGAATAAAATGTTCATAACATCATGGACTCCTATGCTTTCCATTATATTAAATTACATTGGATGTGTGATTTACCACAGACAACCTCCCAATAGTTTCATCTTCTCGTTACCAGAAAATCATTTAGTAGAAATTAAAAAAGCACATATAAGCCAACTTGAAGTCTATATTAAGGTTGCATTTGAACAGGTTTTGGGAGGAGAGGTAGATTGTTTAACAGCCTTTACAACTTATCAGTTCAGAAAGATTAACAGCTATGAGACAGTCAGTAACCAAATTGTTTGGACTCCTATTTCAAAAGAAACATGATAGGTTATGAGAAGGAGCTCATTACTCTGTTGAGGGTTAGATCTCTCAAGACAGGACAAAATGATATAGAAATGGTTGTCTTCTGGGAATTTTTCATAAAATCCATCTATGGGAAATTGGACGGAAGGGGATACCCTGCATTAAAAAGGCATCATGTTTGGAAATGCAAGAAAAGCAGATTCGGCAATAAAGAGGACTATTCCTTTTCCATCAAAGGGAACCAAAATCGCAATTCCACTTGTTGATGTGAATGCAATAGAAATTTCTGAATGAAATCAATTCCACCAGACTACGATTTTAAGACACCCAAACACATACAATATTGGTGCAACCAAATGGGTATTAAAAAATAAAAATAAATAAATAAAAGAGGGCAAAAAAAATAAATAGAAGAAATTAAATAGGTTGCATCATACTCATAGTCATATCCATCATGTCATATGCAATATGGGTATGCCAGTGGATGAAGAATCTGGGATATTTGTTAATTGTTAGTTTCTCTACCCCTATGGTATTTTTTATTTTTTTATTTTTTTATTTTTTTATTTTTTATTGGGTGAATCAGATTTTGTTGCCCTATAGTTGATACTTCTTGATTCATCCTCTTTACCGGTTAGTTGTAAATCAACATTTTCTCTCTTTAGAAGCATATTAGAGTTTGTTGAGGAGAATTTAGTTATTGTTTTTAAAAGTCAGTTATAAATAAAATTTGGTTTATTTTCTACAATTTTTTGATTCAGATCTTGTATTTTTCTTGTATGAGGTTTTGAGCTGCACTAATGTTGCAAGTGAGGTTTAAAATCAGTGTATTGGGTATCGTATCGTTGACCATCACCTATTAACTAAATTAGAAGATTTTCACTTATTAAAGCCTGGATTGTTTGCAATGTGGATTTCCAATTGTCAGAATAGTCAAAGTTCACCACTGTTAGCATGTACTGCATGGGGCCTGATAACATCTATAGGTGATATTTAGTCTTGGCTATATCTGCAGTAGGACCAGAAATTTAAATGGTTGGATTGAAATATGCGCGTGCATGAGCAGATTTATCAAAATCAAGTAGAGTACCATACAATTCATGAAGGGAAGATAGTAAGATAGGCCTGATAACATCTATAGGTGATATTTAGTGTCGGTTATATCTGCAGTAAGACCAAAAATTTAAACGGTTGGATTGAAATATGTGCGTGCATGAGCAGATTTATCAAACTAGAGCAGAGTACCATACAATTCATGAAGGGAAGATAGTAAGACAATGATAACAGACAGTAAAATTCATATGTAAGAAGAAACTTGAAGAACCAAAGAGACTGAGCACAACACCAGTAAGCGGCAAACGTTCAGCCTTGTACTAGAGTCAACAGAATTATCCCATCTCCAATACTCCTACCAAAAAATAAAGCTACAAAACTTCATTCTAATTAGTGTGTGTTGCTATGAGCCATATTTATGGAGGTGACTACACAGTTTCCTTTTCGCTTCACAAAACTACACTTTCCAGGAGCAACAAATAAAGCCTTCTAATATAGCTGGACTTTTTAAGATACTATAGTAATCAAATAAGGAAATATTCATAATAGAGTTTCTAAAATAAAATCATACATATAAAAACTACTTAGATAGGAATTCTTGCCACATGTGATTAAGTGGACCCCATTTGGTCATTTTCTTGTGCATAAATATGAAACATGGGTGTCTGGGTGAGGTGCGGTTGCATCACACACCATTCCATTATTTTTGGGGCAACACAGAAAAATGGAAAGTGCATTAACCGGTCCCCTTTCCTTCCCAAAATCAATATTCAAAACAGTTCAACCAGGGAATTATTCAAATAAATTTTTGGAATCCTTCTATACATTTGCACCTAATCGAATATGAAATAAAAAGAAAAAAGAAAAAAAAGGAAACAGAACAACAGTCAGAATTCAAACCTCTTCTGAGAAATGAACTCCAACGCATGCAAAACCAAAGCATATAGATATTCCACTTTCCGACTATACACCTGAATCGAACCTTGAATAAGCAGAGCAGCTACAAAACAGGAAAATGAAATTTTTCAAAAGAACCCCCTTGATGGAATAAGAAATCATGGAAAAAGCAATGAGAACAAAGGGAATCCGAATAAGAACGGGACCTTCGGCAAAATTCACAGAGGGGTGGCCGCCTTTATTTTCAGCCGTGATTTCTTTGGAACAGATCTTGAGAAGATAGTCTTCGATGTTCTTGGCAAGATCAACGGCCCAGTTTGATTTAGGGTCACGATTGGACTGCAGGATGCGAAAGCAATTGCCGCTGGCGCTGCCTTCTCTTCTTTTTATGTCATCTTTAGTGGGATGGCTGCCGATGCGATTCCATGGACTGTTAGTTAAATGTCATTTCTGAAAGAGAGAGCTAGAATTGGGCAATCAGGGTTTTAAAAATGGAACCCTAGAAAAATGCGGGAGAGAGACAGGGAGATATGGTTGAAATGGGGCTGGAAGAGAGAGAGAGAGAGAGAGAGAGAGAGAGAGAGAGAGAGAGAGAGAGAGAGAGAAGAGAGAGAGAGAGAGAGAGTGAGAGAAAGAGAGAGAAGAGGAGCGGGAGATTGAAAGAGAGAGAAAGGGATGGATGTGAGAGGGAATGGAGTTTTCCCCCAAGGAGGGGAGGGAAAGAATGAAACGAGGGGGAAAAGAAAAAGGAGAGCGCGATTTCTGCATTTTGTACCTACTACGGCTCTGCTACGGTCTAAAACCATAGCTAAAATTTCCTTGGCCGTAGCGATTGTGTCATCCGTCGTAGCCCCTCCACGTTCACATGTCTAGGGGGATCTTGATGAACGTATTTTTTAAGGGCTTTGTGGGGTCCATCTTGATGCATTTGATATATCCACTCCGTCCATTAATTTTGTAATTTTTTTTATAGGAAATGACCCCAGCATCTAGGTAAATCAAAGGTCCAATTGAACCACACCATCAATCAATGGTAGGTATTAATCTCCACTGTTTCCTAACGTGTGGTCCACTTGAGCGTTCAATCTACTTCCTTTTTTGGGCTCCTGCCCTAACATTCTCTTTCAAAATGGATAGACGTATTAGATGGAGCACACAAATTTTAATGGGCCTCATAGAGTCCCTTATAGGGTTATCCTGTGTTGAATGAACGTGTGAAGGTGGTAGCTTTTAGCTACAGTTTAGGCTTTTTTAGCTATGGTTTTAAGCCATAGTAATACAGCTACGGTTTATATCTGTAGCTAAAAGCTAGCATGGTCTGTAGCCTTTGGTCATTTTTTTGGTAGTGTTGGATCCTCTACGGGGCTTGGAAGCTAGTGGCGTTACTCTTAAGTAATCCTAATATATGCTTGTTGTTAGGATTAGTGTGATATGATTTTAAATTGGCATAAAATTATTAAAAAGTCATATTCACCCCCCTCTAGGACATATTGGCATATTCCTACTTCAACTAAAGCGGTCTTTACCTCTATTTCAAAGCAAACATCCCAACATCCAAGTCTCACACCAATCAAACCAAACAAATATTTCACGTTATCTTAAGAGTTGTAGTAATTCTTAGTTATAATCTTTAGTTGTAATCCAAATCTATGCTCATATGTTGGATTTGTTCTCTTTCCAATATTAGTCGCTCTTAGTGATCGATTGTGAGTTGTTCCTTTTGTTTAATTGCACTGATATTCTGAAATTCCTTTCTTGTGGAAGGAACAAAGCAACCTCAAAGTAACCTAACTTTGAAGGAAGAACTCCACCATCCGATTATCGTATGATTATTATAAAATTATGTAAGTTACTGAGTAAGCGAACAATCTTTTTGAATTTGGTCATATAAGTTCATATTGGACATATCAACTTATTCTAGTGCTTGTAGTCTATAATGCCCCAGTTTTCAAAACACCAGTATACGATCCGCTTTCTTAAAACCCAAGTGTTAGCCTTTAATGATAGCCAAGTTTCAGGTTTTGTTAAAAAATTTTTTTTTTTATTTTCTTTTTCAAAGTTAACAGTTTGGCGGAAGATAAACAAATCATGCATAAATGAAATTTTCATACACAATTAGAATATACAAGCGGCTACCCATAGGGCTTATACAAACCAATGTCTCAATACTCACAATTACAAAAAAGATAATAATTTAACATATGAAATATGATAAATGTAAATAGTCTTGAATTGTAAGATCACGCAGCTACTCTCAGGTAGATACAGCCACACATTCTTGGTATTTATACCCTACTCATCAACCTGAACATGAGTATCATTTAAACCACCTGCAGTACCTGTGCGATTATATATTCAAAGGATGAGTGGCTAGCTCAATGTTAATTCCCCTCAAGACTACACACCAATGCATTAGTTAAGCATAGTTACATACAAAACAATCAATGATGCGATCTTATTTAAGGTTATGGATGTGTGAATGCACATCAACTGAGGATGCTCATCTAGTTGGCCAAATGAATGAACTTTTCAAATAGTCAGTCCATTCATCCAAGAGAATGGCCTTCCAAATAGTTGGCTCATTCGTGCACGAGAATGGGTCTTTCAAACAGTCAACCTATTTACGATAAGAGGATGGACCTTTTAAATTGTCGGTCCATTTAATCAAAAGAATGAGTCTTTCAGATAGTCAACTTATTCAATTTGTAAGAGAACAGATCTTTCATATAGTCGACCCGTTCATGTAAGAGAATTAACCTTTCAAATAGTCGGTGCACTCATGTAAGGGAATGGGTCTTTCAAACAGTTAACCCATTCAAAATGCAAATAGGGTAATTTAAATGGTGCACTGATCTTTCAAATAGTCAACCAGGCACCCGATAACTCCCAAGTGTCATGAATGCATGATTACCCAACTATTATTATTCCAATTTGTAAACAAGCAATTTAAGAAAGCTCAAAGATCATTATGGGGGGCTCGTCACCCAGCATAGGCCAACAACTCATCACCCAGCTCGAGCATATTGTCTCATACTATCATCCGTAGCTCATGAGACTCCAACATTGGGATGTTTAATGGTAACCTCTTCAACCAGTGGCCAATTATAGTTTAACAAGTGAGACTTACCATCATAGGGTCATACAAAAATAATCCATCAAGGAAAGCTATAAAAATGGATCACCCCCAAAAGCCACATAGGCACAACAATCCATGTATGGTAACTCCAAGTATCCATTAGGTCGAGGGTCCATTATAATCACAATTAATTAAGTTACATCCCAGGTCTGGATGTACATATATAAGTGGAGTTTTTCACTAATAAATGTAGCAATTCAAGTTCCAAAATAATTGATATTCAAGTGCAACATATAGGTGTTTATACAAGATACATGTTAAATATATAATTTGAAGATCAATTCCAATAACTATTACAAGTAATCATGAAATAGAGTTATCAATTATCAAATGAAATTAAAATAGAAACTATCACTTAAGCTAATATGAAAGTAAAAAGCCCAAGGGGAAGAAGTCATCACCTTACAGTGTGGTCGTGATTTACTAAGGATAGATTTCAAAATGAGGGTTTAAGGAGGTGTTATTCCTACATTCGAAGTTAAATTTTAATTAATCTAAATTGGTTAGAGCTCTAATTTTCATTTAAACGATCGATACACCTCAATTCGACTCAGGAGTGATTTGATCTCTCACTTAAATCAACTTAAGATCCTACCATCACATTTGGAGTTCAAATTCCCTACAACCAACATAAGAACTATAATTAGTTAAGCTTCATACAATTGAATTTATAAAATTTAGAAGAATGGAATTTTACTCACTTAACCATTTGGTCAACTCAACTCAATTCAAGTCCAAACTAAGTTTCCACTGAGCAGCTCGAGACTACAGCAATTACTAGACCAAGCTCCAATCACCACTCGGTCCAACGAACTGAAAATACTCCCAAAATAATTCAAGTTCGGGTTGAACTCAGATTGACTCGCTGAGTCAACTCAGTGACTCTCCTTCCTCCTCCTTTCTTCCTCTATTCTCTTTCTTTCTTTTCCTTTTCTTCTACAAATTCATGACCGATAGGTCCATTAAGCCCAACAATAGTACTGGCCTTAAGTCGTCAACCGAGTCAACTCAGTTGTGGACATACAACACCATGGCGAGTCGACTCACTCCCTCTCCCTCTTTTCTCTCCTCTCTTTCACTCTCTCCTTCCTTCCTTCTTTTATTTTTCACTCATAATAACCACATGGTAACAAAGTTGAATGACTAAACCAAACCCAACTCGTCAGAGCACCCACATTAGCAGTAGTGACTCGGCTCGACTCGCTCTTGACCCACCCTCTCCCTCTCTCATTTCTCTTTTCCCTCTTTTACTTTCTCTCACTGTCATGTTGGACCAGACGGGGACTGGACTTGACCTAAACCAAACTCAACCTGGCTGACTTGACCCAACCTGGCAGGCTCTTATGGCGGATCTTAAATGGAGCTTTATTTCTTTGAAACCTTTGCATTGGATGACCTGGATATGTCCCATGAAGCTCATGGTATCCCAAAATCAAATCTCTGATGAGCTTTTCTCGGTGGGTTTGTGGCTGGACTTTTCCACGATTTCTTAGGGTTGTCATTAAATCATCCAAAGAAACTCCTTGTTGCTTGATTCTCTCCTCTTTTATGCCTTGAACTAACCTCCCAGAATCGTTAGATGGATAAAAAATGGTCTGAATTTGATCTTCTTGAAAATGCCTCCAAATACGGTGGGTAATGCAAAACCGGTCGTTGTTTTCAGTTTTTTATGAAAGAAGCCCTAAGTTTAAGGGTCGATATTTCTTGAGGTGGATAACTATGATTGAGTGAGGAGAGCTCATGTAGATTGAGAACCTGGCAAGGTGTAGGACAAGTTTGCATTTTTGGAATACTACCACACGCAACTCGACTTATAGATGATGGATGGTTTAGGACAAGTGTACATCATGTGAAATTTATCAGGTTTTGGTCGGATCCGTAGTTTGTACATGATGGACGGTTTGGATAGTTCCATCAGATTGATCACGGTGGGCCAACAACATCATGGACATCATTCGTTTGAACAATGCTGGGTGGGAAGTGAAAGAGGAGAGAAAAATTCCTTTTCCGGTTGGGTTAACTAAATTTGATTGGGTCTCCACGTTCAGTGCACGGTAGGTGCCCATCCCCTGGTGCACTCGCAATTCTAAAAATAGGGTCCACATTGATGCCTCGTAACCCATGGCCATAGATTAACAGATCCAAAGCCTAAGTGGCCCACACCTTGGAATCTTAGGCTCTAATTTTAAACTTTTGCTAATCTGACGATTAAATTCTTTCCAAATCTGATTGACAATGTTTCTAATGGTTCAAAATTTGATTTAGGATAAATTCGACGGTCATTTCTACAATTACGTGTCTCTACATCTCAATTAAACAAGCGATCATGAGTTTGAATGGATGAATTATTTCAGGATAGTTCATTAATGGTCTAGGAGTCCCTTGGATGAATTTTATAACGATTTTTGATGATTAGTTTCATTATCATAGGATATGAGGTCTAAATCCAGTGATCAATCTTGAATCCCATAATGTATCCACAATCTTAACGGTCGGATCTTGTGATCCAACAATGCAACTGTTTCAGGATCCTTCCTCAATAGTTCTAGGTGTCCTAAAGCCTATGTAGTTAGGAATCTAATTCTTAATTTGTAATTAGGTAACCGGATAACTTGATCTATGGGTGACAATTACTCCTAAATGGTTAGATTTAGGCTAGCATGATGTTGGAAGTTTAAATTGGATGGATCTATGTTTATACTATGTTAGGATTTCATGGTAACACCTGAGTACTAAAAGTACAGGGTGTTATAGAGTCAAAGTTGATCAATTTGGATTGAGCCACTTTATCAATTCTGAGACACCCACACACATTACATGTGATAGAAAACAAACTGAAAAACCAACTGTTGAGCATTAAATATTGCATATTAGACCCCACTTATTACTTGATTTTATGAACATGATAATGCTTAATGCTCTATTTTAATTGTGTATGTATTGCAAGGTGAATTTAGGAGCTTGGACTGAAAAGGGTGCTAAAGGAATGGATTTGATGCTCAAGAATCATCAATGCAAGAGACGAATCTTAGGAGACTGAGATTAAAGAATTCACATGCCAAAGATCCGAGAAAATTAAGTGATTAAAGATAAAGAGGCCTGAAAATCATCCTTAACGCAAGATCATAGGGTTCCCACCCTCCGTTTGGCTCGAAACTTTATATCTAGCCTGAGGTTCATAAAGTAACCATACATGTAAAATTTCATCTATTAGATCTTTGTGAAAGTGGCCCAACTGAAAGATCAGCCATAAAATCATCAATTTGGGGCTCACCTAATCTCTAGATATGCTTCAAACTTGGGCTCAACCCCTTAAATTAGATGAGAAAGTGGATGGACGGAATGGATTTATCAGAAACATCATAGTGGACACCACATGGACATGTATGTGTGTAAAGAAGGTGCACAGCCACGATGAACCAGACCAGAAATCCTGATCAAAGTCGGTTTGATCGATTAAAAGAGAAATCTCTCTTCTCTCTCGCCAACGTGCTCACGACCGTCCATTGGGACGTGTTGTGGCCCACTACCTTCAATCAGATGGCTAATCCAAACAGTCCAATGTGTCCGAATGTGTGTGTGTGTGTGTGTGTGTGTGGGGGGGGGGGGGGGGGGGGGGGGGGGGGGGTGATTAAACCCATGGTGTTGAAAAGCATCCATGCACTTGCTCGTAAGAATACCACTCCAAACGTGGGATGAACGGTGAGAAGATTTGATCCTTTAGGCCGCACCAAACTTGAGCAAAAACATTAATTCCCGATTGAAATTCCTCCATGGATCCAATGGACGGGGTGGATTTCTCTGATAATGTCGATCATGGGCCCCACCAACGCCACCGACTTCCAAATCCACATGCATTACTCATGGACGCATGTCCAAGAGACTCAGCTACTATGGGCCAATTGTGTGATCAAGGGAAGGGTCAGATCGATAATTAGACCATCAAAAGCTTAAGGAGGTGGTCTCAACCCCAGCCATGAAGACAGAACAGGGTTTGGGATGTCTTTCTTGTCCTAGAACTCATTCTAAATGCAAGTCTGATTGCATTTTCTCCACTCCAGTGTGAAAGTGGAGTTAGTTCTCCACTCCAACCGACCGACTTACTCATGGATATAAAAGGAAAGAGAGAGAGAGAGAGAGAGAGAGAGAGAGAGAGAGAGAGAGAGAGAGAGAGAGAGAGAGAGAGAGCGTGGAGGGCATTATCGGATGTGGGGAGGATCCAAGGATGTATGGATCTAGACGTACTGCTTTGGACGTGGGATGTGAGAGTAAGAGAGAGAGAGAGAGAAAAGGCGTGTGGAGGATCAGGCAACTGGATTTTCTCTCCCTTTCCTTATTATGTTATGTTTTCAGCGATTTTAGCTGAATCATGTTTATGGTTGGCTAATCCTCTTAGCTAAGGCTAAGAGGTGAAGCTTGTAGTGTGATGGGATCCTTTTTATGACTTTGATTCATGTTTATTAAACTCTCTTTATGTTTAGTTTGATTATAAGGAACGCTTTTAGTTTTTAATGGTTTATTGTGACTTAAATTATAATGGATCTACAATAGCTTTGAGCATGTTCTTTTCATTATAGAGATTATGAACTTGGGAACCCTGTTGTTCACCATCGTCCCCTGGGCATGGTTGGATGATGGAATCCTTCCTAACGTTCACAATTCTCTCAGATTGGTTGTGGATTGGTACATTCTGTTGTTTGATTTGTCTCATGGGCATGGTTTAGTGATGGAGTCACTTTTAGTTATCATACCTCTCATCTTTTGAAAACTAGATCAAAGGAAGTTCAGAATTGATTTTAATGAAATATCTTCTAATTGGATGAAGATAGGACTCTAAATCCAGTTGTGTTCATGAATCAAGCATAGATCTCCCTGATCTCTACAAGTGGATCCTTGAAAACCCTAGTTTTGCACATTTGAGTTTTACAAGTTTTCGTTACATAGTTTACAATTATTCTCTTAAATTTTCCAGATATATATTATATCTTCTTCTAGTTCTAGTTCTGGTTACTTTCATAATATGTACAAGGTTTAGTCCCTATGGATTTGACCTCGGTCTTACCGAGATTATTACTATATTGTGACCCTATACTTGGGGTTGTGAACATGTTTTTGGCACCGTTGTCGGGGATTGACGGCTGCATTTTTCTGAGATTGACTAGTTTTAGAATTAGGTTAAGATTAGGATTTTCTGTTTGATTTTTAGAAACTAACCTAACTTTCCTGTTTTATAGGTTTCTGAGATAGACTTTCTAAATTGGTAATCTCTTTCTAATTTTTTTGTTTTTAGAAACTTTCTAATTCTAGGATTTCTTTTATTTTTTAAAAATCAACTTACTTTCTGTTTTTAGGTTAAAAACTTTCCTAATCAGTTTTAGAAACTTTCTATTTTTGGTTTTTAGAAACTTTCATTTTTAGAATCTAACCCATCTTTCTATTTTTATTTTTAGAAACTTTCTAATTTTAGAATTTCTATTTTTAAAAACTAACTTGTTTTGTTTTGTTTTGTAGATTTTAATTTAGGAACTTCTAATTTGGTAACTCCCTTCTAATTCTCTCTCTTTCTATTTCTAGATTTCTTATTGTTATAGGATTTTTCTTTTATTCTTTTTCTTTTAGGATTAGATTTAGAGTTAGGGTTTCACCATACAATAGTGGGTATGTCAGTATGTTGAGACGAACAAGAGATATTGGGGAGGGATGTATGATGATTATGTCAGAAACCACTACGTCTCAAAAATTTTCTGAAACCATCATCAAGAACCGACCAGAATATAATGCTCCACCGGTTAAAAGATCTTTTCATGATCATATGTGGGAGAACAATTATATCCCATGGATTAAGAGAATAGTGCGTGAATGTTGGGGTTGACAGAATTATGGGAGTGAGAATTATAATCAGCCATCAAACAAGAAGAAAACAATAAGAGATTATATTATGGCTGATAATATGTAGCAACAACCATTATATTCTCCACCTATGATCCATATGACTATAATCAGTGGAAACATTAAAATTGGGAAGATGAATCAGCGATACATCATATTGATAACTCTTTGTGTCCTTTATCTTTGAAACTAAATCAGAAATGATTCAAGATGAGTCACTGTAGGATGACATTTACGATTTTTCTGGCCTTAGAAAAATGATAGAAACACTTACATTGCGCATCAATAAGACATTAGAGGCTCGTTCGTCCTAGCTGTAACTCAATCTAGAAACATAATGCGAGGAAAGTAATTCTAACTCACTTTTGAAGAACTTCGTAATTTGGAACGAAGAGTTGGATTATGTTAATGAGTATATGGTTCAATTTTCTGAAGAGTTGATCTTGATAACGGTCTAGAGGAATAATCAAGAGACACTTTTGTCTTTCAAATATAATGATATTGACACACTTCACTTACATCAATGTGGGGAGGATCCACATTTAAATCAGACATATTAGATGAGTGGAGTAAGGGGGCTATAAAAGAAAATTGATCCGTCAGAGTTGATCTTAATAACAGTCTAGAAGGGTCGGTTATAAGGGGCTCATCCTCCACATTTAAATCAGACATGTTAGATGAGTGGAGTGGATTCTTATGACAGACCTACCCTTAGCTATAAAAGGAAAGAGAGAGAGAGAGAGAGAGAGAGAGAGAGAGAGAGAGAGAGAGTGGAGGGCATTATCAATGTGGGGAGGATCCAAGGACGTGTGGATCTAGACGTGCAGCTGTGAATGTGGGATGTGAGAGTAAGAGAGAGAGAGAAGGCGTGTGGAGGATTGGACAACCAGATTTTTCTCTCCCTTTCCTTCCTTATTTTGTTATGTTTTCAGAGATTTTACCATAATAATGTTTATGGTTGGCTAATCCTCGTAGCTCGGGCTAAGCGGTGAAGCTTGTAGCGTGATGGGATCCCTTTTTATGGATTTGATTCATATTTATTAAACTCTCTTGTTTCTTATTTGATTATAAGGAATGCTTTTAGTTTTTAATGGTTTGTTATGACTTAAATTACAATGGATCTGTGATAGCTTTGAGCATGATCTCTTCATTATAGAGATTATGAACTTGGGAACCCCGTTGTTCACCATCGTCTCTTGGGCATGGGGTGGATGATGAAATCCTTCCTAACGTTCATAATTTTCTCAGATTGGTTGTGATTGGTACATTTATTATTTACTTTATCTCATCGACATTGTTTAGTGAGTAACTTCTAGTTCTCATACCTCTCATCCAATTGAAAACTAGATCAAAGGAAGTTCAGAATTGATTTTAATGAAATATCTTTCAATTAGATGAAGATGGGACTCTAAATCCAGTTCTGTTTATGAATCAAGCATAGATCTCCCTGATCTCTACTAGTGGATCCTTGGAAATCCTAATTTCCCCACATTTGAATTTTACAAGTTCTAGTTACATAGTTTACAATTATTCTCTCAAATTTGCTAGATATAGATTACATCTTCTTCTTGTTCTAGTTCTGGTTACTTTTAGGATACATATAAGGTTCTGTCCTTGTGGATTCGACCTCAGTCTTACCACTAAATTGCGACCCTACACATGCGGTTGTGAACACCAACAGATTGACGTCTTCAAGAAGTTGAAAGTTGATTAATTAGTATTTTTTTTGGTCAAATTCATGAGTTTGTATATCATTTGTATGATTGGACTAATCAAAATTAAATTTATAAGAGAAGTTGGAAGTCCTTCTTAATGACTTAGGATTGGACCATTCAAATCATCCAATCAAACATCGAGATTGATGAACAAAATCGAATATAATATAGAGTGGTCCAATCATGGATAAAAGCCATTCCATCATGCTTACAACCTTTGACCAGATTATTCTAAGCATTCAATCAATGATTAGAAAAATTAATGGTTCTTATTGATTAAATAAAGAAATGTTTTGTCATTGATCTATAGCATCCACTGCATGGGACCCACCCTAGTTACCCCTTTAAAAATAACTTCAATATGGTAATCCTAAGAAAATAACCAATGCATAAAAAATGGACAGTCCATATGAATTATACTCGAAGTGGTCCTATCCTTGATATAGACTTCGATCAAGTAAGACCCACCTTTCACTGTCTTATCCCTCTTAAAAGAACAATCTAAGTGGATGATTAAAACCATCTTACCGATAACTACATGTTTCTTCCTTGGATGCAGAATTTGGCCACACGTGGTATATACGGGCATGCTAGAATCTACTATGTGGCTCGATTCCAACTGAGAGTATATGACCGAGATCTGAGAAGTCCGTTCGCCTAGTTAAAAATAGTCAGGGGATTATCGAAGGATAGGGTTCTTCTTTTGAGAATGAGTTGCATTTAACCTTCTGTATGAAAGGATTATTAAACACAAATGTAAACGAAAAGGAAACACTTACATTCGATTGCATGGAGAAACTATAAAAGCACCTTTTTTAAAGAAGGAAAAATTGGATTGCAATGGAAATCATCTAGGATATGAGTGTAGACTTGGATTACAACTACTAGATTACTGCTACTCCTACTGTAAGATTAGGCTACTTGGTTACACTTAGGAATGTAAAAGGATGATTTTGATAAGGAACATAAAATTGAAAGATGTATTTGATTGGTTTGTTTGATTGCGTTGGTATGAGACACTTCATTTTCCGTTGAATTCCTCTATTATTTATAGATCTCCTTGCATTAATCATCTAGATGCTTCCTCCCCATGTTCAATCGAGAAATCAATTAAATGAAAGAACTTTAAGTGATTAACTACTTAGTTGATCAAACTCGAACAATTCAAAATTCAATCTCTACCTTATTATTATACTCAAATCATTCTTAAGTACACAAACTTTTGTTTTCCAAATAGGTATTTACTTGAAAAATTGAAAATTTTCAACAATTTTTTCTTAGAAACTAAGAAAATACTACTTAGTTTACCTAATCCACACCCCTAAACTAAAATCTACATTGTCCTCAATGTAAAAGATATAAGCATTTAATACACATGAGGTAACGACAAAGAAAGGAGTAGTAATGGAAAGATATTAACTGAAGGAAGAATTGAGGCTTTTCCAAGGAACTTAACATGAAGATGGGGGAGCATAAAGACTAAATAAACGGAAAGTAAACTATCCTAATACTAAATTCTATGAAAGCAATAAACCTAATCAAAAACCCATAAAGTAAGGAATGTTTACTCAATCATGTTGTGGATTACTCCTCCGGCCAGTATCTTGATAAATTTCTCAATAGGTTTCTCAACAAGCTCATCTAAAATCCATTTTGGCAATAGGCTTGGATGCCCTAGAGCATGAATTTTCAAAGAAATTTATAGACCTCATCAAAAAATCATCGTTGAATCGTCCGAGGTATCCAAAGTATATATGATTCACCTACGATAAATAAATTTTCAAAGTTAGTACACCGTGGTGAATCAGAGGCTACAAGTAGATGAAATTTAGAAAAATTCTCAGTAGGTGGTGTAGTCTCCACACATTCTAAAGTTTCAGACTTCGGTTCAATTTTTAGCTCATCCTCCATTGATAGTAAACATTTGGGATCTATGAAAGGAGGTTCGTCAGATCCTCCTTTGATGGGCGGGGCTCCTACCTCGCCTATAGGATGTTGAACGCTTGAAGATCTACTACCCCTAGGTCAGCCTGACATTGTTAGGTCAGTGCTGCCTTGACAAGTCAGCTTGATCTCAACAGGTCGGCTCAGTCTCGACAGGTCAACTCGGCCTCGACAAGTCACCTCAGTCTTAACAGGACAGGTCGACAAACTACACTTTGATCAAGTCGGTAAACTACACCCAGGAGAAGTCAAACCGATATGAACCGTTGAACCAAGACTATCCCAAGGGAGAACTACTTGCTGAAGAGAGGATGACCTATAAGTTATGTCGACCCAACTATAGGTTGGCCCAACTTCCCCCTCCCACAAGCTCAATGAGCTTGACATGGTGGTTCTTACGAATAAAATTGCTCAGAAATAGAAAAATAAAAGGAGGGGGAGATGGAGCTCATCGGGAAAAGAACGGACAAGTCTCCGGCCTGATTGAAGAAGAAAATGGACGTCGGAAATCACCCAAAGAGGAATGAGAAGACGAAAGGGGGAAGAAGAAAAAGTACAAACAGGAAAGACCGTAAGGGTTAGGGCTTCCCTTTCATAGCAGTGTCATGTGGTGGTCATTAAAGATGCCCATCAATGTAACTCCGCATAATGCCCCCTCGACTACCACAACTCGACGCGTGACACCCCATGTGTTGCTTGACCCCAATATCGAGTACGGCATGCGTCACGACCTCGTTGGTCCATCGTAAAAATGACAACTTGGTGCCCCACATGACCTCGAGCCATGAAACGACATGCCATGATAAGGAATTGAATCGTTTCGACTTTCATGCTGGCCACCACACTTGGTATTAATGACAATATGACTCCACCTAGTCAATGTATAATCCAACCTAGCTCTGACCAACTTACTTCTTGAACCTCCACAGGTAAGCCCGAGAAGTAAGGGGGTCTCACTATTGAGGGAAAAATGGAAAAGCCGATAACTCGGCTTATGGAATGAACCAACTTTACTAAACTAGCGTGGGCCTAGTGAAACTAGGGCCTGATAAGGCTTCTATGTCCAAAAGCAGGCTAACCTTCAAGAAAAGTGATGAAAATGCAAGGACACTTAAATAATAAGATTATGAGTCTGCCCAAAGGTCGGCCGGAGGTCGCCAGAGGATGTCCAGAGGTCGGCTAGAGGACAGCCTAGAGGACGACCAGGGTATAGCCAAAGGATGGCCAGTGGTCGGCCAGATATCGACCTAACCTATTGGTCGGCCAAAGGTCAATCCTAGGCCAACTATAACCCAGTTAAAGGGCCTAGTGAAACCCGAGCCTGATAAGGCGTCAACATTTAGAAACATGCTGACCTCCAAGGAGGTAGATACAACTATAAGGACACTCAAAGAACACAGTTACGAGCCCATTTGACTATATATCAACCAAAGGTCGGCCATAGATTGACCACATGTCAATCCCAGATCGATTACTGCCCAGCCATAGCTCAGTTATAGCTCGACCATTGGATAACCATAAATCGCCCAACGTTCAACTACGGATCGACCTAACTATAGGTCGGCCCTACTATAGGTCGACCCGACCCGACCATAGGTCGGATATAGCTCGGCTATAGGTCATCACTATCTACAACGGAGGTAAATGATCATCGAGGGTTCAACTAAGACAAATGTTGATCGACCAAGAGGCTCGGTATTACCTGCTTTCACTATATCTGACACCTTCCCCTCCTGACCTTTCCCCAAACTAATAGTCTGGGAATTTCTCCAACGGCCTGAAGATTTCTCCCAAGATCTTGGGAGGATAAAATCACATCTTGGGGATCTCGGACGACCATAATCTCAAGAAGATCTCCAGCATATCAGCGGTCCTAAATAAGAAAGACTCCATGCGGTGTGATCTTCCCTCTTATATAAATAAGAGCATCTCTAATGGTGAAAGGTACACAAAATCTCTCACCTAAAATCCCTCAATACTACAAGACCCAGGTTCCTAGCCTGACTTTAGCATCGGAGGGTCCCCTACTCTAGCCAGTGTCTCCTTTGTCTTCTTCCCGTGCAGGTACTCAAAGGTTGAAAAAGGGTGGACCAGATTTTTGCATCAACAATATGAAATTTAAATCACGATAATTATGAGAGAGACTTGCCCAGTGCCATTCTTATCATGTTTTATAAGCTGTTGAAGCACATCAATTTCAATCGTTCCAGCCTCCCGGTACTACTTAATACCATAGAAAACTTTGATGGATACCCTCTCTTTTTTTCCCTTGTCCCAGCATTCCAAAACATGACCAAATGTCCCTGAAATAAAGAATAAAATTAACACTCAATCCTTGTATGACCTCACACCACAACCCAGATATAAATAGAACCGAAGTAAAAAAAAAAAAAAAAATTTTAAAGAAAAAGAAAAAAAAAAAGGGCCAAGGAAGTATTCAATGAGATACTCAAAATGCTACTTCCAATACCAAGGAAGTTACAGCCACAACTTCTTGACCAATGCTCAACCAATTAATGATTCTACCAACACTTCATCTTTATTTCAGTCAAGGTCCATCTACATTTAAACCATTAATAAGTGGTTATAACTTCTACGCAAGTAGCTACCATTTTGAAACTCAATTATAGAGACGAAAAATTCTGTAAACATGAACTTCATTTGAAAATGTGAGCTTCAGTTCATCGGTTAGATTATTAATAAAAATAAATAAATTTAAAATATTAAGGAAAGTTTGAGTGGACTTCTTAATATGAGTGGAGTCAGCATTCTCCCCATAAAGACCAGTGCATCACAACAAATCCCCATGAGAAATGCCCCCCCTTATGATGTGGATCGGAGATGCGACTTTTTCAGTATGAGATTCGAAAAGAACAAAAAATAAAAGAAGAAGAAAAGAAAATCTCTCCAACCGAAATGGTGATTTATTCAGAGACTAGTTTAAATGACTTGGAGCGTCCCAAATTCCAACTTGTCCCGATGCCCAAACATACCCACAGTGTCCAAAGTTCATGAAACCAATATCTTCTTCTTAACCTCGCCATACAGTTTTAAAAAACATTTTCCAAGAAAGAAAATAGCATAATCACAATAATTAGATAAAATAGAAAATTTATGTCACGCCCCAGACTTGGTAACCGGACCTCACAAGGAACCCGATGACCGGTTCTGGCCGCAACAGCCTCCGTAGTACCCCATTCTCGGCTCCTGAGATAGGTTCCAATCCTGGGATCCTACAAGGAGGATTTTCATAACAATGTAATCATCTCCAATATGAGCATACCCAAGATCACAGCAAGTAAATCTGAGAATAACAAAGGCACACATCATAAAATCTACTATAAATTTGAACTTTTACAAGCTTACATCAGGTCCAAAAGGACATACATAAGAAAACAGAAGAAAGAAGGAAGAGAATCTGCAACACTAGGTCCTCAGATCGTACACCTATCCAAGCTCCGCTGCTAAGACGCCAACTTAGGATCTCCTGCACACATCAATCGTGTATAAGCTTATAGAAAGCTTAGAGGGTGGTGAAAGTGTGTGACAATGGTGCTCAGAAGAAGATAGAGAATGTAGAAAGGAGTCACGATCAATACTAATACCACTAGCCTTACTAATGTGATCATGAACATAAAAAGCTATACCAAGACAGTATGATAATGTAAGAAGCCATACCAATGCTATATAGTGCAATGAGTAATGTAATGCAATGAGTACTGAGCGTTATGCCAAGGTGATGCATTATGAGGCTTACACAGCTGATGCAAATGCAATGCGAAGTAATGTCAGTGCTCATATCCAATACACATATCAAGTATATTTCCATCATAAGAAAATCACCGGGGTCCATTACACTACTGGATGACTGCCTCTCTATAGACCCCACACAGTCAAACAAGCATAAGAGACCTCACTACCCGCCTGTGGAGAGCTAATCACCAGCAAGGCCTGAAGGTAGTGGACCCTTTCACGAGCTGGTCAGACTCAGCCTAACAATGCCCTCTTACATCAGGCGAGTAAGGCCACACCCCTATCCAACAGACAACACGACAGTGAGAGTCGCGGCTTGACGGTATAAGGCCCTCGTGCACTTATATGTTTCACCCGGTCACGGCGCTGGAGCAGATCCTTGGTACCATGGAAGTTTTGAAAATTTCACTCATGGGCATCCTATGCACCCGGTATGCTCAAGTAATATTTTCGGTGTCTAAACATGGCCATCCACGATGTATCTGTGGAGGCTACAATCCTAATGAAGTAAGGGTGATAATGCTCATATGCTATGCAATGCTAGATGCATGAATCACACAATCAACCATGCATCAATCCCAAGCATCTAATGTGCTCGAGAGGGGATACTATGTCCATCGGGGAAAGTATCATGCAATGTCCAATGACACAATATGACCAAACACACAGTTTCAACCAAACATACAATGATGTACATGGTGATGAGGATGAATTCAGTCACACTGGTGATATGCAATGTATATTACATTCCTCCTATCCAAGAAGGAACCAAGACCAGGTACTTAGACAATATCTTTAAGGAATCCAACTTCTAGTGGGGGCCCTTTTTACCTAGAGTAACCCACGAGACTAAGTATACAAACTATGGGTCTAAGCGATATAGAAATGAGCCTAACAAGAGTCTGAGATGATCATCCAATCACTCTTAAATACAACCCGGCCTAGAGGGGTCCATAATGGGGACATTTAACTACCATTCCCCAAAAAGGCATATCAACCATGAACGATGTGGATAAAAGGCCCAAGGCATACTTTAAAGATAAAAATAAATGTAACCAACCATATATATTCCTCATAATAGGCCATAAAAAGATAAAATACTACTTTTAAATACATGGGCCCCAAGAGAGAAATTAAGGCCCAAGGCTCAATTTCCAATGGTCATAGAATCCATGCATTAAGTTAGACTTGGTGGGCAGCCCGCGTACACAATATACGACTAAATAAGTTTAAGTTTGGATGAAATGGGCCCAACTACATCAGCGCAATAACTTAGCAATTTAAGTGGGCAACCAAGGGCCCAATACTATCATTTTCTTAGCCCACAAGTCCATCAAAATGGTGGAAGTTGGCCCAATATATGGTTGGGCCAAGGTGGGATGACCCTGCCCACTCTGAGCCCATAGGATGTCCCAAAAAAAATCTGATCTAAGATGGGGTCCTCATGTGATCATTAAAGGTGACCCAAAAGAATGCACTGATTAATCCCAAAGATTATAAGAAAATATAAACATGTAATACGTACACAAGTTCTCAATATGGTGGGCCCCACAGCCAAATAAAGTTTTAACCATAAAATTGTACATTTAAGGCCCTTGATAAACTTTTAGCCTGTTTGACTTCCTGGATCTGCTAAGGTCCAGAAATTAGTTAACTATGTGGAAATAATCTCATGAAGGCCAACTATATTCATTGAGGATCCCACCATATGAAGAGTGTGTATATATCATGAAAAGATCAAGTGGGCCTGTTACTGGATTGTGAGTCCAGCAGTAACCCAAGGTAGAGAATACATCCATAATCGAGCGATCCAAGGCTTGGATGGCCTGGACCAAATATGCGTTAAGGTAGGTTCCACATACATACACATTAAGCCCTAAATAAATGGCCTAGGGTATATGGTGGGCCTTTAACCATCCATAGAGAAACCTATGGGCCTACCTTAGGATCACCCATGAGGACATTCAACCTCAACTGGCTTCCAAGAGGTAGCCCACCACTACTCATATAATATAAGGTCTAAAGCCCATGCAATGCATGGTCTACTAGGCCATACACCAAGCTCAACTTATAGGTCAAATAGTGGACCCTCAAGTAAGGTTTGGGCCCAACCACAAAGGTCATAATTCCACATATTATGGTGGGCTTCATGGGAAGCCCAGTAATTCATTTACATAGGCAAGTTTTAGATTTAACACAAGTGAGTTAGGCCTCACTTTTTGTAAGCCCCGTATCCTAGACCATACCGTTCCATAGACTTCCGCGGTCTTACCGGTTGAATTCCGGTAACCTTCGACCCTTAACCGATATTTGCGCGTGACCTTGAGTCATGCGTCGTTAACTTGAGTCAACTCAACCCAAGACCTTTACCGTAGCGACCGTGCCGTCGTCGAGATTTTGATACCGTGACTCACGCATCAAGGCAATACCCTGGTCAGGAGATGTGAGCCAACGTACGGTGCGAGAAAAATGCCGCGCGTTATGAAACTCAAGAGAATCTCTATGACTTGTCACATCAATCCATCAATCTATCAATCTCAACATGTCAAGTACATGTCAAGTACACATCACCTTTCACCCTTTTCCCAAGCAAGCCCCAAAAGTCAAAAAGTTCTTACACCACCTATACTTTTCATACACCTTTTACCCCAAAAGTCAAAAAGAGGCTCTTACACCCATCACTCACCACATCAATACATCTATCACCCATCTCTCTCTCCCTTACAAGTCTCTCTCTCATTTTCAAACTCATTCCCAAGCAAGAGAGAAAACTTCATATGAACCTCTCCCTCTCTTCCAAGCTCCAAGTGTGGCCCACCTTTCCATCCCAAGATCTCCCATCCTAGCCATCCATTTCTCATCTTCCTCCATCAAAGAGGAGCACAAGGAGACCGGCAAGCCGAGGGAGCAAGAAGATCAAGCGGTGGGTGATTTTTAGAATTTTATTTTCATTCATTTGTTTGATTTAAGGGCCACATGTAGTGGGACCCACCTTAATGTACGCTTTGTATCAAAGAGGGGCCCATAGTGGCGGGGCCCCTCCATCTTTACCAGTGTCTTTCTCTTCCTCTCTCTTTCCATGATCATGGCCCACTTATGATGTATGTATTTCATCCATGCCACATACCGGTGGACCCCATCTATGTGGGACACACCATGATGTTTTTATACCATCCCAACCGTCCATAGGGGAGGCCCACCTTGATGTGGCTAGGGGGGGGGGGGGGGGTGACTGCCAGTGGAGTGTGATCTGACGTGGGCCCACCTAGCCCCTTAGCACAGGTGGTAGACCGACTGAAGATACTCATTTCAACACTTGAGGCCTTAGTATCGATCCCTGTGGTGGTGGCTGACATGAGTGTGTACTAACATGGGTGCACTAACATGGGGTGCTTCTGCTAACCGTGGGGCCCATGGGACCCATCCACACCCTCCATCCATCCAGATGGGCCACACCACATGATGTATGTGTTTTACCCAAACCGTCTATAGCATCTGGATGGTGGGACCCACCGTCCGTGTGGGGCCCATTTTTAATGTCAGAATCATAGCTCAATTGGTAAACTGAGTGAAAGCTACCTCGTTCCAACGCTGGACCTACCCAAATTCATAGTTATCCCCTAATAGGAAGTGGTTAACGGTGAAGTGTGTATGGTTGCCGGGTCCGTGGGACCCACCCTATCCACGCCGTCCACCCATTTGATGACCACACCATGATGCGTGTGGTGTCCACCGTCCTTGGAAGGTGGAACCCACCCCCACGTGTGGGGCCCTCCCTGATGTTTAGACCGTCCAGGCCCTGGACGTCAAATATACCATATATATGTTATATTTTATATTATATATATATATATATATATATATATATATATATATTATATTATATTATATAATATATATACTACATCTAATATATATGTTGTGGTGGGCCTTGCATGGGACCCACCTCAGTTTGTTTTCAAAAAAAAAAGAAGAAAGAGAAATAAGATGTAGGAATGCAGCCACGCTGCAAATACAAGCAGCCACGTGCTGCTCTCTCTCTCTCTCTCTCCCTCCCTCTCTCCCTCTTAACGTCAATAATATGTAGGTCCCACATGGTGTATGCATTTCACAAGCCGTCCACCCTTTCTAACGGTGGGCCTTCCATGGTATTTATATGACTTCCAAACCATCCATCTATTTGGTGAGCGTGGACCCCACCTACTATAAAAGCAGGTCGGCCGGTGCACCTGCAACAGCTAAATAGCTGCTCCATTGAGCCAGCAAGTTCTGTGGGCCCATCGTGGCATGTGTTATATCCACCATGCCCATCTGTCTCTCGAGTGGGACCCACCGCTGATATATGTGATATATTTAAGTCGTCCATCCAGTTGGCTAGATTTCATTTAGGCATGGGATGAAAAATAAGATAGATCTATAGTTCAAGTGGACCCCACCTTGGTTTGTGGATGAGGCCCATCTTGATTTTATATGTGTCAGTCCATTGGGGCCCACTTTGATGTGGATGTAAGGCCCATGTTACAAGGCCCATTTGATGTAGTAGGGGCCCATGGGTTAAGGCCCATTGAGATATGTTAGGGCCTATGGGTTGAGGCCCATTTGATGCACATATGGGGCCCAATTGGCGTGGCCCATTTGTTATATATAAGACCCATGAGATTAGGCCCATTTGATGCAATCTAAGGCCCACGGGTTATGACCCATTGCAATGCACATAAGGCCCATTGGTGCGACCCATTGATGTGGCCCATTTGATGAATAAAAGACCCATTGATGTGGCTCATTTGATGAATTAAAGGCCCATATGATATGGCCCATTTGATGTATTTAAGGCCCAATGGGATGTACCTAAGGTCCATTGCAATGTGTGATCCCAGCACGGATTATGTAATGATGTTTACGACGATCGTGCCTTGGGAGCAATGTTGGTTTAACGTCCACATTGCGAGTATAATGTTGGTTGGATGTCTACATTTATAACTCTCCCTAGGGCCCATCGTTAGGCTGTACTTGTTGTGTATATGCCGTCTAGGTCCATCTACGTTGTAAGGATAGTTCATTACCTTATTACATGTTTAGTATAGTTCCACGACTCACGATCATACACATCATATGTATGCTTGATATGAGAAGTGATTGATCATAACATATGCCTTCGGACAAATTGTTTATGGGACCCCGATTGGGCGATGTTTCCCTACATGAGCGCACGATACTTGCAGGATTTCTGCATGACTGAATAGTGTGATTCATGCATTCGCATTGAGTGTCACGGTTACTTTACGCCCTAGCGACATCAGGGTCGTAGCCTCCACAGGCGTATCGTGGATGACAGGATTGGATACCAGAAATCTTATTCTACATGGGGTGCTATAGATATTCCTGGATAAAAGTCCCTAAACCCTTATGGTACCAAGAGGTTTCTCTAACATTTAGACCGAGTTGGTACAGGAGTGCCGAGTGCCGATTAACAGACGGTAGCACTTTTCACTGTGTCGTGCTCGATTGGAAGGGGGTTCTGCCTTACCCGCCCGAGAGTAGGGGGCAAAGCTAGGTTAAGTTTGACCAGCTCAAGGAATGGGTCCCCTATTGGCGAGTCGATCCCGATATTGGCAGACAGATAGTGAGGTCTCTTTCACTTACCTCATTCCACGCGATGGGGCGACGATCTGGTTTAGAGTGTACTAGACCCCGGTGATATCCTAGAGTTGAACTGTATTGATATGTGGACTTAGATGAGAATTGTATGCTTGACTTGCATCTTACATCGTATAGCCCTGGTATGGCCGACATCATTCATTTTTTGCATCGCATAGCTTTGGTACGGCTAATGGTATTCATGGATCCATCTGCATATTCTGCATTACTCTGATATTGCATGATCATACTATTACTTTACGCACACACTTTCACTACCCTCTAAGATTTCTATTAGCTTATGCACGACCGTTGCGTGCAGGTGACATTGGGGCGCAGCAGCGCTGAGGTAGGAGCACTTTGCAGATCATCTTGGAGTTTTTGTTCATCATCATTGTATTTCCCTTTATGCTCATTGTATTTGTAAAGTTTTTGATCATAGTAGAAATGTAATGGGGTTTTTGGTTGTTGTTTGTGGGTTATGACTTTGAATATGCTTATTACAAATCAAACTGACGTTGAAAATCCTCCTCGTAGCATCCCAGGATCGGAACCTAGCGAATGGGCGTTAGGAGTCGAGAATGGGGTTCCACGGAGGCTGTCGGTGCCAGATTCGGCGATCGAGAATTTTATGAACTCGGTTTCCGAGTTTGGGATGTGACACTTTTGGCCCAAGTATAGGGTCAATTTAGTGGGCAGCCAAGAGCCCAACTTCTTGCATATTATTGCCCTCAAACCCATCATAATAGATGGGAGAGTATAGGCCCAAGAATAAGGGGCCTATCCAAAAGAATTGAGTCCAAAAGGCCAAATCACTATCAGAAAAGGGGAGGCCATGCATATACTATATTACATAATGGGCCCTAAGGAATTGGCCCAAAACAAAAGTCATCCAATTCATACATTATGGTGGACTTAAGGTTAGCCCATAAGCTTAAGAATACACATGGGTAAGGCCTATACTAACAGTGTGGGCCTTTCCACATCAACCCAAAGACTTAGCAAGGCCCTCCACAATATACATTTATGTTGGCCTTGCAAGTCAGCCCATAATTATGCATTTTATGAGGGCATCAAGGCTAATAAATACATATGATCATCTTGTAGACGGCCCATTGGGCCCATAATGTAATAAGGTCAGCCCCTGCATAGTCTTGGGTTCAAGAAATAGGTTTCTAGCCCAAATGTCCCATAAAACTATCAAAAATCTGGTTAAGGCTAGCCCATATTATCACCTCAAAGATGGGCCTTAAGAGGCACTAATTACATCAAAAAAAAATGTCTAAGGAAAGCAAGGAGTGTATGAAGCACTCTCTCAAATCTGGTGTGCCACAATAGTCCCTAAACAATCAACCATGTAACAAATTTTAAGCCCCTTGTTGGGATTCCAGCCCACCCATTTCCTGGGCCTGCTGGAGTCAATAAATTTATTTAATTTAGATGGGTTACTAACCCATGGTGATCCACATATATCATAGTGGACCCTACCAGATAAAAAAGAGATATACAACACTTACTTCAATGGGCCATGCCATTAGAATGTAGGCCCAGCAACCCAAAGTAGGGGCGTGCCTGGGTATTTGGCCCAAAACTGATACAAATTGCAGGCCACACCACGGTCAGTACAGAGGCCCGATGGCCCTAAACATTTATAAGGTGCTCCTTTAATGGGTGGGTCAGACCCCCATAAAATTTTATAATTTTTGGACATCTAAAAATATTTTAATTAATTCAAATAAAACAATTTGTCCTGAAACTCGGACTGATCTGGACACCATATTATAGTGGGCTGGTCCAGCCACCACCATGGTGTGTACATGCGTCCAATGGCTCCAAAATTTTGTAGGTAAGTCCTAACATGAGTTTAACAGATCTCTATAAATGTTTACAATTTTTAGATACTCAAAATTATTTTAATAAATTTTAAGAATATAATCTGTCCAGGGTGAACTATTGCTGGAATGTAACTGTTCTGAATTTGGGCCATCCAAATGGGTAGGTTCTGGTCCATCAAAATTCTTAAAATTTGGACCCAATGTCTCTCATTAAACTTACATCAATATGAGACTCAGAAAGATGGCCCACCTTCTGAAAAAAATATTTTTAAAATTTTATTTTTATGGAACTATACTGCTGGTCTGCACAGCAGAATTTTTATGGCAGTCCACTATGTTGGCCCACCCGTTTGGATGCCTAAATGGGATCCATTAGCCCTAAAATTTTACAGGTAGGTCCTAACATGAGTGGGACACCTCACTACAAAATTTTAGTATTTTTAAGGTAGTATAAATATATTTTTTTATTTCATACAAATTATGGACAGCAAGATCTAGATTTTATTTTCCTGCTGCAGCAATGTTGTTGTCCCTGACTTGTGTATCCCATTAGAGTGGGCCCAGGTCTGCTAAAATTTAAAGAAATGTAAGGCTAACATCCCTGTATAAGTATACAACAAGGTAGGGTCTACAAAGGTGACCCACCATTTCGAAAACTAGCTGACATTTATGTTTTTCCAACAAGCAGAGTGGCTGGACAGTCCAAAAAATCTAGACCGTCCAACCTCCTTGGCCCACCCTTTTGGGTGATCAAACAGGGACGGGTGAGGGTGAGGTTTAACATACTCTTAGGTGGGATCCACACCTCAAAGAAAAGTCTAAGAAATCAAGAAAAATAATCCATAAACAATGCCTACAACCCATACATTACAGCATAAAAGAAACAATTCCAGCAATTTGGATAGCAGCATGTAATAGAAAGAATTAAAATATAAACATTATTTTTCATGGGATTTAACCCTAGAAATTTGTGTGGTGGACCACCCCAGTGGGCCCCACAGATATCCAGACCTTCCCCATCATCAAATACTCCTTGCATGTGCCCCATTTTGGTAGATTTTTGGGCCACATGTTTAAGGATGGACCGCTATGGGCGTCCAAGCTTATGGTTGGTCTGAATTTTTGTTGGCCTACAAGGTGGGCCACACATGCAAGATCAGAATTCTATCATAAAGAAAAATAAAGAATCGACCACAAGAGGAGGGGCTCCGTCACATCGAGGCCCTCCCCTTCATCAATCACACTATACATTCCTTCTATTCATATGCTACAACAAAGATCCACTACATGCATGTCCTAGATTCAAGATCAATGGTTTGAATGTCATCCCACCCATGATTCTAAGGTCTAGATGACCTATCATGCCATGGAATCCAATTAATCCTCCATGATGGGGCCCATAGAGGGAAAACCCCATGTATAGGCATGCATGCATCAAATAGGCCATTTGACCACAACTAATGGATGATGTATGATATTCACCATTAATTGGTGGGTCCTAAACATCCCATATATAAAAATAAAAGAGGTCTAAGAATATGAAAATAGAAATCCTAGATCCTAGGATACACCCACCTTAGATTGCTCCAAACTTGGACCTCCTAGCTCCTAGTACACCAAGGGATCCATATCAATGTGTGAGATTGAATTTAGATGGTTAGATTTAGAGGATTAGAGGGGAAATGGGACTAGAACTTTTTCTTGGAGAAAATGGGAATGAGAAGGAGAGAAGAGAGAGGGAGAGGAGAGTAGAGAAAATGAGAGAGAAAGAGAGAGAAACCTCTTTTAAGCTAAGTAATCATTTCTCTCTTGCCTTGGTTAGAGAAGAATGATGATTGCTATAGGGAGATACAACCAAAGTTATAGGGTTGGTAGGTTTTATAGGCTTGTGGGTAGTGTTTAGAGGTAGGTGGTGTAGGAATAGGGCTTAGGTAGTATGTGTGTGTGTGTGTGTGTGTAGTGTGTGTTGGAAATAGTACTAAGAGATGGAACTTACCTAGAAATCCATGTAAACTATCCCTAGGTGGACCACATGACCATGATCAAGGGTCACAAATTGCTCGGCCTACATCTTTTGATGGACATGTCAGATTTACGCATGAGACATGACGTTGGAACCGCGATGACGATGCAGTCGCAATAGCATACATTTCAACTCGATCCGAGTTGGGTCTTCATGACTGGACTTACAGATGACAGCAAACACTATCCAAGGGTCACGGGTCACTGGGATTCGACCGGTAGGACCATGAGACCAGGATGGACGGAATGCATACTCACACACACATGCACACATGCGAACTCAGGTCAGGTCTCACAATTTACAACAAAGAAATTATCTACTTACATAGTTTATGGCTCTATCAAACCATCAAATGCATACCAACTCTTTCACAGAGAGAAATAGATGGAGAGAGAGAGAGAGAGAGAGAGAGAGAGAGAGAGAGAGATGTTATTCATAATGACTATTGACAACCCCTCCCTCTTTAAGCAACAACCATAAATGATAATGTATCCTAGCCTTTGCCTCTGCTAAGGGAGTTAATCCATAGGGAGTTAATCATAATAATTAGATAAAATGGGAAATTTACAACAAAGAAATTATCTACTTACATAGTTTATGGCTCTATCAAACCATTAAATGCATGCCAACTCCTTCACAAAGAGAAATAGATGGAGAGAGAGAGAGAGAGAGAGAGAGAGAGAGAGAGAGAGAGAGAGAGAGAGAGAGAGAGATGTTATTCACAATGACTATTGACAACCCCTCCCTCTGTTAAGCAACAACCATAAATGATAATGTATCCCAGCCTCTGCCTCTGCTAAGGGAGTTAATCCATAGGGCTGCTAATGGACCGAGATCGGGCCAAGTGAAATCAAAATTTTGAATTGGCTTGGCCACAAGCCTAACAAGAATAGATCAAAAAACAGGCCGAAACAAACCCCGAGTTTGACAACCCTATCAATCCATATGCTAAGAAGAACCCAAATTACACCATCTTGGGACAAACAAAACATCAAGCATGTAGAACATAAAACACTTCTTTTAACCCAGGTCTAAAACCAAACATACGAGCACAAGCTTACAAGTTGTAGTGCTTAAAATATCAAACCAAATGGCACATTGACACCTTCTAGCTGAATTTTCTAACATGCATAATAAAACTAACAAATCAAGTTTTTCTTCCTACTCTCTGTCTTTTCTTTTCTTTTCAACAACCACAAAAATATCTTAGATGTCATTGAATAAAAACTCACCACCTATGTCTACTTCGGTGAGATTAGGTCCTACTTCAGCATCAGTTACAACCCATGTTTCTGTTAAAAGGCTTGCCACATCTTTGACAAAAATCTTTCTTGGAACCTCCAAGACCACATGTCAATCAGGATTTTTTAGATCTCTACAATAGACAACTTGCACAGTATGCTCCGCAAGAATAAACGGCTCATCACCCACTTGGTCTGAACTGAGAATATTAGACAAATTCACCGATCACAAATTCCCTTCAGCATTGAAAGAAACACCTTGATGCATCACCTTCACCCAATCACACTTTAGTAGGATCGGCTTGTACCCTTCTCGATATTCCAGTTTGATGATTTTGCGGAGGACTCCGTAATAAGGTACGAATTCATCCACTGGATTCTTATCCTTAGAACTAGATCGGAAGGTGGTCATACTCTCTGTGCTAACCCTAGTGTTCTTGTTCATTTTATTCTCTTCGTAATCCTTGGTGATGAAGAGGAAGCCGTTGATACAATACTTAGTGTACTACATAGCAAAAGCCTTTGAACCCCTAACTATATCTCTGAAGATTTCATTACTAGATTCATTCAAGTCCATCTGTTTCTTCAACCAAGGTATGAACTCATCATCACTCACCACCTTTGTCCTCTTCCCGACAACTACATTGTGTTGCTTCAAGAAATTAACATATTTCCTGCACGTTAAGAAGGTTGTTATAAAATTAATAATTTTTTTAAAAAATGTTGGCACAATTTTGTTGAATCAAATTTACAAAAATAAAAAGAAATAAATGAAGAAGACATATACATATAAGCTAAGTCTAATTCATACCCTTTTCATGTCTCATCGTTGGGTTGACTATTCAGTACCCAGGTGCGAGACTGTTCGTACTTAATACCTTTTAAAATGACACTTTAACTAGGACTAACTGGGCCAATTGCATTAACATTGAAGTCATCAATAATATCTTACAACTTCGGCGTGAGTGAAATTGATCTGTCAAACCGCTTTTCCAGTTTCTCTAAGAAGCTTGTATTATTTTTTCCTTTATACTGGTTGCAGTATATAAGTGTCTCCTCTTGAATGTATCATTCTGTTATACAATCTTCAGGTCATATCTTATTGCGGACATATGCCTTAAACGTCTTCATGAACCTAAAAGAGTTAACGACACATTAGAAAATGTAATTACAGATGTTGGGTTGGTTTATTTACATTAAAACCATATCATACCTTTCGAATGGATACATCCATCGATTGTAGAAAGGACCACATACGTGAGCCTCGGAAGCCAAGTGGATAGGCAGATGCATCATCGTAACAAAAATTGAAGGATTGCATGTAATCTCAAGCTCAGATAACGTCCTAGCCATGCCCTTCTCGAGAGCTATTAACATTTCAATATCTATGGTTGGTGAGCATAGGGCATTGAAAAAGGTACTAAAGATTCTAATTATAGTGGGCATGAGCTTACTATCGTTGAATGTATGTTGGATTAAAATTGGAAGCAGATGTTGCATCAACACGTGGTAATCATGAGACTTCATTCCCTTTAAATCCACACTATCTTCCTTTACAATGTTCTTCCAATCCCCACTAAAACTGACCGGAACACGAAGTTCACGTAAAGTCTTAATGAATTTTTTTTCTTCTTTTCAAAGGAAGAAAGGACCTCATTTTTGGATTACCTTGCCATTAGTATTTTCTAGCCATAGACGCTTCTTAATTCCTAGCCACTTCAAGTCTCTGCTTTCATTAGTGTCATCCTTGGTTTTACCCATTGTGTTCAACATCACTGCAATAAGGATTTCACATACATGCTTCTTGATGTGCATAACATCAAGTTTATGGCGTACAGGAATATCCTTCCAGTACTCCAGATCGTATAAGATGGATCACTTCAAGAAGCATGTTGATTCAGCATCATCAGCTTGTTCTCGTCCTCCTTTTGTACCCCTTTTGTTTCCTCTTTCCCATCTTCCCCCACTACACATTAAGTTTTGAAACGATGCTTTCGACCTCAATCCTAATTAGACGAATCAATTGTGGTCGTAACTCCACCTTATTGAAGGTGCCTGCACTTGTATCCTTTCTGGCCTTATCTTTTAGAGGAAACCATTGTCTGTGACCCATATATATGTTTTTCTTTCCAAGGTGTATTCACAAGGAATCTCTTTGGGGACCACACGTAGGACAACCATACTTACCCATGGTCCTACAACTCGAAACGTTACCATTTGCGGGAAAGTCATAAATTATCCACAAAAGATGGCACGTATGTTGAACCTATTTCCATGATATGCGTCAACTATCATGATCCCTTTTCGCTACAACTCTTGTAACTCAGCAATTAATAGCTCCAAATAAACATCAATATCCTTCCCTGGCTATCGTGGTCCCTCAATGAGAAAAGTGAGCATAGTAAACTGCGGTTTTATACATAACTTTGGTGGAAGGTTATACGTCACAGATAAAACAGGCCAAGAACTGTACAATGTACTGAAAGTGCCAAAGGGGTTAAACTCATCTGTGGCTATACCCAATCGAACATTGCGAGACTCTGCTGAAAAATCCTTATACTTGTTGTTAACAAACTTCCATGTGTTATAATCCATCGGAGGCCTCATCTTTCCACTCTGCATTTTTTCGATTGAGTGTCAGGTCATCTCCTCTGCAACCCATGGCACACTGTACATTCTTTATATCCTTGGTGTTAGTGGAAAATACCTTAACACCTTCGCATGTACTTGAGATCATCTCGACTTCGAATCAAATTCTGTCTTGTACTTAGAAGTACCACAGTTTGCACAACTCATCTGCGTCTCATGGTCTCTCTAGTATAACACGCAGTCATTTAGACATGCATGGATCTTCTGGTAATCAAGACCAAACTTTATAATGATCTTCTTTACTTGGTAGGTATTAATTGGGGTCTTATTACCGGATGACAAGATACTCTGGAGTAGTTGAAGAAGAGCCGTAAAGCTTTGTTCACTTCATCCACGGTTCACCTTTAATTTTAAAATTTATACTATGAAAGTCAGTATAGTGAATTTTTAACAACCAGGATAGAGCTTAGTCATTGCATCTCATAAATTTGCTTCAAACTCATTGGTTGAAGCATCTCCATCAATAACTTCAACTTCGGGGGCTATATTGGGTTCATCTTGAATAACTTTGTTCAGGTTGTTACAACCGAGGTCTTCAACAACCGCAATGAAAATGTTATTTATTTATGCCACACTATGGTAGTGGTGAGAAGTTGGTGTGCATTCGGTACACTTGGGCGATGCATGCTCATTGTGCATGTTCCACACCCTATATGTTGGATTAAATCTATATTTAATCAGATCTATAACCACATTATCGATTGTGCAGGGTAAATGTAGACATCTGCATCTGGTACATGGACAATGAATGCTTTTTTCTACCAGGAAGATGTTCTTTTACGAACTTCATAAAGTTCATCACACTATTTATAAATCGTGGGCCTGGGTAATGTAGAGTAATCCACTCCCTGAAGTCCATTGGATATGACCTGTAGGTAGGCACACAATTATACCTAATTCATAATCCAACTAACTTTGACAACATTTATAAAAATAAAAGATATACAACCAACCTTATATAACAACTTGCAACTTAACTTACTAGGAACCGTCATGCACCATAATATCTTACGACAGAGTGGGTTCTGAGGAGTTACAAGTTGGATTTATACAAAAGAATATAAATGAAGAAACATAAATATAAATTAAGAAAAACTGTAGGTAGGCACATGATTGTACACCTAATTCATCATCCAACTAACTATTGATAACATTTATAAAAATAAAAGATATCTAACCAACTTTATAAAACAACTTATAACTTAACCTACTAGGAACCGTCATGCACCATAATATCTTACAGCAGAGTGGGTTCTGAGGAGTTACAAGTTGAATTACTACAAATTATACCTGATGAAGCAGGTTCTTATCTGCAGCAGGAGAAGTGGACTTCTAACAAATAGGATTATATTCCTGAAAGAAAATAAGCACCATCTTTCAATCCAAGCTATATCAAAACATCACAGATACATGGTTAATATGATTAACAAGGCTTTTAACATTATATAAAAGCACTTGATGCACCACATAATCCATTGCATTGTCAGAATACATATTGAATCACTACAACAAAATCGGTGAACAGGAACATGTAAAATTTTGGTTCAGAAATGGCTTTAAGCCATTTCTGATCGGAAACAGTTTTGAGTCATACTCCACTTCTGAACCATACTTCAATTTTAAGTGGTTACTTTCACTGTTTTGTTTGTGTGTCTCAATTGAGTGTCAGATATTCTTAATTTTAATTATTTTTTATTATTATTTTATTTTAAAACAAATGGACAAAATGGATTTAGTTATATACCTCTCATTAGACCCCACAAGGCCCAAGAGGAACATTGCTCTATGTGTACCACAGACTATCGATTGATTCTACTTATTTTCTTATGCCAAAAGCCCTAAAACCTCCATTTCGCAAACCGCACCTCCGTCTCCCTCTCTTTCGATCTCCCTCTCCCTCTCCCGCTAAATCTCCCTCTCTTTCGATCTCCCTCTCCCGATCTCAACCCTCTCTCTCGATCTCCCTTTCCTGATCTCAACCCTCTCTCTCGATCTCGATCTAAAGAACTTAGCGACGTGTGTGGATCTCGTTTCTCTTTGGTAGCTGCTCGTTTGGGCAATTTTGGTAATTTCTAGGAAACATCGAGTTATCCTTTTGTATAGGTATGGAAAGAATGTAAGTAATCTTTTGGATTTGATGCGTTTCAGTGCTTTCCCTTGCAAAAATCGAGTTTCATCAGTGAAACATTTTTAATGCAGTTGAAGTGAGTGGATTTAGGAGATTTCGGTGCTTGATTTGAAGGTTTTTGCTCAACGTTTGAAGTTTTTAAAGTAAGTCGATTGAAGATTTTTGAATTGGATTGCAATGCATTAATCTTATTCATCCGATCTACTTTTGAGCTTGATTTACCATTTCGATTCTTGGCTTTGAAGGTTTTGAGCTTATTCTTGTAGAAATTGAGTGATTCTATTTTGTTATGATATGAAATCTGTTCATTTAATGTGGTTGAAGCCGTTCATTTTATCATAGGGTTTTGACTCTTTGATTTGAAAGTTCTGAAGCTTCCTATTGTGGAAGTTAGTGAGATCTGCTTAAGTTTAGAATGTTCTTACTGTGGAAGAAAAAAAAAACTATCTACATGCATTCAGACTAATTTGCAATTCCCCCCCCCCCCCCTATTTTGTCAGTGAACTTGCGAATTCGTTGCAAGTATAATTGTTTCTATGCTCTAAAAAGTCTCTTGTTCTTCTTTGAGTCATTATTTTTGTTTGTCTAATGTTATTTTTCAATTTTCATTTATGACTGGATTGATATTTATTAGAGCAAAACAAAATTTCTTATGCATTGCTGTTTTATGTTTTTCATTAAACATATCTCAATTTTCTGTGAGATTTTACACTTTTTACGTATTTTGTGTATCTCAATTTTGCATTGTTTGGTATTTCTGGGTTTTTCAGTGGTTTGTTGTGGACATCTTTGCTTTATATCTATCTTCTTTCTTTATCTCGAAGTCCATGAAGAGGGGTAATGATAGTACTATATGAAGACCGGGGCACATAAATCATTCACATCATTTATTTTTGTTAATTAAAGTATAGGAGATTTAAAGGACTCGATATCTGTAGTACAAGCTTTTGTCATGCTTGTTTGTATGGTTTAACCATCTATCTGTTTTTAGTGATTTGCATAATTGACACTTGAAGTTCTTGCACTGAAAAGGTTTAAGGAGCATCTTTAGAAGTTCATCGTTAATGGTGAGGGTGAAATATGAAGATAAATGAAAATGGTGGGACCATTTGGAAGCATTAATCAAATACACGTTCCTCTGTATCTTACATTATTGGAGCACAGTTGTATTTTTGTCGAGCTTGTATGCATTCATGTCCATATAAGTGCATTTTATTGCTTCTAAATACATGACGTGAACCCAGGTCAAATGCACTTAAAATGTTCTTAGATGACCTAGATTCAATTAGATGCATTTTGTACATTAATATGAATGTTGAAGCTTTGTATTAGATCTGGCCTCCTTCTAACACTTCAAACTTTCACCTTTTTCTCCATTCAATGTGGATTGTTGTTGTATTTTATTTCTTAACCATCCATTTTAAGTCTTAGAAACTCTATTCATCTCATACTTTTTGTACAGGGCTTGAACGAGATTAATCTCAATGCCGCTACAATTGAGGAAAGCAACGCAATGGCTCTTGCCATAGTACCACCTGGTAGGTTGCATAGTGAAAATTTTCAGTAAATTGATTTAGGGATTGTTTGGGTGGGAGTAGAAAACAAAAACCTCATTAAAAGGGATACTTTTTTCCATCTTTTTCCAATCCAAATTACAAGCTGCGATAAAGATGTGGTATCTATTCTTATCTCACCATTGATTTGGGTGGGTCTCTCATCAACTAATCAAAATCATGAATTCCCAACTGATTCAGCCATTTCTGGTTGATGGCACTCAAAGGGACCATTTTGCTTTTGTATCTTCTGCCGTGGTTGATTTCTATTATGTTTTACTAAAGCCCTTGAATTAAAAAATAAATAAAATGCAAGGGATGATTCAAAGCCTCGTGGATTGTCATTGAGTGGGTTGGAAGTCAGTTAAAAACGGGGGAATTAGCTGATATATCATGTGCAATAACCAATATGTTTCCATATCCTAAGGGTATAATACATTACGCAATAATGATATGGAATGATTTCTTATCAAGGTTAAGAACAAGAGAATTGATTCTTATAGAATGATTTCTTATCATGGTTAAGCATAAGAGAATTGATTCTTATATATTAATGCAGCAACTATGGATTAAAGGTGACACTACCTAATGCATCTGTCCATTGTAATGAAAATATCAAATGAATGGTTTTGATCTCATCCATGCAAGTCACTTGTATAGGAATAACAAGGTGGTAAATTGAATCTACTTCCCTTTAGTTTACATTATGAGGTGCTTTAAATTAATAAGGGTAAAGTGAAAATGGGTCACAAATACGTTCCTATTTGTGGCTATGTCAGGACTAGACCTTTGTGTCAGGATTAGACCTGATCATGTCCATGACACACAAAATTGCATTGCCTTTCAAAGAAAAGAAAAAATCAATTTGATACCTTATTTCTCGAGCCATATTCTAAGTTGCCATTGCATATTGTAGGGACAAATGTAGATCCAGTGACCTTTAATCCATTAAAACGTGCCATAGAATCTCCCACAAAAAGCATGTTTAATATTCATCATTGAGTTTTAAGTGAAACATCCAAGCAATTCCTAGTTATAGTGAATGTATTTACTCCAACAAATTTCACAGGAAAGTATGGGAAGATCCCCAAAGAACTGAAGAGAAAAGGGCATGCAAGTTTATCAAAAGAGTTCCATGCATCTGTTTGTATCCATAGCATGCCTATCTGAATCTAGCTCATTTTGTGATTGGGGCTTTGTACACGTAATGGATTCCAAAAGGCTACATATAATCCTAGAAAATGGGATTCCAATTGTTAGCAATCAAGTAATGGAAACACTTTCAGTTTCTCTAAGATTTAGGCTATGTTTGGATGTATTGAATTGTGAATATTCATTTTTACTCAAACTCAACTTGCAGCCTTGTTCCTTTCAAGTCGAATTTGAAAGTAATGTAATTACAATTTGTGCTAGGAAACTATAATATGATTACTTCCTCTTTAATGTGATATTGCAATTCAATGAGCCAATGTATACAAACACACATTTGCACATGATGCTTTAGATATGAGGTGTTCATGCACTTACCAAACTAGGACTCTGCTTTATTATGTGCAGCATTCTATTGTAGATATGCGTCCTCAGCAGAGAATGATAGAATTTATGTACTATTCAGGTTCTGATAGATTTTGAAATGCAGGAATGGAACTGTGATGGGCAGGTCTGCTATCTAAAAAGTTTGGTATGGAATCCATGGTTGCCAAACATGGCCTAAATGTTTCAAATGGTTGATGCATGGGGAGGATGGAGTCTCTTACAAGCTTTGCTTCAAATGCTAAAGAGAATAGCTTCTAAGCATGGTGTCTCTATCCCTACTGTTGCTGTGAAATACATACTAGATCAGGTAATTTCATCTTGACCACTAATTCAAATATCACATCATTGATTCCTTCCCAATTATAAATTTCCCTTTCCAATGACCCATGGAATTCCCAATTCAAATATCACAATTGCGTCAGTCGTAAGAACTAAACAACTTTTATTCTGCTTATTGCCACGAGTCTCATTTGGATATGTGGAAAATTCACGTCATTGCTCAATTGAGATGTTTTGATTTCCTTTAGTATTCTCTTCAATAATTTTAACTTTGAAGCTTACTAGATTTTTGGCTTTTGTGGTTTCTTCTCTCAGACGGTTCGATTCAGATTATCTCTGGGAAAAATGATAATTTCATGGTACTTTCTTCCAAAATTGTATATTGCACTCTTTTATCACCACCATTGCTGATAATAGGATATTCATGAAGTCATCCTTTCAATGGGGTAGTTTATTTGTTTTCACATGATGTGGCCAATACTTTGGATTCAAATACTTTTATAATGTACATTTCACATTTAATTACGAAAACATCTTTGAATGGGGAAGTTCATTTCGTGTTTCTAGATGTACCCAATAGTGGGTATATTTTGCAGTGACATTTTTTTTTCTCTTATTCCATATGATTGTTTGCTCTGTAACATGTGTTCCTTTTGGTGGCAATATTCTAATCTTTTCTTATTAGCAGAGAACACTGATGAACCAAGAAGTCTGAACTATGTAGTTAGTCCAAACCTTTAAGCCAATATTAAATGAAAATGGTGATTTCATATCTAGGATAAAATCTGATTTGCATTTGTAATTTGTCAACAATCTCACAAGTTCTCATTTTATTGGAACCTGAACCAAGTCGAAGTTCCTAACCATCCACTCTTTGGCATTTTTTACAGACTATTGCTATATTTTTCTTCCTTAACCGTTTACTCTAGGGACATTGATAGAAAGACCAAGAACCTCTATCAGAGGGCATCTTCCATCCACACCAGCTTAACTGCCGCAAGTGCAGCCCCAGAACTGCAACAGGTGCAGGTTAACTGCAGCAGGCCCATGTGATTCCTTAGGTGCTTTCAACACCTTCTTAGATTTAAACTGTTGTTCTTACATTAGAGTTCAATATCATGAATGATTATATGCTGTCAGGTTTGTGGTTGTGTACAAAACTCGCTTGAGTTCTCCTTGAAAACTGCTTTGTGGGGTCTTGGGCAATAAATAATATCAACATAAAACCTCCATATTTTGCAGGTCATATAAGGATTTTCATGGAATTTCAATCATACTTAGGTTGGTCCCAGCAGTTACAATCATTGCTTTTGCTGTGTGGGGTCTTGGGCAATGATAGTAATTGGAAAAGGAGCAACACCTATTATGTTTTGACCTCTTACCTGCAATCTTAGCTACTGTGGACTGGAGCAACACTCATTTGCAAGTATTATTGATTATTAACATTACCTTGTTGCTTTATTATCATTCCCACTCTACAAAATGGGGTTGGCATGACACCTGTTAACTACTGGTATGGGGCTTTCATGCAGGGTGCTAGATCCAGTAACTCTACCATCAGAAGCAAGCCAAGCTGTTAAGCAACGACTTATGAATTTTGTAAGATCATTATCAACTATGATGGCTTTTGCATATTGTCTATCAAGGTGAGTGTGTTTGTTGTCACTTTCCTTAAGCAACAGTTTGGTGAGGTTGCTGGTCTAGTGATAATCTAATTTTTTACTGAACAGTGACAATCTAGTTTTTTCTTGACATTGATTTCAAATCATATCTATCATTGTTGTTGGCTTGCAAAGTTCTTTTAGTCATATACTATTCTGATATATGAAGTGGTTTATTTCCATTGATTGTAGACCTAGACCAAGCTGGTCTAATGGTCATGTTAGCGACAACATTGTTTTCATTTTTTCCCCCTTTCTGACCACTTTCTCATACTTGTATAAGCCAGTTAAGACATTTCATGGTTTTCCGTCAATTAATTTGGAAGTTGGGGGTTAAATAAAAAAATTTTCCTAGTTATTAGTGATTTGGTCAACTACCAGTAATTCAATTCCATCCTTTGACAGATCGTGGAGATCCTCGATTATAGACCAGTTGAATCTCAAATTTCATAAGATTTGAGCTTCCTTAAAATTCCAAATGTTCATAGGGAAGTAGTTTTAAAATGAAAAGATATTGATGTATGGTTGGATGTTGTCGTTTCATCCATATTCTGCATGACCAATCTAGGAGGCAAGATTATGGTGTTCTAGGCATCTATTAAGGTTATTTATCAGATTGAATTTTGTATAGGTAGCATGTGTGTCAGATCCAAGCTGATCACCTGATGGAGAACGCCTTAAGATTGGCTGGAGCCTGGAATTCATGCTGGTTGGATGGTCCTAACCCTTCATTTAGAGGACTTGAGGAAGGTACATATGGGTCAAGAAATAGGTCGACCAAAGTTCTCTTGATTATACATGTTTTGTTCCAAAGAATCCTCCTGTTCGTTCAAGATTCACCATGCAACATACACGTAAATCAAATTAAACCATTCAAGTTGTGAACCATAGACCGAAAGTTATATGGAATTGATTATGTAAATAGCTAATTGGTAGATATTTATTGGATGGTTCAAATGAAAAAATTTAAATGGACCATAGACAACAAAATTTTTAGAATGTGAACATTTAGGTTGGCGCAGTTAAATATTCTTTTATATAATTTTTTTTTTCTTTCTTTTCGGATTTCAGCGTTGTGGATCCTCTAATTGGTGGATTCTAATAACATGATCACGAGTGGAAGAAAAACCCCACCCAATGGTATGAGATTTGAATTAAAAACAGATTTGGAAATATAACTATTTGGGAGTGATCTTATTTGTATGATTTCATATGGGTTTTTGAAATCAAATGAAAATAGAACTGTTTTGTTTTTGAATTCTGTTTCCCAAGAAATCTATTGCCAAAAAATGGTTCTTTTTCTTTTTCTTTTTCTTTTCTTGTTTTCTCCTCTTCTTTGGGTCATCTTATTTGGATTTTATTGAAATGCATTTGGAAATAGAACTATTTCTTAGTGATCTTAATTGGGTTTCTTTTCCTTTCTTGCAGGGAATCAGTTATGCGAAGTCATTCTTTTCTAAATTGGGTTTGTGTAGATTCAAGTTTTTCAAGCTGGGCCACTCCATCCATAGCCTAGAGTGGGCTATTTTCTGTTGTTTATATATTTTGAGTGTTCTACTATCTGTTGATTCTGCCCTCTTCCACTTTTGGGCATGTTTGGATGTGCTATGGAATTGGATTTCAATTTTAGTTTGATAAATTGAGAAAACCAAATTAGAGTCTCTTGTCAGCATTCATATTGAGGATCTGGGTAGGTAACTTTGAAAATTTCTCGTCCGAATATATTATATCTGTGGAGACAAGCATTTGTTGGTGAATAATCCATGGTAAATTATTATTATTTTTATTTTTTTAAAAAAAAAATATATTGACATGCTATTCATAGCATATTGCTTAGTTAATGGATTTCCTTTTCACTGCCCACAACTATGAACATTTTTGGGGTTGTTGAATGTATACTCCATTATTTGTGGCTTTAAATGTACAGTTGAATGGATAACCATAGGCAACATAAGCAAGCACCATTTTCAAACTCCAATGATGGAACTTTACTTTTTTCATCTGTTTCTTTCCTCTCTTTTATTTTTTTTCCTTCTTCAAGTCACACTGATGAATTTGCATAGCAGATTCCATATTGTTCTATAATCAACAATAACTTTTTGTTAATGTATGAGCTGTGTAGTTGTGTAGCATATTCAGATTACGGAACTCCAAAATAAAAAATTAACTATCTCCTCAAGAAGCATTGATCTTAATTTATGGAAAGGCCCCTTGATCAGATTTTTGTTGGAGATATATGGTTGTGGTTGTTCATGAATTCTAATGCTTCTATATCATCAGGAAATCTCTAATGCTTTTATTTCATTAGGAAATCTCAGATGATTTCCATGGTAGCAATGTTATGTTCATCCTTAGAGTAATGACTCCAACAGAAGGATGGATTTTTTTTCTTACTTCTTTTTAAGCTTTTGCAATGTAAATTGGGTTTTTGAGTTGAGTCCACTCTTTTAATGCTTATACAGGTTTTGAATGCATATAATGCTGGTGCAAGAATAGTCGAGGTCAACTTCATCACTATAATGTAAAATACGTGTTTGAGTTGATTCCTGACATTGTGGAGCTCTTATTCTGCTTGACTTTCATTGAATGATGTTTTTTTATTTTGAAGTCTTCCATTGCATATTTTAGTTTTTCCTATCAGGTTTACAAGTCAGATAAATAATGCTTCAGATTACATCATGGTTGTTTTTACTATCTTTTGATTCTTAAATAAATATGGCTTCAAATATATTTATTTCTTTATTTATTTATTTTATTTTATTTTTTATAGCAGGTTTTTTGGTTTAAAATCATTTCGAAATAAGAAAAAATATCATTCTCAAATATGACTGTTGGCACCAGAACGGTTTAAAACCGTTCCTAAAATTCCGTTACCCAAAACGGTTCTGAACCATTCTTGTTTTTTTGCAACGCCTCATTTAGAAACGATTTAAAACCGTTCCTAAATCATCTAGGAACAGTTTTAAACCATTCCTAAATGACGATTTTGGTGTAGTGAATATTTGAAATAAGTTAACCACTTTGCTAAAAAGAAAACAATTAGGGATGATTTCTTTTTGTGAGCTAAAGGAAACACAATCATGAAATAAATATTAATCATAAGGGCATTGAGTAAAATAACACATTTCTGTTATCTTCTCAAGTTAGAAAAGAACTTTGTACTCTATCTTTTGTGCATATCAATAAATTTTTGATCATACTCGTTTCTATTAGACGAGTTAATTGCCTCTATCTAGAGGTGCTAATTGTCTCTATCCCATTCAATAATATACCATGTAATGTTCTCATACAATTTATATGCGAGTCGAAATTTCGGCAACACCTCCCCATATTCTCCAGCTATATGTAAATAGTTGTCACATGTAAGCCATTATACATGGATAGAGGAAACCGATTAGTAAAGAACCACATATCCAGAGAAAATATAGGGATACACTACCAAATTTTCAACTACATGTATATTAAAAATAATGATGACCTAAGTACATGGTATAGTAGCGAAATGTCCGAAACGGGACAAATTAGGAATCCATAAAGAACAAGCATTTTCAGTCAAAGGAATGTACTTGTTCAATATAAATTCCTAAATGGGGGGGGAGGGGGGATACATTGCTAAACCACTAGGTGACGTAAATACTAATTAACAACATTACTTAATAAAAAATTATAAGTATAAACATTTAGAGAACAAATATCAAAATATATATTAAAAAGAATGAGATAATGGGAATAGCTTCGAAAAGTCAGAAAGATATGATATGTTGCTATGGCATCCAAACTGTAGGCTTTTAATAACGAGTTCATCATACTAAAAAAATCAAAGCACAAGACGTTAATAATAGAACCTGGATATCAAATTTGGCTTCTTTTTTTTTTTCAATTTTCTTTTACTTTTTTACTTTTCTTAAACTTCATAGTAAAAAGTTCTATAAAGCAATGGCATAAAGTAAACAAATGAGTTTGAAAAAAAAAAAACTTGGGAAAGGATGAAAGCTCAAAGCAAAAATAAGAACATTCATGGAGCATGGCAATTCGGTCTTTGGAAACACAATCTGGATTGCTCTCATTATATATGACCTATAGGTAGGTACACAATTATACCTAATTCATCATCCAACTAACTTTAACAACATTTATAAAAATAAAAGATATATAGTCAACCTTTATAACAACTTGCAACTTAACCTACTAGGAACCGTCATGCACCATAATATCTTACGGTAGAGCGGGTTATGAGGAGTTACAAGTTGGATTTATATAAAAGAATATAAATGAAGAAATATAAATATAAATTAAGCAAAACTATAGGTAGGCACACGATTATATACCTAATTCATCATTCAACTAACTATTGACATCATTTATAAAAATAAAAGATATCCAACCAACTTTATATAATAACTTGTAACTTAACCTACTAGGAGCCGTCATGCATTATAATATCTTACGGCAGAGCAGGTTCTATGGAGGCACAAGTTGAATTACTACAAATTATATTTGATGGAGCAGGTTCTTATCTGCAGCAAGAGAAGTGGACTTCTAACAACTAAGATTATATTCCTGAAACAAAATAAGCACCATCTTTCAATTCAAGTTATATCAAAATTATATGGTTAATTTGATTAAAGAGGCATTTAACATTCTATAGAAGCATTTGATGCACCACATAATCCATTGCATTTTCAGAATCCATATTGAATATTTGAAATAGGTTGACAACTTTGCTAAAAAGAAAAGAATTAAGGATGATTTATTTTTGTGAGCTAAAGGAAACATAATCATGAAATAAATTCTAGTCATAAGGGCATTGAGTAAAATAATATATATTTCTGTTATCTTCTCAAGTTAGAAAAGAAGTTTGTATTCTCCCTATTTTTTTGTGAATATCAATAAATTTCTGATTATACTTGTCTCTATCTAGACGAGCTTTGTCTCTATTTAGAGGTGTTAATTGTCTCTATCGTATTCAGTAATACACCATGTATTGTCCTCATACAATTTTTCATGCGAGTTGAAATTTCAACAGCACCTTCCCATATTCTCCAGATATATGTAAAATTCAATACTAACTAGTTACCATATGTAAGCCATTACATATGGATAGAGGAAACCGATTAGTAAAGAACTATATATCCAGAGAAAATATACGAAGACGCTTCCAAATTTTCAACTACATGTAAACTGAAAATAATGACAACCTGAGCACTTGGTATAGTACCGAACTGTTCGAAATGGGCTAATTTAGGAATTTATAAAGAACAAGCATTTCAGGCGAATGAATGTACTTGTTCAATATAAATTCCTAAATGGGGGGGAGATACATTGCGAAACCACTAGGTGACATAAATATTAACTAATAAGATTACTTAATAAAGAATTATAAATATAAACACTTTAAGAGCAATTATCAAAATATATATTAAAAAGAATGAGATAATGGAAAATAACATTGAAAAGTTATAAAGATATGATATGATGCTATGGCATCCAAACTGTAGGCTTTCAATAACGAGTTCATAATATATATAAAAAATCCAAGCACAAGAGGTTAATAATAGAACCTGGATATTAAATTTGGCTTTTTTTTTTTTTTTTTGGTTTTCTTTTATTTTTTTATTTTTCTTAAACTTCATAATAAAAAGTTCTATAAAGAAATGTCATAAAGTAGAATGTTGAGTTATTTATTTATTTATTTTATGTATAAAATTAAAAAAAAAAAAACAAAATTTAGAAAGGATGAAAGCTCAAAGCAGAAAAAAGATCATTCATGAAGCATGGAAGTCTAGTCTTTGGAGACGCAATCTAGATTGCTCTCATTATATACTCTGCTATAACTTAAGTAACACAGCCTTAATAACTTCTAGTACAGATTGTACAGTCTTGTATAAACAAAAAAAGGTTATTGAGCATAGCATCACTAATTTAAATGAAGATCGGACATTCTTGGCTCAAGACCAAATCTCACTAACCTCAATAGCCCAAAATCATTTCAAACCCATCATGAAACTATAAACAAACCACAGTTAATTTATTATTCCCATTTCCTCTTTTTAAAAAATAGAAACATTTACAAAGTAATTATCTCTGATGGGCGAGCTGGGAACAAACTCAATATCTCTAACAGCTACAGCACACAAGGCATGGCTTAATAACATAATGGGTTGGAGGTCACTTCAATGCACCTAGCTAGAGGCATCTCTTATTAAGAGTATTGAGGAAAATGGGTAATGACAATATTTCAGGTTCGGTTGTCCTTTTCTTTTTCTTTTCTTTTTCATTTCAGACATCTCTTCAGCACAACAATCCAAAGCCAAGACCATTAATTGCAACTGCCTAGTCAGCTCCAGAACTCATGCAAATGGATTTGTGACTGTGGTATTAAGTAGGACCAGTACGATGATCCATTTGCCCATTAATAGGACCATCAACTCATCAGGTAGGTAATCTTTGGCAGTGTCCATTTGGAGCAGCACCACATATAAGAAAGGGTAATCTTTTAATGATTCAGACATGATTTCATCTGTTGGAAATCTTGGGACACATTTAATGGGTGGAACCGCAAAGAACTCTTGGATTGAACGAGTATAACCATTAAAATCTAAATCTTTTCAGCAGAAATTAGTGAGCATGTTTCAACAGTGGGCATACAATACCCACCATTCAAGCCATGCGGCCATTTGAGTTTTGGGTTTGTTATTTTCCAGCCCCTAAAATCTTGTGGAGAAACTAATTAAGGGGGTGGATTCTTTTAAAAACATCAAGGTTAGTCTCACAAGCGGTTTCAACTAGGGTGGACAGGGCTGATCCAATGGTAGGCGTTAAATTAGTCACTGTTTCATGCGCCTGGCCCACTTGACTTTTGTATCTTCTTCATCTTTAGGCTCACTTACTAAAGTGATCTGATAAAACTGGTGGACAAGGTAGGTTTCTCTCAACTATCAAAGTGGGCCCCGATTGTTTCATTGGTGGACTAGCTATTGATCTTGGTTTAGGCTATTGAGGTTGTATTTTGGATGCTGAATTGAAATGGAAAAAGGACCAAATGTGATCTTGGTTTAGGTTGTCGCTGTAACGTTCTAAGCCAAACTTGAAATTGTGGCTACTGTCACCTCTAACTACTTGCACAGATGGTGCACTCGACTTGGGTTGAGTGAGCTCGAAGGCTCAACCCCAACAACTTAATAAGAATGTTCTAGTAATGATAGATATTTATGAAATATAAAAATTGACACATCATCTCAGATGAAGTGGATGGCTCGTGGGTAAGTTGTTCGGTCCCTCAAAGAGGGTCAGGGGTTCAAATATCAGGCATTGTATTTTCCATCTTTCTTTCTTTTCTTTTATTTTTTTTTCTTTCTTTTTTTTTTTTAAAAAAAAAATTCAAATTAAAATTTTTTAATTTTTATCCATGAAAATAAATCACCCAGCGAGTGAATTTGGCTTGATTCTGCAGACATGATGATAGCGCGTACTAGCATCTCTTTTCAGCATTAATGGCCTGCTGCACCCGGGAATGCAAGTGAAGCCCATGGTTCGCAATCCACACCATTGTTTTGATGGCCCCCATACGGATTTGGCATGCTACAAAGGCATCCCATATTGGGAGATCTTAAACATTCAACGGGTAGACTGTAATTACACAGTCTAAAAATACGATTTCCAAACAGAGGCAGGCATTTCAATTCCAAAGATTTTGTCGGCATCAAGGACGGACGAAACGGTTGGACAGCCAGATCAATGGTCTCGATCACCGAATCATGGGCCACACTTGTATGGGAGAGTGCACTGGGGCAGCATTACGCATTCGGATACAATTCCTCTGCTAGCAAACCTCTACTCCACACAAGTATGACGCAGATTCTATCCCAAAAAATGGCACTCATCAGATGATCATAACCGTCCGTTCGATCATTCTCCTGATGGAGGCAGAAAACAGATTGAACACAAGGAATGCACAATCTGTGTCCAGAACTCGTTGAGTCGGCAAGTTTTATAACTATGACATTAAGCATCCATATTGCATTAATTCAACAATAAGTGGCGTGGAGAAAGAAAAGCTCACCTATTTGAAGATGATGCTCGATGGAAGATTGTGCATCGATGGAAGATGACGCTCAAGGAATGGCCAAGATCATCAGTCTCATGAAAGAGGAAAAAGAGCAAATGGCGCTCGATGGAAGATGAAAGGAAGAAAAGAGGGCAAAAGATGGAAAAGAGGAAAGGTGCTCAATAGATTTGGAAATCCTCCTTATTTTTATTTTTATTTTTTTTGTTTTGTGGGGGTGGAATCCGCTTTTAAATAAGATAATGTTTTCAAATCTATATATTGTGAGTTTTCCACTAAATAAAAACATTAACTCTATTAACGGTCATACATGAATGGGACTATTTTTTGGATGATTAAGATTGTATTATATAATAAAAATATATAAATATTTACCATTTACAAATAGACCGATTATTTGGATGGTTTGGATAACTCTATATCTTAGCCACTATTGTTATGAACGAGTCACCACTATTTTGCATCAAATACAAGACTCACAGTGAAAACTAGTAGAATGAAAACGTTAACTTCAGCTTTAGACCTGTTGTGGCTCTATGGGCCCCACCATGATCGATTTGTTTCATCCGCGCTGTCCATCCATTTTTATATATCTTGTCATCGATCCCAAAAAATGAACCTGAAATAAATCTTGGGTGGACAACACAATGAGAAAAAACTAGTGATTGGACGTTCACGATTAAAAAGGCTGGATTCGCTGATGGATTATTCGTTTTTGGCTACAACTAAAATCCGTCGGTGTTGCTGACGGATTTCATCTGTCGGGGAAAGCTTCAAAGAGCCGTCAGCTTTACCCTATTTTATGGTAGTGAACTAGGGGAGAATATGTAATATTTGACACAACCCTTATGTACAACCAAGAGATGGCAGGACATTCAAAAGAAATTTTTTCTAACAGAAAAGGTGAGTGTCATCCTCAAGCAAGATGTGCCACAAAAATATAAAGATTCTAGTAGCCCAATTATGATCTGTATAATTGAGAATTACCAAATTGAGCATGCACTTCTTGACTTGAAAGTGAGCGTTAATTTCATTCCCTTCTCGGTATATGAACAATTGGGTTTAGGTTAATTAAAACCAACTGGGACCATATTATAACTTGTCGATCGATCAATTCGTGTACCAAGAAGGATGATTGAGGATATATTGGTCCAGGTTGATAAATTCCACTATCCATTAGATTTTATTGTGGATAATCACACTAAAAAAAAGGTCTTTACTGCCGAAACTTTTAGCGTTAAAAGTGACTTTTAGCGACGAAAATTTTTTTCGTCACTAAATGTAACTTTTAGCGACGAAAATATTCGTCGCTAAAGGGTGTTTTGAATTTTTGAAAAGACGAGAGTCGAGAAGTTTTCTTTTAGCGATGAAAATAATTTCGTACCTAAGGTGTCTTTTAGCGACGAAAATATTCGTCGCGAAAGGGCGTTTTGAATTTTTGAAAAGACTAAAAAGTCGAGAAGTTTGCTTTTAGCTACGAAATTAATTTCGTAGCTAAAAGCCACCATTAGCGACGAACATATTCGTCGCTAAAGGGTGTTTGGAATTTTTGAAAAGATAAAAAGTTGAGAAGTTTTCTTTTAGAGATGGAATCAATTTTGTAACTAAAAGCCACCTTTAGCGACGAAAATATTCGTCGCTAAAGGGTGTTTTGAATTTTTGGAAAAATAAAAAAGTTGAGAAGTTTTATTTTAGTGACGAAATAAATTTCGTAACTAAAAGGCACCATTAGCGGTGAAAATATTCGTCGCTAAAGGGTGTTTTGAATTTTTCAAATGACAAAAAATTTGAGAAGTTTCCTTTTAGCAATGAAATTAATTTCGTAGCTAAAAGCCACCTTTAGCGATGAAAATATTCGTCGCTAAAGGGTGTTTGGAGTTTTCAAAAAGACAAAAAAGTCGAGAAGTTTCCTTTTAGCAACAAAATTAATTTCATAGCTAAAAGATACCTTTAGCGACGAAATTAGTCACCACTAAAGGGTGTTTTGAATTTTTAAAAAAACAAAAAAGTTGAGAATTTTCATTTAGTGACGAAATTAATTTCATAGCTAAAGGTGGCTTTTAGCGACAAAAATATTCGTCGCTAAAGGGTGTTTTGAATTTTTGAAAAGACAAAAAAGTCGAGAAGTTTCCTTTAGCGACAAAATTAATGTTGTAGCTAAAGGTGGCTTTTAGCAACAAAAATATTTGTCGCTAAAGGGTGTTTTGAATTTTTAAAACGATAAAAAAGTCGAGAAGTTTTCTTTTAGTGACGAAATTAATTTCGTAGCTAAAAGCCACCTTTAGTGATGAAAAAATAAAAAAGTCGAGAAGTTTCCTTTTACCGACCAAATAAATTTTGTAGCTAAAAGCCACCTTTAGCAACAAAAATATTCATCGCTAAAGGGTGTTTTGAATTTTTGAAAAGAAAAAAAAGTTAAGAAGTTTCCTTTTAGTGATGAAATTAATTTTGTAGCTAAAAGCCACCTTTAGCGATGAAAATTTTCGTCGCTAAAGGGTGTTTTGGATTTTTAAAAACATAAAAATTCGGGAAGTTTCCTTTTAGTGACAAAATAAATTTTGTTGCTAAAAACCACTTGTAGTGATGAAACCTTTCGTCGCTAAAGGGTGTTTTGAATTTTAACAAAATAATTTTTTGCGCTGTCTTGGAAATGTTCGCGGTAAGACTTCTACTGACGAAAATGTTTGTTGGTAGAAGTTTTATTCCTAAATCTTTTTCCCGACGACTGAAAACCATGGCTTTTAATTTTTTAAATTTTTTATCGGTAAAAATGTGTGTGTGTGTGTGTGTGTGTGTGTAGTTTTTATATCATATGAGTGGAATATATATATATATATATATATATATATATATATATATATATATATATATATAATTAAAAGGTAATATTTAAATGATTTGTAATATCACATGAAATAGAATATTGCGAAGTTTAGAAATTTTAATAATGTTTGAGAAAATTTTTGAGAACAAAATGATGCTTTGAAGAAAAAAATCAGCAATTTGAAATTTTTGAGATTTTAAAAATAAAAATTCAGAATTTCTATTTTAAATATTTTTTGTATTATTTTTTAATAAAAATGATATTTTGTTAAAAGAGAAAAAATATACATTTTGAAAAAAAATGTTATTTTTAAAAGGAAATTGAAATTTATCTGTGAAAAATAAAATTACTAAATTATTATGCACATCCACTAATTGAACCTTTAACTATTTTTGGACAATCTAATCAGTCTAGATTGAAGAGTAAATAACTTCAAATGTTTAAATCAAAATTCACTCAAATTGTTGATCAATTTTATTTGCCCAATATCTTTCTCATATGTAGCATGATTAGGACGAGTAACTAGTCAAATTGAGGGTAATGATCAATAAAATAGAGTGAATGCGTCAGACATGTAAAATGGGTCAAATATTCTGGTCAAAATTTTGACCCAACTTATTGACCTCGTGAGAACCTAAGAATTGATGTTAGTAAGTTTTGTAGCCCTCATCATGATGTGTGTCAAACATCAACATCGTGGATTTGATGTGTCCCTTTTAGGTTATGAGATATCTCAAAACTCATCAGTAAATGAAACTCAAGTAGGCCATACCATTTAAAACTATGTGAAGACATCTAAAAAAATATAAAAACACTTGGTGGGGCCCGCATGAGTTTTGGATGCGGTTGAAACTTGGTCTGACCCCTCATCCAAGTGGGACACACATAATGAGTAGGCTGAATATGTGAATCACATTTAGGCAGGCCCAATATATAATTATGAATGTTTTAAATAAATCCTTCTCCACTACATTTAGGTGAGTTACTCATTACCCTTACTAGAGTAAACTCTGTGGGGTCCACTTTATTTATTTATTTTATCCACTCCATTCGTTCATGTTAACAGATAATTTGAGGTCTAAAGAACAAAAAGGAAGCATATCTAAAGCTCAAGTGGACCACACCACAAGAAATAGTGTAATTAAACCTCTACCATTTAAAATTTCTTGTGGCCATAAAAGTTTGGATCAAGCTAATGTTTTTGTTTTCTATTTATTCATATATTTTTGATATTATGAAGAACCTTTAACCATTTTTAGACAATCTAATCTGTCCAGATTGAAGAGTAAATAACTTCAGATGTTTAAATCAAAATTCACTTTTCCACCATGATGCATGTCGCTTATCCACATTGTTCATCCATTATGCCAGATGAATTTATGGCATGAGCCAAAAAATGAAGCATATCCAAAGCTCTAGTGGACGACAACATGGGAAAAAAGTGAATTAAGTAGTTGTCATTAAAAACTTCTTAGGGCCATTATTTCTTTTAGTGTGGGCCACTTGAGTGTTGGATCTACATAATTTTCAGCTCATGTCTCAAAATGTTGTGGTAAAACAAATGGACGGAATAGATATGTCATATATGTCATAGTGAGGTCCAAAAATTTCAACTAGCACTTTTAAACGGTTTCCAAGCAAGGAATTTCCAAATGGGTGAAAGGGTCATAATTACCCATTCACCGAGTATTTACACTTGCAATGAGAAATCAAACAGGCCCTTAGGTGAGTTACTCATTACCCTTACTAGAGTAAACTCTGTAGGGTCCACTGTTTTTTTTTTACTAGGGTAAACAAATAATTTGAGTTATAAAGAAGAAATAGAAAGCATATCAAAAGCCCAAGTGGACCACACCACAAGAAATAGTGTGATTAAACATTGACCATTGAAAAATTCTTAGAGGCCATAGAAGTTTTAGTTCAAGCTATGTGTTTGTGTTTTCTCTTTATTCATATCTTTTTGATATTATGAACATGTTAGATGTCAAATAAAATTACTGTGGACCCATGGAAGATATCAATAATTGAAATCATTATTCCACACTGTTTTAAGTGGCATGGTCCAGTTGACTTTCGGATTTACTAAAAATTCAGGATTAACCCACGCCATTCATCCATTTTTCGATATCATTTTAGAGAATTTTCCAAAAAATGAATCATATCCTAAGATTAAATGAACCACACCACAAATAAGGGGAACAGATTGGCTACTCCCCCTTATAAAATATTCAACTATGTAAATTAGAACCGACCTGTCCAATGACTCCACAAAGGTTATAATGCATTATTTAATACCTAAGATTTCATCCAATCATGTGATCCATTCGGATCAGATTCCACACATCAAGGTATCTCACACAGATCTCTACGCTAAGAAGATGCGCATAAAATGGTGTCTTTTTATTGCATAACACAGTTTTAAGTGGGTTGGATATGTGAATCACATTTAGGTAGGCCCAATATATGATTATGATCCATGTTTTAAGGAAACCCTTCTCCACTATATTTAGGTGAATTACTTGTTACCCTTACCAGAGTAAACTCTGTGGGGTCAACCGTTATTTATTTATTTTATCCACTCCATTCATCCATGTTAACAGATAATTTGATGTCTAAATAACAAAATGGAAGCATATACAAAGCTCTAGTGGACCACACCATAGGAAATAATGGGATTGAACCTCCACCATTTAAAATTTCTTAGAGGCCATAGAAGTTTTGGATCAAGCTGATGTTTTTGTTTAATATTCATTCATATGTAGTATGATCGAGGCGAGTAACTAGTCAAATTGAAGGTAATGATTAGTAAAATAGAGTGAATGGACCAGACATGTAAAATATACACATCATGATGTGTGTCGAACATCAACATCGTGCATTTGATGTCTCCCCTTTAGCTTAAAAGATATCTCAAAAATCATCCTTATACAAAACTCAGGTGGGCCATACCATCTAAAACTATGTGAAGACATCTACAAAAATATATACAGTACAATATTGGATGTCATACCATTTTGGGGCCATAAAAGTTTTGGATCAAGCTGATTTTTATTTTTTCCCTTCATCTTGCCTTGTATGACCTAATCAACATATTAGATGTTAAATAAACAATACGGTAAGCCTTAGGAGGATTTTAATGGTGGATATCTAATTACTATTGATTTCATGTGGTGTGGTGCACACGAGATTTCTGTGGTAAGGTCCACTATAGATTTTTATCTACCTCATTCTTTGGTTCATGACGTAAAATGATATCTCAAAATGGATGGATGGTGTGGATATAACAAATACATCATAGTGGAGCCCACAAAACTTGGTGGACGTTGGTTGGTGCTCTATGGGTCCCATCATGATGTGTGTTTCATCCATGCCGTCCAACCATTTTTACAATTCATATTAGGGCTTGATACCAAAAATGAGAGGGATATAAATCTCAGGTGGACCACACCACATAAAACAATAGTGATTGATATCCACCATTAAAACCCTCTTAAGGCCCACTATACTTTTTATTTGACATCCAATCTATTGATTAGGTCATACAGGCCTAAATGAAGGGAAAAAAAATATCAGATTGATCCAAAACTTTATATGGCCTCCTAAAGGTTTTTAATGGTCGACGCTCATTCAACACTGTTTCCTATAATGTGGTCTAGTTGAGATTGGGATATACCACATTTTTTATCTCATACCATAAAATAAAATGGAAAAACAGATGGATGGCAAGGATGAAACACATACATCATGGTGGGGCCCACAGAGCACTGACCACGTGACCCATGACTGCTCATGAGAGAGACTTGAAGTCTCTCTCGCTCTCTGTCCTCTCTCACTCTCACTCTCTCGCTCTCTGTCCTCTCTCTCTCTCTCTCTCGGTCTTCTCTCCACTGTGCCCTCTCTCTCTGTCTCTCTATCTCTCTCGATGCTCTCTCTCTCGTACATCCTCTCTCTTTGTCTCTCTCAGTCCTCTCTTTCTCTCATGCATCCTCTAAAGTTCGGTTGACCGTGATCAGGGTTCCAACTCAAACAGGTATCTCTCTCTCTCTCTCAATCTCTCTCAATCTCAATACCGATTGAAAAGATTTGGGGATTTGGGGATTTAAGGATTTAGGGATTTGGGGATTTGGGGATTTAGGGATATAGGGATATGGGGATTTGGGGATTTTGAGATTTAGGGATTTAGAGATTTAGGGTTTAAAGTGGCCCTACTGAGTTTACTCAGTACAATAAGGGCCTGTTTGGCCGGGCATATTGGATGGAATTGGATGGTATTAGAGTGGAATGCATGAATTTCAAGGTAATGCTAACTACGTCAGTGGATTGGTGCAAGATCTATGAGATTGCTATATCTCGGGATTGCTATATCCAGTCTGTTTGGCACACCTGACCAATTCCAGGATTAAGCCTTCCGATCCCTTTCAATCCCTCGAACTAAACACGTCCCATGCAATTTTGAAGGGATTAAGGTGGATTGGATGGGATTTAAAGGTAATGATGGTGATGTCAATGTATTGTCTTAAGATCCATGATATTGCTATATCCCGAGATCAAGATCTCGTGTTTGTTTGGCACACTTGACCAATCCTAGGATCTATCTTCCAATCCCATCCAATCTGCCTAGCCAAACAGGCCCTAAAGGTAATGATGGTGCTGTCAGTGGATTGTCTTAAGATCCATGGGATTGCTATATCCCAAGTTCAAATCACCTCGTCTGTTTGGCATGCCCGGCGAATCTCAGGATTTAACTTCCAATCCTTTCCAATACCATCCAATCCCTTTCAATCCACCCGTCCAAATGAGCCCAACTATCTTTTTTTTATTGAACATTGGTCGAGGAACAATTGTGATTCTGTCTAATAAATTACAACAGATTTGTAAATTAAAAAGGTTTGTAAGTCATTTTTAATGTAATAACTATATCAGGCTGTAGGTGTAGGCTCTTTCTTGGGGACCACAAGCGTTGCTTCTACTGTTATTGTTAGGTAATTCCCTGACTATGATGATTAGTAGTGTCTTTCCTTGTAAAATATTCATTTTAGTCTAATCAACTCTTTTTGTGAAGTGTTGCTTTTATCATCTTTGATTGTATGTTAGTAGTGTGGTACTATCAATTTAATATGGATGTTACAATAAATTTACACAAAAGCAGGTTCGATCAATTTAATCCATCTATTTGTTAGGGCCTGTCATGGATTGCTTATTATTCTATAGAATCTCATTTTCTTATGATGAAGACGTTGGGCACGGGCAAATTTGCGGATATGTCTGATGCACTATATTCACTGGTGTGTGGCCCTGATAGACGTGTATCCAAATATACAAGTTATATTGTAAACAGGATTCGGTTCCACATCGAAGAACGTCAGAAGTATAGGACCACACTAAATAGTGGGGTGGTTGTGAAGGGAACAAATGAGGAGGATGAAATTAACTTTTATAGCATTTTGACAGATATTATTGAGCTGAGTTATTGTATGAGAAAGTAGTTGTACTTATTTAGATGTGGTTGGTGGGACATTGAGAGTAAGAAGTTGGAAATACATACTGATAACTACTTTACGAGCGTAAATTTATCTCAGAAGTGGTTTAAGGATGACCCATTTTTCCTTGCCAGCCAAGCCAAACAAGTATTTTCCCTTGCTGACACTAAGTTAGGCGGTTCTTGACACGCAGTGTAGAAAATAAAACTTAGGAACGTATTTGACGTTCTTGTACCAAAAGTTAAAGATAGCGAGGACGGGGGAAATGACATGTCTAGGGTTGAACAAACATATTAAGAAGACGTGTCACTAGGGATACAAGGACTAATTCAAGTGTTGATATTAATGTGGTGCAATTAAATAGAGATGATGTGCCACCCGATCATGTTGATGCCTCGATAATACATGACATTGTTAGAGATTAAGCGATTTCATTAATGACGACGTTACAGACGATGAGGAGGAAATACTGATCAGCGATAGTGATGGTGAAGAAGAAATAGCCCTAAACGATAGTGATACAAACGACGATTATTAAATGTACACATGATTTACATGTGATTTTTTAAGTCGAATATGTATATTTAATATAAAATGACAATGTGTAATTGAATTTCCAAGGGCTATAGATTAAAGTTTACAGTTTTATTATATTCTGCTTGCATTATCATGTAATGCTATAATCATATTTAAATCATCTCTCTAAGCATAAGTACAAATGCATTGTACCATCAACACTACTTGTATAATGTTTTAGTATATTTCACTTATATTGACATTGTTTAAATTTATAAGTTTATATCTCACATATTTTCAGTGATAGTACCAGGTCGGAGAGCACGTCGTTCATGTACTAGATCTACTCCTTTTACCTGTGATGTGACAGAGACAACATCATCGTCACATGTTGCATCGTAGGCGTATGATCCCTCAGTCTATCATACACTAGGCACTGCATGTAAGTCTAAACATGTATTTCTTTTAATGATTTCTATTTATGTTTAGACTTACATATTTCTTTTACAATAACGTCGTTGACTAGCTAACGAGGACGTGGACCCACACATGGGTTACTTTTAGAGCAACTTATGCGTGATGGTAGGGTGACGGTAGAGTTCCCACAGGACTGCATTAGACCTGTTGGGAATAATGCCATGTTGTTTACATCGGAGGTCAGTGTCATATGTTGATCTCTGATCCCCCCACCACCTCCCGTTGGGCAGATGTGACAGATGATGTGCGGCAGGTCATCCGTCAGCATCTTCAGGTAAATTTTAATAAATTAAAATTTATTTTATAAAAGTTCATTTACAGTTAAGTTATTTTCTTAATAAGTTTATTGCCTTAATCTATTATTTATGAAACTGCAGGATAAATTTGACTTGGATTTGAGTGTTCTACACATCTCCCATGTCATCGACAACATGATCAAGGAGTGGTTCAAGGATTTTTACGGTAAGTTACACCAGCAGTACAAGCGGTGCGTGAGCCACGAGGAGGTCGCACTGTCCATACCGCCGCACATGACCCATGAGGACTGGTGGATACTCTGTGATAGGTTTTTGTCTGATTCTTTTCAGGTAATATTTACATATTTATGATATCTTAACATAATAATTAAATTCACAATTAATAATAATGTATTATGAATAATGTGTTAAAAAGAGGAGTAAACTAAATTCTGACAACAGGAGAAAGTTAGATGTGAACCACGTAGCTGGTTCAAAGTCATTTGTATGACTTCATCACGACATGTTAAGAAATCACGGGTAATTATTACGTTTATATATTCTTTCTATGCATTTATATTAACTCTATTGTTCTTTCGATTGCGCAGCGAGATTTTGTCACTGGCCAGGAGCTTGGACCAGTAGACTTCTACTGAGGGACTCACTGTCGGCAGGTGATGGGATCTTGGGTATATCCTATAGCCAGCAAGATTTGGGTAAAAATCCTTGCATTGTAAAATTTAATTGCATTAAATTATAATAATGTCATTTATTATGAAAATTCATATCTTTTCATTATAGGAGGAGATGACACCTTACGTAGTCAGCCCACTCCCGATGGTACTCAACGGAGTGAACTAAAGATCCTAAGTCAGGTGCTTGGCACCTGTTTTGGATATATGTGTGGGCTTGACCATGATACCAAGCTCATGGCACCCGCTAGAGCTGCCTCCAGTCGATCCATCGTTATTGGCGACAACGCCGTACGCCGAGCTGATATCGCAGAGAAAGAGGTTCAACAGTTACTAGTCATCGTTCATGACATCAGAGAGTAGCTGGACAGGCAAAGGGAGGAGTAGGAGAGGAAGATGATGAAGGAGCTGACCAAGTAGAGGGAGGAGCAGGAGAGGAGGATGGAGGAGATATGGTTGAAGCATGAGCGACGGATGAGGGAGATGTTTTAGGCTTTCGCTGCACACTTACCCACCGATGCCCCACCACCTTCGCCTTCCTCTTTGTGATTTTTTGTATTTTTGTTTATGATGTTAAGCTTATATGTATTTATGCACGAATGAATGTGATGTGGATAAGATTGTTTGTGTTTAGATGAATGTAGTTTATGTTTGGATGGATTTACTAGTTTGGGTTTAGATGGGATGTGAAAGTGAATATGATGAAATATATTATATAACAGGTGTATATCCGGATGAATATGATGAAATATATTGTAACAGGTGTATATCAGGAATTTTGGGCAGAATTTTGTGCTGAAATATTTTTTTTAAAAAAGAGACTTTTACCTACGAAAATTTTCATAGGTAAAAGGTTTTGTAAATATTTTTAGCGACGAAAATTTTCGTCGGTAAAAGTTTTTTACAAATTTTTTAGCTACGAAAATGTTCGTCGCTAAAAGTTTTGTAATTATTTTTAGCGACGAAATCTATCATCACTAAAAGTGTAACATTTATTTTTTACCGATGAATATATTTGTCCCTAAAACTTTTGTAATTATTTTTAGCGATGACAACTATTATCGTTAAAAGTTTAACATTTATTTTTCACCGACGAAAATATTCCTCACTAAACGTTTTGTAATTATTTTTAGCGTTAAAAAGAATCGTGGCTAACAGTTTAAAATTTAATTTTTACCGGTGAAAATATTCGTCACTAAAAGTTTTGTAATTATTTTTAGTGAGGACAACTATCGTCGCTAAAAGTTTAACATTTATTTGTATTAAAAGTTTTTAGCGACGAAAAAATTCGTCGCTAAAAGTTATGCAAATATTTTTAATTGCGAATAAATTTTCGTCAGTAGAAGTTTTTTAGCGACGAAACAATTCGTCACTAAAAGTTTTTATAGCGACGAAAAAATTTCTCACTAAAAAACTTGCCTTTGTCGACGATTTAAAATTATCATCGATAAAAACCTTTTGCGTCAGTCTTTTAGTGATGAATTTAGCGAAGAAAATTTTCGCCGCTAAAACCTTTTAACTACGAAAATTTGGCTTTTAGGGACAAAAATTTTCATCGGTATATGTGGGATTTCTTATAGTGTCAACCCATCATAAATATGAGCACTCAAATTTTCATCATTCTTCGTCATCTATTCCTTGCTATATTAAATGCAACTGTTAATTGTAGAAAGGAAATTATGAATTTATCTTTCAGAAATATGATCTTGGAGCTCAACATCTTTTTCAATATGAGAAAACAGGCAGAGGATGATGACGATATCCATGACGTTAACATGATCAATTCTTTCGTGAAAGATAGAGCACTCCTGAATCTATACTCTGACCCTCTAGAGATGAGCTTAGCTCACTCCCCTGATTTAGATGATGTCACAATTAGGGAGATGGAAGCCTTGCTTGATGCTGCGCCAATACTTGAAGTTAACTGGTGGAGGCCACAATTTGAAAAATTGCCCCAAATTGATGTAGTGCCTCAAGGAACCAAAGCTTGACCTGAAACCATTACCTGCTGATCTTAAATATGCCTACTTAGGTCAAGATGAGACATACCCGGTGGTGATTTCTTCCCACCTTGAGCAAGAATAAGAGAATATGCTTATTTCTACTCTCATTGAGCATAAAGAAGCCCTTAAATGGTCGATCGCGAACCTCAAGAGAATTGATCCTTTGATTTGTACTCACCGCATTCATCTTGAGGATAATGCAAAGACACCTCGACAACCACAACATCAATTAAATTTAAATATGAAGGAAGTGGTCAAAGAAGAGGTCCTTAAGTTGTTGGATGTGGGTATCATATACCTTATATCTGACAGTCAATGGGTGAGCCCAACTAAGGTGGTTCTTAAGAAGTCCAGAATCATCATCGTATCCAATGCCGATAATGAACTCATGCTAATTAGAGTCACTATTGGTTGGACAATGTGCATTGACTACAGAAAGTTGAATACCGCCATAAGAAAGGACCACTTTCATTTATCCTTCATTGATCAAATTTTGGAAAGGCTAGCTGGTTATTCTTACTACTACTTCCTTAACGAATATTCGGGCTACAATCAGATAGAGATCACCCTTAAAGATCAAGAAAAGACAACGTTCACATGTCCATTTAACACCTTTACTTACCAAAGGATGTCATTCAGACTGTGTAATGCCCTCACCACTTTTCAGTGATACATGTTGAGTATTTTTTCTAACATGGTGGGGTAATATTTAGAGGTTTTCATGAATGACTTCTCTATTTTTGGTCTATCCTTCAACGAGTGTTTGAAAAATCTTAAAAATGTGCTAAAGCGATGGGAGGAAAAGAATTTAGTTTTGAATTGAGAGAAATGTCACTTCATGGTTCCCAAGGGAATAGTGCTTAGACACATAATTTCATCCAAGGAAATTAAGGTAGACAAGATTAAAATTGACCTTATCTCTAACCCACCTCCACCCAAGAGCATATGTGACGTGTGATCTTTCTTAAGACACGCCGGATTCTATAGACGATTCATAAAGGACTTTATTCACCTCTCTTATCGTTTATGTAATCTTTTTCAAAAGGATGCACCATACGAGTGGACTGAACAATACCAAGAAGCTTTCATTAAGCTCAAGGCTATGTTGACCATCGCACCTATCATGCAGCTATTCGATTGGAGCATTCCTTTTGAGATTATGTGTGACATGTCTAAATATGCTATTGGGGTGGTGTTAGGCCAAAGAAAAGAGAAGAAGCCTTACGTGATTCACTATGCACGTAGAACTCTAAATTCCACCCAAGTGAACTATTTTACCATAGAAAAGGAACTCTTAGCCGTAGTGTTCTCTTTGGACAAAATTAGGTCTTACTTGATCGAATCCAAGATTATCATCTACACAGACCATGCGGTGCTAAAGTATCTTGTTTCTAAGAAGGATGCTAAGCTTCACCTGATAAGATGGATCCTTTTACTCCAGGATTTCGATATAGAAATAAGAGACAAAAAGAGAGTAGAGAACATCATGGCTGACCATCTCTCTAGGCTTGATCTCCCCAATTCCCTTGAGCTAACACCAATAAATAACATGTTCCATGATGAACAATTGTTTAAAATCTCCCAATTGCATTGGTATGCTAACATTACGAATTATCCTGCCACAGGTTTTACACTGGCATATTGGACTGCGCAAGATAAAAAGAAATTATTTATTGAGGTATGTAAGTTTTTTTTGGGATGATCCTTATCTATTTAAGTATTGCCCAGATCAAATTCTAATGAGATGTGTGTTAGAAAATTATCGTCAGAGTGTCATCTCCTTTTATCACTATCAGGCCTATGGTGGTCACTTTTCTGTTAAAAAAATCACAGCCAAAATTCTGCAGTGCGGCTTTTATTGGCCCACTATGTTCAAATATACTCGTGAGTTTTGCAAAGCTTGTAAGCGTTGTCAAAAATTAAGAGGATTGTCCCATCGAAATATGATTCCACTAAACCTATTTCTTATCATTGAAGCATTCGATTGTTGGGGCATCGATTTTATAGGACCATTCCCCCAATATTTTAGTAATAATTACATCTTATTGGAAATAGACTATGTCACTAAGTGGGTTAAAGCGATCCCATGACGGAACAATGATCACTGAATGGTAATTAGATTTTTAAAAGAAAACATCCTTTCCCAGTTTGGAACGCTTTGAGTCATCGTTAGCGATAGAGGTTCACACTTTTATAATGGGTCATTTGAGAACTTAATGAGGAAATATGACATCTCTCATAAGGTGAGCACTCCATACTACCCACATACAAGCGGGCAAGCTGAGGTCTCCAATGAAAAAATTAAACAAATTCTAGAAAAAAATGGTTAACCTTGACCATAAGGATTAGTCAATCTGCTTGACTAATGTTTTATGGGCTTACCATAAAACTTTTAAGACCCCCATTGGAATGTCTCCCTTTAAACTTGTTTATGGGAAAGCTTATCACCTACCTATGGAGCTGGAACATAGAGCTTACTAGGCTATCAAAAATCTAAATTTTAAATTAGACAACATTGGCTCGCTGCGCAAACTTCAATTGAATGGATTGGAGGAAATTCAGAATGATGCATACGAGAAATTGAGAATTTATAAGGATATGATGAAGGTGTTCCATGACTAGAACATCCTTTGAAAATAATTCATAACTGGTCAAAAAGTTCTTTTTTACAATTCTCAATTACGTATTTTTCTGGGTAAGCTACAATCTCATTGGACCGACCATTTTAATGTTACAAACGTTTATCCTGATGGGGCCGTCGAGATAAAGAATCTGACAAATGACAATATTTTCAAAGTAAATGGACATCGTCTCAAGCCATTTGTTGAGAAGTTCTTTTTAGAGGATATGTCCATACCTCTGATTGGCCTGTGTATCAGGATTGACCTCCTAGTCTAATGGAGGTGTAGTTAGGTTTATTTCTTTCATAGGATTTAGGATTAGGATAGTTTATTTTTTAATAAGTTTAGTCTTCGTGCTAACCCATTTTTATGTTAAGAATTTTGGAAAAAGCTTCAATTTTACCTTTTCAGGTACTACCTTTCCATCATTACTACTTTCTTTTCGTTGTCTCATGCCTATTGCATGTTTACATCTTTTACATTGAGGACAACATAGATTTTAGGTTGGAGTGTGGATTAGGTAAACTAATCAATATTTTCTTAGTCTCTGAGCAAAAATTTTAAAAAATTTTAATTTCTCAAATTAAAAACCTATTTAGAAAGTGATAGGTTATGTAATTCAGAATGCCTTGAGTATGTTGATAAGATGGATATTGAACTTTGAATTGTTGAATTTTGATCAACCGAGTAGTCTATATATAAGTGTAAAAATGATTCAACCACACTTTAGTTGTCAAATTTTGTATAGCTAAAACAACTTGGCAGGTGATCTTCAAAATCAGTCCATAATTAAGAAAAGATCAAGCTTAAGATCAAGAGAAGATAAAGCTTAAGACTAGTACATTCTCAAGAGAAGATTAAGCTAAAGATCAATTGATATTCAAGAATAGATCAAGCTCAAAAGTAAAAATGAAGTCCGTAATTAAGTTCAAGACAAAGAAGTTCAGGTATTTTATATATCTCAGGTAGTATAAAACCTTAGAAAGACCTTAGGATTAAGTGCTTTAAAAAATTATTTAAATTGAGTTTTTATACTTTTGTTTGCTTGGAATTCGACCAACTTAAGGTTTGGTTCAACTAGTATGAGTTTTCTCGGCTAATCCAAGTTCAAGTTGAAGCAAAATCAATTTTTTGGTTGTAAATTCAACTGGTCAAATTTTTGGTTCGACTAGTCGAAGCGTGACCTTCGACCAGCCTGAGATAATTCAACTTGAAGTCTAGCAACAACAAGTTTCAGATTTTCAGATCTTCTGCCAGTCGAAGAAAAAATTTGACTAGTCGAATAGAGCTCTTCAACTGGTCAAATTGGTCTTTGGGCTAGTCGAAGTTTGGATAGATCTTATCCCACGCAATCTAAAATTCGTTGAACCAAATCCAATCTTCTTCGACTAGTCGAAAATTGCCTCGTGAGAGTCGAAGATTCAACTTCTTTTCCTATAAATTGAGTTCATCTCTCAATCCTAAATATCCATTATTATTATTAAAATCATTCTGCAAGAGAGAGAGAGAGAGAGAGAGAGAGAGAGAGAGAGAGAGAGAATCTCAAGTTATTATCAAGCAATTTGAATGGTATTTATAAATTTTATTTATATCTTTTGTTTAATTCACTTAATCTCAAATCTTTCCATTCTGATTTTAAAGAGAGTAAACTATACTCTTGTTTTGAGATGTAAGAGAATTAACTCAATTAGCCATTGGTTTGAACTTAATTAAAATTAATAGAACCCTGAACCCTTTTCTACCTAATTGAACATTGAACAATCGACATTGAAGAAAGTGGTTCTTCGGCTACAACTTTTAATATGTCTTCTACAGTGAAGATAAGTATACCTTCAATTTTTTATTTGATTTTTTTGAGATATCCAAAAAATCACAATGTAAGTTTTGTCTGAGATAGCTTGAAAATATCAGTGAGGGGTTTGATTTTGATAGCCTGGTAAAATCACAAGAACTGTATCAGGTTCTAAGGTGACCCTGAGAAAACCATTTTCATAGTGAAAGCCAACATTACGTGGAGAGTAATTTTGGGAGTGCAGTAGGTGTGGCTGTTTTAGAACAGTTGTTAACACACTAAACCACTATAATTCTCTATGTTATATGATGAATGCCTTTACTTTTTATGTGGTGAATGGTTGTAATTTATTTCAGTTAAAGTGGTAAATGTTGTAATATTTACTTTTATTTACTCTTGTAAAGTTTAAGATTTTGATTTTAAAGAAATTTGTGAAATAAGGTTGTCCTTCTTAAAATTTTAGGTGAAGGTTGTCCAACGAATTATTTTGAATTAATGTTTCAATACTTGTGAAATTGGGATTTCTGATTTATTTATATATTCAACACCTCCCCCCCCCCAAGACATCTTAAGCTCTTCTTTTCAAGTAGGATCAGAGTAGGTTTAATCTTTTTTTTTTTTTGGATTAACCTCCTTGAGTTAGATTCAGAACTTTATTATGTCAAATTTTGACAGTTTGTCTATTATTAGGCCACCTCCTTTTGATGACTCTAATTATTCATATTAGAAAGTCAGGATGAGGATTTTTATTAAATCCTTGGATGAAAGTGTGTGACAAGCTACTATGACTAAATGGACCCCTCCTTTGACTAAAGTAGTAGCCGATAATGGAACCAAATCTATGAGAGAAAATGCATTTTATTTATGCTCTACCGATCAGAAAAGTGAAAGTAGCGCTAATACAAAAGCCTTCATTGTCATAACTTGCGCTCTATCGCCTAATGAATTCAAAATAATTATTTCATGTGGTACAACTAAGAAAGCATGGGACATTCTCGAAATGACACATGAAGGAACTACTATTGTCAATAAATTAAAAATACAAATCCTCACAACCAGATTTGAGGAGATTCGTATGCAAGAAAATGAATCTTTCATGGATTTCTATACGAAACTGAATGACATAGAGAATTTCATGTGCGGTTTATGAGAAAGAATCCCTAAAAGCAAGTTTGTGCAAAAATACTACGATCACTTCCTGATAGGTTCAATTCTAAGGTTACTGTTATACAGGAGTTAAGTGATACTGATGTTATAGAGGTTGAGGAGTTAGTTGGTTCTCTTCAAACTTATGAGTTGAATTTTAAAGCTCCTAAAGCTAAGTCCATTGCTCTTAAATCTTCTAAGTCTAATTCAAAAGAAAGTAATACTAATTTTGATTTTGAAGAAAATGAAAATGATATGGCAATGTTAGCTAATAATTTTTATAGAATTTTTAAAAATAAGAAAAGAACAGATTTTAAAAAACCATCTGATAAAAGAAAAGGAAAATCTAATTCTTGGAAATATAAAATAAAAGACAATCAGTGTTTCAACTGTCATGAATATGGGCACTTGGCAAATAAATGTCCTAAAAATGATAAATCTAAAAGAAAGGGCATGATTGCTACATGGGATGAATCATCTTATTCTAAAACTACTTCTTAATCTAATGAATGCAAATGATGTGAAAGCCTTTATGACGATAGTTAGAGTCACTTCTTCAAATAGTTGTAATATGTTTAACTATGAAAATATCAAAAGTGACCCTAAAAATTAAAATGAAGACGATCTAAAAGATGCTTACAATGCCCTATACAGAGAGAGTTGTAAAATTACTGTCAAGTTAAAATTTAAAAAAGAAAAATATGCTAAATTGAAAGAAGAACTTGAAAAAGTAATTTCTAAAAAATCTCATTTTTTATTATTATTTTGAAAAAATAAAATTAGATTTAAGTTTAAAATCTTCTGAATTCCAAAAACTTAAAATAGAAAATGAGAAATCAAAACTAAAAGTTTCTTCCCTTAAAGTTCAAAGAACACTTGGAAATATGCCCTTGGTGAGCAAAAGTTTGAAAATTTGTTAACCTCATCAAGGTGATGTGTTGACAAGTCTGGTCTGGGTTATATTAAAAATAATTCTTTGAAAGCCAAGGATTCTACTCCTATCTTTATTAAAGGAGAATCCCCGAACTCTAAAGGAAAGACTTTAAGACATTCAAATCGTAATGATTTCAAAAAGTCAAAATCTTTTCAAGTCTCTAAAATAAATAATAATTTCATCAGTTATAAACATTAAAGGAATAATATACCACCCTTAGTTGAAAAAAATTATTGACTTGCTTAAAGAGCTTTTGAAATCTAACTCAGATGAAATTGGAGTTAATAGGAAAAAGAGAAATCCTAACTCCCAAATATAAAGAAAATCAAGAGATACTCCTAAACCCAAAACTGTAATGAAATGGATTCTAAAGGTTAAGTGTCTTGTTGCCCACACAGCTTTAAAGCCATTAACCACTCAAGATGGTACCTGGATAGTGGATGTTCAACACACATGACAAGTGACAAGGCGATATTCACAAATATTAAAGAAGTATATAGTGGCTCTGTCACTTCCTAACTTGTCTCTCTTTGAAAATGTGCTTTACTTTGAAGGATTAAAACATAATCTTTCGAGCATATCTCATATCTATAATAATAAACACAATGTCAAATTTTCAGATCAGGTATGTGAGATTATGAATGCGAAAGGTAGTGTAATATTAAATGGTCGTAAGACATCTGAAAATTGCTACATAATTAATAACTCTTGCTTAAAAAACCATTCATGTTATATGGTCCAAATAGACGAGACTAACTATGACATAAATGTCTTGGACATGTGAATTATAGAGATTTATATAAATTGAATAAAAGAGATCACTTACGTGCCTTACTCAGGATAAAAAATATAGAAAAAGTCTGTGGCGCATGTTAAATCGGCAAGAAGATTATAAGTAGTCACAAGAAAGTGAACTCTTTAGCCATGGCTAAACCTCTAGAACTTCTCCACATGGATTTAATCGGACCAACAAGAATGGAGAGTAGATATGGAAAGAAGTATATTCTGGTTATAGTTAATGACTACACCATATATATGTGGGTAACCTTCTTAAAAGAAAAATCAGATACTTTTGATAAAGTCATATACAGACTGAAAAAGAGATATCTGTGGTCAAAAATAAAAGTGAACATGGTACCGAATTTGAGAATAATAATTTTGAGAAGTACTATAATGATCATGGTATATCGCATGAATTCTCTGCTCGAAAAACACCTCAACAAAATGGAATTGTTAAAAGAAAAAATAAAATTCTACAAAAAATGGCTAGTGTAATGCTAAATAGCATGAATCTACCAAAAAAAAAAAATATGGGCTGAATCTGTTAGTACTGCATGATATATTATAAATCATGTTTATATTAGAAAAGTGAAAAACAAAACAACTTATGAATTATAGTTTAATAAAAATCCCATAGTTAAATATTTTTGAACTTTTAGAAGAAAATGTTTTATATTACGCGACTAAGAAGATTTGAAAAAATTCGAAGCTAAGAGGGATGAGGGAATATTTTTAATTTATGCTCTAAATAGCCGAGCATACCGAGTTCTTAATAAAAGAACTGGGGTAATTTAAGAATCTATGAATGTTGTGGTAGATGATCAATAAATCACATCCATTCCTAATCAAGATGATGATGAAGTAAATGTGATTTATATACCTGACTAAATGGGTGGGGAGAGAGAGAGTTGACTTTGGAAAGGGAAAGGAATGGGTTGCTTGTACTTGAGGTATGGTGTGTACTTGATTGATTGATTAATGTGATGGGATGTAGAGATTCTTTCGAAATTTGGAATGCACGACATTTTTTTAAAATGAAGACGGACCCACATCTCCTGGCCCGGGTATTGGATCGGTGCATCAATCACGGCGATGGCACGGTGTTGAGGGTTAAATAGTGCATATTAGACCTCAAATATTGTCCGGATTTACGAGCATATTAGTGCTTAACGGCCGATTCAATCGTGTTTATGTTGCAGGTTGATTTTACAAGCTTGGATGGAAAAAGGATGTTAAAAGTTGAGATTTAACGATCTGATGACACCAAAGGCAAGGGACGGACTTCAGAGGACCAAGATTGACGGATATACATTGTCAGAAATCCGAGAAAACTAAGAAACTGAAGCTCAAGTGGCTTGAAACGCATCCAGAATGCAAGATCACATGGTTCCCGACATCTGATCGGTTCGAAACTTTATACATGAGATGAGGGCTATAAATTAACAGTACACGTCAAAAATCAGCCATTGGATCACCCTAGAAGTTTCCCAACGGATAGATCAGCCCATAAATTCTTGATTTGGGGCCCACATGACATCTGGACCTACTTCAATTTTGGTCTCAACGGCTTACGTGAGATGAAAAAGTGGATGGATGGATCGGATTTAGTATACACATCAAGGTGGGACCCATATTGCATGGTGTGTGTGCACAGCATAAGTGAGGGCGCCGTGCACTGAATCGTCCAAAGTCGGTCAGCGCATGCTGGCCGACTCTCATCTTCCAAATCTCAAACGGAGACAGCGTCTTCCATGCAGCCGTTCGATTTTGAGTAGTGGGGCCCACACATCAACCTTTTTGATGAACTAGACCGTTCAACGTGTCCAGAGATGGGTCTTGACCATCGCCAAGCTCGTCGTTTGGCCCCATGCACATGTACGTACGAGAATCGTCAGAAAATGCAAGATGGACGGCGAAACAGAATATTCCGTGGGCCAAGCCAAAATCATGTTCTTACTGAAATTCTGAGAGGAATTCGGTGGACGGATTGGTTTTCTCAAGTGTCTAACGAAATGGGCCCCACAAGCATCACAGCGGAAGAAGCTTCCGCTTTCGCGTCCGCGTAATGCACGGCCGCTGGTCATTTTTGCGATCAGCTGTGGGCCCCACATGTGCCCCATAAGCTCAATCCAAACCGTCTACCGTGTAGACAGCCGCGAGCACTACAAAACCATGTTGTCACTTTTCACCCATGCGTGCACACGTGTGAGATACAGAGGCCACAAAAGGGCTGCCCTACAACGTTCAAAACTGATTCTTTTGTGATTTCTTCTCTGGGCCACGTCAATGGACGTTCAAAACCACCCATTCTTGACTAAAATTTCGTTCTGAATCCAATGGACAGGGTGGATTTTCCAGAAAATACTTTTGTGGGGCCCACCGATCACAACAGCGAAATGGTGCGAAAGGTTTCACACATCCGCGAAAACTGACTTTTCCAGACGGTTTTAGCCCACCATCTTTGATCATATGGCAGATCTGAACCGTCTATCATGTAGAGAACCTAAGAAAGTACTAAGGGACGGTGTTTCTTTAAAATTTGAGCGAGGAAAGTGGCGTGTTTCGAGGCACCGAACTTGGATGCGAAAATTGCACTCCATGTCCTGCTACAACTCTGTCATAGTCTCCAGCCTTCCAGCAGCTATAAAAGGAGGTTTTGGACGTGGAGAGCATTCATTCAGGTCTTGGGAGGAAGATCCTTAGCTTGGAGGGGAGAAACGTGGAGCAGTCCTGGTCGTGGAAGCTAAGCAGGAGAGAGAGTTGGTTTTTTTTTCCTTTTTGTTTTGGTTTAATTTTATTTTATGGTTAGCCTAATTATGATTATGTGGAGCTAAACCTCTTAGCTAGGGCTAAGAGGTGAATCTTGTAGCATGATGGGAGACGTTTAATTATGCCTTTTGTTTAATATTGAACTGATTTTAATTTAATTTTATTTTGGGAATATTTTTAGTTCTTAATGGTCTGTTGTGACTGAAATTACAATGGGTCTACGATACTTTTAATATTTCTATTTCATTTTCATGTATATGATGTTAGGAAACCCTGTTGTTCACCATAGTCTCCTGGGCATGGTTGGATGTCGGTACCCTTCCTAACCTTCATACATGTGATGGGTTGGTAATTAGTTTAATTCTATTGTTTACCATAGTCTTTTGGGCATGGTTTGGTGATGGAATCCATTCTAATTCATACACCTTTCATCTCTTTGAAAACTAGATCAACGGCAATTCAGTAATTTTCATGATTTTTGATGCAAGCATAAGTTCTCCCTGATCTCTACAAGTGGATCCTCTGAATCCCTAGTTTTCTATCTCTGATTTGTTTCCTAAGTTTTAGATTAATTATTCTACAAGTATTCCACCATTGCTAATTGATTTAGAATCCATCTTAGCATAGTTCTAGTTCTAGTTAGTTTTAGATAACGTACAAGTTTCAGTCCCTTGGGATTCGACCTCGGTCTTACCGAGTTTATTACTACATCACAACCCTACACTTGGGGAGTGAACAAGTTTTTGGCACCGTTGCCGGGGACTGTCGGATACATTTTTCTGAAATTAATTAGTTTTAGGATTAGTTTAAGATTAGGTTTAGATTTTCTTAATTTTTAGAAATTAACTTGTCTCTCTTATTTTATAGGCTTCTAAGATAGTTTCTAAATTAGTAAATTCTGTCTTAAATTCTTCCTTTCTATTCTAGATTTAGATTAAGATTTATTTCTTCTTTTTAGTGAGATTCTAATTCTAATTCTTTTTAGTAATCCTAACCCTGTTTCTTGTTTTAGAATTTTTCTATAAGTTTTTGTTTAGGAACTAACCCAATTTTTCTGTTTTGTAGGAAGCTTCTAATTTAGTAAGCTCTTTCTAATTCTTCTCTCTTTGAAATTTCTTATTTTCTCTAGAAATTGGTTTATTTTTAATTAGGACTTTCTTCTCTTAGAAACTAACTTATTTTGGTTTGTTTTGTAGGTTTTTAACTTAGGAACTCCGATTTGGTAACTTCTCTCCAACCCACCCTTTTCCTAGATTTTTATTTTCTTTTTTTAGGTTTAAGTTAGAATTTGAGGGCTGAGTGTGTTTTATGCCCTATTGAGCACGCGACAACACTCGACGTCTCATGACTGAAGGAGGATTAGTTGAGGGGTTGACTGTCCATCGCAGGACTAGACACCACTTAAATTCTCCTGAGTTAGAGGACGTTATGGCTGAAAATCAACCTCAAGTACTACCCCAACCTAGGGTTGAGGAAGTACATGATGAGAATGAGGTGCACCACGCACCCCCGCCTTGTACTTTACGAGATTATTTACAACCGGCGGGGGTGAGTACGCCCTCATGCATGATTTTTCCTGAGAATACAGGACATATGGACATCAAGCCAGGGGTTATTCAATTCCTTCCTAAGTTCCATGGGCTTGAATCTGAAGAACCATACTTGCATCCGAAAGAGTTCGATGAAATCATAGGCACCTTATACTTTCCTAATGTATCTGAGGATACTATTAGGCTGAAACTCTTTCCATTTTCCTTGAAAGAAAAAGCTAAGACGTGGTTACATTTACTGCGTCCTAGATCCGTTGGCACATGGAATGATATGCAGGGGGAATTTATAAAGAAAAATTTTCCCACATCATAAGACAATTACCCTCAGGAGAGCAATCATGAACTTTGCCCAAAAGGAAGATGAAACATTCTTCCAATGTTGGGAAAGATTCAAGGATCTGCTTAATGTATGCCCACAACATGGCTTTGAAATATGGCGCATTACAAATTTTTTCTATGATGGGCTAACATCTTCCATGTGCCAAATGGTCGAGACAATGTGTAACGGAGAATTCATCAATAAAAATGTAGACAAGGTATGGGATTACCTCGATAGTCTCGCTGAAAAAACACAATCATGGGACTATTACCCAAGGACGAACACTACGTCTAGGCCGACTCATTCAAGGGAAAAAGGAGGAATATATCTCCTGAAAGAGGATAATGATCTTAACGCTAAGGTGGCCAATCTCACCAGAAAATTTGAGGCCATGGAAGGAAGGAAGGAAAAGGTTAATGAAAGTGTTTGCGGCATTTGTGATTGCAACATTCATACTACTGAAAATTGTCCTTCAATACCTGCCTTTCGAGAAGTATTGAATGAACAATCTAATGCCGTAAATAACTATCAAAGACCTTTCAATGGACCACCCTCTAATACGTACAATCCTGGTTGGAAAAATCATCCGAATTTTAGTTGGAGGAACGGACAAACTGCTACCCCTCAAGGTTTCTTCAATCAAAATCCAAATCAGGGGAAACCTCAAGAAGAATCGGTTCAATTTTTCATACAAGAGCCAGCTCGGACAATGCAAGAAATTTCAGATTTTATGCAAAAAATAGATTCGCGTATGACGGCTATGGAAAAAGGGATGCTCCCTGCACAATCACTCCCTAATCCGAAACCGTAATACGAGACAGGTGATCCCAGCTCTTCGAATCAAATGGGGCACGTTAAATCCATCACCACTCTTAGGAGTGGGAAGGTTATTGACAAAACCCTTCCGGTTAGGCCCGAAAAGCCTTAAGAACCAGAATAGGACAACAAGGATGGATCTAGTGGCGCCCCACAAAAATTTGAACCGGAACCTCTAGAAAAGTTAGTTGCTCCGTTTTCCCAACGGTTGGTTGAACCAAAACGTCTATCTAACTCTCAGGATATCCTAGAGGTGTTGAAACAAGTGAAAGTCAATATTCCTCTGCTTGATGTTGTAAAACAGATACCTTCATATGCTAAATTTCTAAAGGACTTATGCACTACCAAACGACGGAAAAGTATTCAAAAGAAGATCTCCTTGACTGAGAAAGTGAGTGCCATCCTGAAACAAGATGTGCCGCAAAAATTCAAAGATCCCGGTTGCCCAACCATATCATGTGTAATCGGGAACTATCGAATTGACCACGCACTTCTTGACTTAGGAGCAAGCATCAATCTGATTCCCTACTCGGTATACCAACAGTTAGGTTTGGGTGAATTAAAACCCACTCGAACCACACTACAACTTGCAGATTGTTCTGTTCGTATACCAAGAGGGATCATCGAGGATGTGTTGGTCCAGGTGGATAGATTCTACTACCTTGTTGATTTTATCATCTTGGACACCGAACCCATCAATGACACGAGCACTCAGATTCCCGTCATTCTTGGTCGCCGATTCCTGTCCACTTTAAATGCAATTATCAATTGCAGGAATGGTGTCATGACTATGTCCTTTGGAAATTTGACATTGGAATCGAATATCTTTTTCAATAACGGCAGCAACTCAGAGGATGATGATGATTTCCACGATATTAACATGATTGATTCTTTTGTGGAAGATAGAACACCTCTCACCTTATCCTCTGATCTTCTAGAGACGTGCCTAGCCCACTCCCATGATCTTGATGATGATATACTTAGGGAGACGTGTGTCATGCTTGATACTGCACTGGTACTTGAAGTTAACCGGTGGAGGCCACAAATTGAAGAGTTGCCCCAAACCGATATAGTGCCTCTACCGTCTAACCTCAAGCCACCGAAGCTTGACCTAAAACCTTTGCCCTCTGATTTAAAATATGTCTATTTAGGTCAAGATGGACATACCCGGTGGTGATCTCTGCCCACCTGGAGAAAGAACAGGAGAGTATGCTGATATCTACTCTCATTGAGCATAAGGGAGCTCTTGGATGGACGATAGCGGACTTCAAAGGAATTAACCCATCAATTTGTACTCACCGCATATATCTTGAGGACAATGCAAAGGCTGTTCGGTAATCACAACGTAGACTGAATCCAAACATGAAGGAAGTGGTTAAGGCCGAGGTTCTCAAACTATTGGAAGTGGGGATCATAAACCCCATATCCGATAGTCAATGGGTGAGTCCAACTCAGGTGGTTCCTAAGAAGTCCGGGATCACCATCGTAGCCAATGCCAATAATGAACTCGTGCCGACCAGAGTTACTACTGGTTGGAGAATGTGCATTGACTACAGGAAGCTGAATACCGTCACTAGGAAGGACCACTTTCCTTTGCCCTTTATAGATCAGATCTTGGAAAGGTTAGCTGGTCATTCCTATTACTGTTTCCTTGACTGGTATTCAGGTTATAATCAGATTGAAATCGCCCCTGAGGATCAGGAAAAGACCACATTGACATGTCCCTATGGCACCTTTGCTTACAGAAGGATGTCATTCGGGTTATGTAATGCCCCTGCCACCTTTCAGCGATGCATGACGAGTATCTTTTCTGACATGGTGGGAAAATATCTAGAGATCTTCATGGACGATTTCTCTGTTTTTGGTTCATCTTTCAGCGAATGCTTAGCAATTCTTAAATGTGTGCTGAAAAGATGTGAAGAAAAAAAATTGGTACTTAACTGGGAGAAGTGCCATTTTATGGTTCAAAAGGGAATTGTCCTTGGGCATATCATCTCGTCCAAAGGAATCGAGGTAGAGAAGGCAAAAATTGATCTTATCTCTAACCTACCTCCACCCAAGAATATCAGAGACGTGCGATCCTTCTTAAGACACGCAGGCTTTTACAGACGATTCATAAAGGACTTTAGTCTCCTCTCTCGTCCTTTATGTAATCTTCTTCAAAAGGATACACCATACGAGTGGACTGAGCATTGCCAAGTAGCTTTCACTAAGCTTAAGGGTATGTTAACCACTGCATCGATCATGCAGCCACCCGACTGGAGTCTTCTTTTTGAACTTATGTGCGACGCCTCTGATTATGCTCTTGGAGCGGTTCTAGACCAGAGAAAGGATAAGCGGCCTTACGTCATTCATTACGCAAGTAGGACTCTAAATCCTGCCTAAATGAATTGCTCGACTACGGAAAAGGAACTCTTAGCCGTAGTGTTCGCTTTGGACAAATTTAGGTCCTACCTGATCGGATCCAAGATCATTATCTATACAGATCATGCGGCACTTAAGTATCTTCTTTCTAAGAATGATTCTAAGCCCCGCCTGATACGATGGATCCTTCTACTCCAAGAATTTGATTTGGAAATTAAAGATAAAAAGGGAGTAGAGAACGTAGTGGTTGATCACCTTTCTCGCCTTAATACCTCTGATTCCCTTGAGACGACTCATATCAATGACATGTTCCTTGATGAACAACTGTTTAGAGTCTCCCATTCACCTTGGTTCGCTGATATTTCTAATTATCTTGCTACAGGTGTCATACCGACACGCTGGACGTCACAAGATAAGAAGAAATTCTTTACCAAGGTGCGTAACTTTTTCTGGGATGATCCATATTTGTTTAAATATTGCCCAGACCAAATTTTAAGGAGATGTGTACCAGACGATGAGCATCAGAGTGTCATCTCCTTCTGTCACTCACAGGCTTGTGGTGGTCACTTTTCTGCTAAAAAGACCACGACCAAGATTTTACAGTGTGGCTTCTACTGGTCCACTATGTTCAGGGACACTCATGAGTTTTGCAAGGCTTGTGAGCGTTGTCAGAAATTGGGAGCATTGTCCCGTCAAAATATGATGCCCTTGAATCCCATCCTTATTATAGAAGCATTTGATTGTTGGGGCATCGATTTCATGGGACCATTCTCCCAATCATTTGAAAATCTGTATATTTTGCTCGCCGTAGACTATGTCACTAAATGGGTTGAAGCAATTCCGTGCCGCAAAAATGACCATCGCACGGTCATTAAATTTTTGAAAGAAAATATCCTATCGCGGTTCGGAACGCCTCGAGCCATCATTAGTGACGGGGGCTCACACTTCTGTAATAGACCATTTGAGAGCTTAATGAAGAAATACGGTATCTCTCATAAGGTGAGCACCCCATACCATTCACAGACAAGTGGACAAGCTGAAATTTTCAATAGGGAGATCAAACATATCCTAGAGAAAATGGTTAACCCTGATCGTAAGGACTGGTCAATCCGATTGACCGATGCCTTATGGGCATACCGTACTGCTTTTAAAACTCCTATTGGAACATCTCCCTTTAGACCTGTCTATGGAAAGGCTTGTCACTTGCCGGTGGAATTGGAACATAAAGCATACTGGGCGATCAAAAACCTAAATTTTAATCTGGACAACACTGGTTCGCTATGCAAGCTTCAATTAAATGAACTGGAAGAAATCCGGAATGATGCATATGAAAACTCGAGAATTTACAAGGACAGGATGAAGGCGTTTCATGATCAACATATTCTACGAAAATCATTCACGCCCGGTCAGAAAGTCCTCTTGTATGACTCTCGACTACATCTCTTTCCGGGTAAGCTTCGATCTCGTTGGACCGGCCCTTACATTGTTGTTACTGCTTATCCTCATGGGGCCGTCGAGATAAAAGATCCCAACAATGGCAAGGAGTTTAAAGTAAATGGACATCGATTAAAGCCATTTGTCGAGACATTTGATTCAGAGGACATGTCCATGCTTCTGATTGCTCCTGTTTACTAGGACTGATCTCCTAGTCTGATGGAGGTATAGGTAGGTTTATCATTTTCATAGGACTAGGATTGTTGCTTTATTTGTCTGGCTGAAGACGGTAAATTTAGCGCTCCTGGGAGGCAACCCAGCTTTTCATTTCATTTTTCTAGTTAGATGATTCAATGTTTGTGGGTAACATTACTGCAAACCCTCACGAGACTATAACTCGTCCACTAGGGGTAACCTAGGGATTTAAAGGCTTGTTGCATACGCTAAATGCAATCGATAGCACCTGCGAAAGTGGTATAGGTAGAATTTTATTTTCATTATTTTTAATTTTCTTTCTCTCTCGTACTAACCTGCTCTCTCCTAGCAATCTCTTGAAAAATCTCTCTTGATTCGTTATCCAGGTACTATCTTCCCATCACTATACTTTCGTTGTTCCATGTGCACTGCATGCCCATATCTTTTACATTGAGGACAATGTAGCTTTTATGTTGGGGGTGGGAGATTAGGTTTCCTAATCAGTATTTTCTTGGTCTTGAGCAAAAATTGTGAAATTTTTTAAAAATTTTTCTGAAAATTCCTACAAATTCGAAGTGATTTTGACATATATCCCTAATTTAGATTTTCAAGATACATAATGGTGGATTTATGACTCTTGGATTCCGTATCTGTTAGATTTCATAGTTAAGTGAATTATTAATCTATGATTAGAGATTTTAAACATTGATTGAATCATGATTTCAGGACACGCCTTGCTTACACATTAAGATTTCAGTTCCATATCGAAGGATTAACGTGGTAATCACTAAGCACGAAAGGAACCAGCCTGCAATATCTTGCCATCATGGTATAAAAATTGAAAAGGTTGGATAATTAATCTTCAACATAGGTTTGCTCCCTATAGGTGTAGAGTTAATTCCCCATGAATGATATGTGAAAAAGAGTCAGGTGTACGATCTTCACCATTGGTTTGCTCCCTATAGGTGAGGATTTGATTCCCCTTCCTTGGCACTACTTTGAATAGAAAAATCGCAAGTTAATAGGTTAATGTATGAGGCAAGTTTTGGATTAGGTTTTGGTTGTCATGAATTTTCTTGTTGGTTACCAATGATATCATGAAATTGACGATTGGATCTCTTAATGATGATAAGCCGAGATTAGACTATACATCAATGGATCTCAATGTTTAAAATTTTTCTAATTGATGGATTAATACTTTACACTTGATTATGAAGTCTACCGCGCACTTGAGCTCAGCAAAAAATAATTTCTAACATTCATGAATATTAAATTTCTCGTATCTTGTTCAAAATCTCACTCGATTTTATAGAAAGTTCTCCTATAATTCTCAACTTATTTTTCGCATAATTTGCTCTGGACTAGCAAAATGCTAGTTGGGGGTTGTGTTGAGGGTCAAATAGTGCATATTAGACCTCAAATATTATCCGGATTTACAAGCATAATAGTGCTTAACGGCTGATTCAATCGTGTTTATGTTGCAGGTTGATTTTACAAGCTTGGATGGAAAAAGGATGTTAAAAGTTGAGATTTAACGATCTGATGACACCAAAGGCAAGGGACGGACTTCAGAGGACCAAGATTGACGGATATACACGGTCAGAAATCTGAGAAAACTAAGAAACTGAAGCTCAAGTGGCTTGAAACACATCCAGAATGCAAGATCACATGGTTCCCGACATCTGATCGGTTCGAAACTTTATACATGAGATGAGGGCCATAAATTAACCGTACACGTCAAAAATCAGCCATTGGATCACCCTAGAAGTTTCCAAAGGATAGATCAGCCCATAAATTCTTGATTTGGGGCCCACATGACATCTGGACCTACTTCAATTTTGGTCTCAACGGCTTACGTGAGATGAAAAAGTGGATGGATGGATCGGATTCAGTATACACATCAAGGTGGGACCCATATTTCATGGTGTGTGTGCACAGCATAAGTGAGGGCGCCGTGCACTGAATCGTCCAAAGTCGGTCAGTGCATGCTGGCCGACTCTCATCTTCCAAATCTCAAACGGAGACAACGTCTTCCATGTAGCCGTCTGATTTTGAGTAGTGGGGCCCACACATCAACCTTTTTGATGATCTAGACCGTTCAACGTGTCCATAGATGGGTCTTGACCATCGCCAAGCTCACCGTTTGGCCCCATGCACGTGTACGTACGAGAATCGTCAGAAAATGCAAGATGGACGGTGAACCAGAATATTCCGTGGGCCATGCCAAAATCAATCTGAAACCAGTCATTTCTTACTGAAATTTCGAGAGGAATTCGGTGGACGGATTGGATTTCTCAAGTGTCTAACGAAATGGGCCCCACAAGCATCACAGCAGAAGAAGCTTCCGCTTTCGCGTCCGCGTAATGCACGGCCGCTGGCCATTTTTGCGATCAGCTGTGGGCCCCACATGTGCCCCATAAGCTCAATCCAAACCGTCCACCGTGTAGACAGCCGCGAGCACTACAAAACTATGTTGTCACTTTTCACCCATGCGTGCACACGTGTGAGATACAGAGGCCACAAAAGGGCTGCCCTACAACGTTCAAAACTGATTCTTTTGTGATTTCTTCTCTGGGCCACGTCAATGGACGTTCAAAACCACCCATTCTTGACTAAAATTTCGTTCTGAATCCAATGGACAGGGTGGATTTTCCAGAAAATACTTTTGTGGGGCCCACCGATCACAACAGCGAAATGGTGCGAAAGGTTTCGCACATCCGCGAAAATTGACTTTTCCTGGCAGTTTTGGCCCACCATCTTTGATCATATGGCAGATCTGAACCGTCTATCATGTAGAGAACCTAAGAAAGTACTAAGGGATGATGTTTCTTTAAAATTTGAGCGAGGAAAGTGGCGTGTTTCGAGGCACCGAACTTGGCTGCGAAAATTGCACTCCATGTCCTGCTATAACTCTGTCATAGTCTCCAGCCTTCCAGCAGCTATAAAAGGAGGTTTTGGTTGTGGGGAGCATTCATTCAGGTCTTGGGAGGAAGATCCTTAGCTTGGAGGGGAGAAACGTGGAGCAGTCCTGGTCGTGGAAGCTAAGCAGGAGAGAGAGTTGGTTTTTTTTCCCTTTTTGTTTTGGTTTAATTTTATTTTATGGTTAGCCTAATTATGATTATGTGGAGCTAAACCTCTTAGTTAGGGCTAAGAGGTGAAGCTTGTAGCATGATGGAAGCGTTTAATTATGCCTTTTGTTTAATATTGAACTGATTTTGATTTAATTTTATTTTGGGAATATGTTTAGTTCTTAATGGTCTGTTGTGACTGAAATTACAATGGGTCTACGATACTTTTAATATTTCTATTTCATTTGCATGTATATGATGTTAGGAAACCCTGTTGTTCACCATAGTCTCTTGGGCATGGTTGGATGTCGGTACCCTTCCTAACCTTCATACATGTGATGGGTTGGTAATTAGTTTAATTCTGTTGTTTGCCATAGTCTTTTGGGCATGGTTTGGTGATGGAATCCATTCTAATTCATACACCTTTCATCTCTTTGAAAACTAGATCAACGGCAGTTCAGTAATTTCCATGATTTTTGATGCAAGCATAAGTTCTCCCTAATCTCTACAAGTGGATCCTCTGAATCCCTAGTTTTCTATCTCTGATTTGTTTCCTAAGTTTTAGATTAATTATTCTACAAGTATTCCACCATTGCTAATTGATTTAGAATTCATCTTAGCATAGTTCTAGTTCTAGTTAGTTTTAGATAACGTACAAGTTTCAGTCCCTTGGGATTCGACCTCGATCTTACGGAGTTTATTACTACATCACAACCCTGCACTTGGGGAGTGAACACGCGGTTGCAGGGGTACAAGTTTCAAGTCGAGTCGACTCCGATATGCAGGACTCAGCTTAAGATTGCACGTAAACGTCGGATATAGGTCGAGGGTTGCCGAAATTCGACCAGAATGACCGCGGAAGCCTACGAAATGGTACGAACTATGATATGGGCCTTATAACTCTCCCCTTCAAATAAAAATTTTATTCTCGAAATTTACACAATCATCGTAACTAGATATAACTCATAAGGAAGAGGAAACGTGGTATCATCATATAAAATTGAAGGCAACATACATGATATAACATATAATCAATCATTAAAGAGATGTGGATAATGCTTTCGAATCTCAACATCGCGCTCCCAAGACGCCTCATCAATAGAATGGTGACCCCACTAAACCTTCAGTAGGGGAATGACCTTAGTCCAAAGGACCTGCTCCTTCAAATCAAGGATGAAGTCTGGTTACTCAATTTAAGAATCATCCTCACGAACCTCCAACGGCTGCCAATCAATAATAGGAAAGATGTTTGACCCACACTTCCTCAGCATAGAGACATGAAAAATATTGTGGACGCCAGACAACTAAGATTACAAGATAACCAGATAGGTCATGGAACCAATGCGCTCAATGATCTCAAAAGGTCATATAAATCTTTGGGCAAGTTTACCTTTCGCTCCAAATCGAACTACGACGCCGGTAATCAGCAAAACTCTTTTGTTGGCTCTGAGTTTTATGCATCCTCTGCCTGATAATATCGATAGCCTTTGATGTCTGCTGCACAAGGTCGGGACCTAGGAGATGCCACTCTCCGACCTTAGTCTAACAACTCAGAGATCTGCACGGTCTGCCATATAATGTCTCAAAAGGAGTCATGCCAATGGTCGCCTGATAGATGTTGTTATATGTGACTCAGCCAATCACATATGCTTGTCCCAACTACCCCCGAAATCAATCGCACAAGCCCGAAGCATATCCTTAAGGATCTAATTGACCCTCTCAGTCTAGCCAATGGTTTGTGGATGGTACGTGGTGCTAAGCTGCAAAACAGACTCCATCACTTTCTAAAAGCTCTTTCAAAACTGAGATGTGAACCTCGGGTCTCAGTAAAAAATGATCGAGACTGGAATGTCATGCAATCTCACAATCTCCTCTGTGAATAACATCACAAGCTGGTCCAAAGGCCAAGTCACACGAATCACAAGAAAATGTGCCGACTTCGTCAGACGATTAACAACGACCTAGATGACATTGTGACCACACCGAGTCCTCTACAAGCCCGTGATAAAATCTGTTGACGCGTGCTCCCACTTTCGCGTCGGGATGCACATAGCTGTAATGGACCACGAGGTCTTGATGATCGACCTTGACACGTTGACATGCATCTCACTCGGCCACAAAACTAGTGATTTGGCGCTTCATCCCTGCCTAAAAATACTATCTCCTCATATCACGATACATCTTCGTCGAGCCATGGGGGATGGAAAACTATGATCGATGTGCCTCGGTCATAAGATCTCTACCCAATTCAAGAACATCTGGGACACAATCGGCCTCTGAAGCGAAGTCCACCGTCAGAACCAATCTGCCAATCTGTCTAACTTTTAGATGCTACCTTTGCTTCGTAATCCTATAATGACTCGTCTGTCTACTGAACCTCGATCACCTTAGTCACAATAAAGGGTTGAATCAATAGGCTCGATAGCTAAACGATAGAAGATTACAGACTAAAATGGAAGTCATACTCTGCTATACCCTCGAGCATCCACTGCTCCTGAATCATCATGTGCGCCACCAGGCATTATGATTGATGGCTGAGGGCATTTGCCACCACATTCACCTTGCCTAGGTGGTACTGGAGATTAAAATCATAGTCCTTTAGGAGCTCCGTCCAACACCTCTGCCTCATATTCAGCTCAGATTGAGAGAATAAGTACTTCAAGCTCTTGTAGTTAGAGAAAAGCTCGAACCTGACCCCATAAAGATAGTGCCCGCACACCTTCAGTGCAAAGATGACTATTGCCAGCTCCAAATCATGCATGGGTAGTTAAGCTCATAAACCTTGAGCTGGTGAAAAACATAAGCCACTAGTCTCCCGTGCTACATCAGGACAGCACCCAAGCCAATACGCGAAGCATCGGTAAATACAATTAATCCATCACTCCCAAATGGAAGAGTGAGGACATGAGCGGATGTGAGGCGGTCATTCAGTTTCATAAAAGCTCACTCATAGGCGTCGCACCAAACAAACTCTGTGCCCTTACAAGTTAACCTGGTCAACGGGGCTATAATACTGAAAAATCTTCAATGAAACGCCGATAGTAGCCTGCAAAACCAAGGAAACTATTGTAAGCCCCGTATCCTATACCGTACCGTTCCATAGACTTTCACGGTCTTACCGGTCGAATTTCAACAACCTTCGACCCTTAACCAATATTTGCGTACGACCCTGATTCATATGTTGTCAACCCGTATCGACTCAACCCAAAACCTTTACCATAGCGACCGCGCCGTCGCTGCGGTTCCGATGCCGCGACTTGCACGCCGAGGCGATACCCTGGTCAAGAGATGTGGGCCAACGTTCGGTGCGAAGAAAATACCGCGCATTGCGAAACCCAAGAGAATCTCTACGAGGTGTCACATCAATCCGATCAATCCATCAATCCATCACATGTCAAGAACATGTCAAGTACATGTCAAGTACACATCACCTTTCACCCATTCCCAAGCAACTACAAAAGTCAAGAATCTCTTACAAGCCCATACCTCTCTTACACCAAAAGCCCTCAAAGTCAAAAAGTTCTTACACCACCCATGCTTTTCTTACACAAATGGCCACAAAAGTCAAGATTTTCTTACACCCATCACTCACCACATCCATCACCCATCTCTCTCTCCCTTTACAACTCTCTCTCTCTCTTTCTCATTTTCAAACTTAAAAAAATCTAAGGAGAGAAATCTCATACGTATGAGAATTCTCCAAGCCTCTCCCTCTCTTTCAAAACTTCAAGTATGGCCCACTTTCCTACCACATGATCTCCCATCCTAACCATCTATTCCTCATCTCCTCCATTAGAATCAAAGCTAAGGTGTTAAGGAACTCATAGGAGCAAGAAGATTGAACGGTGGGTGCTCCTCTAGATGTAAAAAAATATAATTTTTATAGCCTAGATGTTTTTTTTCTTTCATGACGGAAGTGTAGGACCCACCAATCAATGGTGGAGATCCCACACAATCTCATGGTTGTGGCCTAATGGCCTACCTTATGCATGCATGATCCATGCATGGGGCCTTTCTCTATGGGCCCCATCATGGTAGTTTTATTTCACATCATATTATGTTTGGGTCATCTAGACCTTATAACCATGGTGGAGATGGCATCCTCACCATGCATTTTAATTATAAGCCATGCATGTGCAAGATCCATGTTGTAAATGTAAATCTAGGTATGATGTGCGGGTGTGATTGATCTTGAGAGGGCTCAATAGTGGCGGAGCCCCTTTTCCTATGGTCGGATTGTCCTTCTATCTCTCTTTTCCCTCATTTTATTTCCTGATGTGTGTGGCCCATTAATGTATTTCCCTTTTTATTTAACTTATATAATAAATTTTATCTAAGTACATGTTGCTGTCCAGAATTTTCTGAACAGTTTCTAGTTGTTTTTGGACTAGATTTTGGGACTGTTTGGGAGACTATTCATACCTATTAAATATACTTTTCTGAAATATGAGGATTTCATCTTGATGTCCCCCAAATTTCAGCCCCAACTGACCTTCATTGGGGTCCTAAAGGTGTGGTCCAAGTGAGGTGGATAGTCTGGATTTTATGCACTGTTCCAGCAACATTCCACCATGGACAGTTGGATTTTTAAAATTTATTAAAATATCTATGCATGTTTAAAAATTATAAAAATTTTCAAGGGGGCATCCTACTTATGGTAGGATCCACCTACAAAATTTTGGAGCCAATAGACACCTGTACACACCATGGTGATGGCAGGACCGGTCCATTATAATATGGTGTTCAGATCAGTCTGATTTTCAAGACAGATTGATTTATGTAAATAAATTAAAATATTTACAGATGTTCAAAAATTTTAAAATTTTTTAGGAGTGTGGTCCACTTATGTTAGAACTCACCTACCAAATTTCAGGGCCAATGGACCCCTGTACACACCATGGTGAGGGCCGGACTGGCCCACCACGTTGGGACGTCCAGGTCTGTCTGATTTTTCTGGACAGTCTATTTTGTTTAAATTAATTAAAATACTTAGAGATATCTAAAAATTATAAAATTTTGTGGGGGTATGGCCCACATATGGAAGTATCACTCCGTGAAATTTCAGCCTCAAGTGACCCCGTTTGGTTATCCAAAAGAATGGGCCAAGATGGTTGGACTCCTAGATTTTTTCTGCTATGCAGTCCAGTAATATGCCTTGATAAAAAACCGTAATTCAAAAATATTTCTTCTGATGGAGGGCCACCTTTTTGGGTTTTTTCTCATTGTATGCATGATGAGGGACCTTGGCCCTCAATTTTTAGAGTTTTAGAGGCCTTGGACCCACTCCAATGGAGTGCCCAAATTTAGGACAGCAACATGTTATAATTATGCTGGCCTTGGGCTGAAATTTTGAGGAGTGGGGCCCACCATATTATAAAGATCTTAGAGGAAATGATTTATACCTTTAGTTCCTTAAATGTTGGGCTTAATGAATGCACTTTTGAGGCCCACCACATTGAATTTAATTGGGTCCATGAATGTAGCTAGTTGTTGAACTATTTAAGGCCCATAGAGTGGACCCTTTTGATGTGTTCCAAGGCCCATTTGATGTAATTTAAGGCCCATAGAGTGGACCCATTTGATGTGTTCCAAGGTCATTTGGAAGGGGGTGCGACCTTACCCGCCCGAGGGAGTAGGCATAGCTAGGCTGAGTTTGACCAGCTCGAGGAATGGGTCCTCTATCAGCGAGCCGGGTAGGTATTGACAGACTACTGACAGACAGATAGTGAGGTCTTTTCCACTTACCCAGTTGTGCACTTGATTGGGGCGGCAGGTGGTGTGAAGTGTAATAGACCCTGGTGATTTCTCCAGAGAGGAACCGTACTGATATGAGAACTGACATGATATTATGACACCCCGTCACTATTGTGCATGTGGGCGGGCGCACGTGGGCGGACGCTGATGTGGGCGGGTGTGATGTGGGCGGGGCTGAGGCCTGGGCGAGCTACCACACTGGACGAGCTACCAGCGGTTGGCAAGCTACTGTGCTGACAGCTACTGAGTAGGAGTTGCATACTCATTCATTCATCCATTCACTATCCACTCGGGCTGGTGGTGCACAACTAATTGTTGTGTATCTTCGTTATGGCAAGGATTTCGATTGGGCGCGCGACTAACCTGAGATTAGGAGTTTACCATGTTGAGTCAAACTCTCCAAATTTAGGTATGAGACTGGTTTGGATAGAGGTTCCTTGTGGTGGACCCCGTAGCCTGCGATACTACGTACTATCATCTCGACATCACACTCCAGCATGGTCATTCCATTAGCACCATATACTGCATATTCCATTACATCTTCGACGTGTGGCATTGTGGGTTGTTATGTTTCTGTATTCCTATGACTTAGATGAGAGTGATGATATTTGTTAGCTCTTTCGAATTGTGTATTACATTATATCCTTGTCATTCGACATTTGATTATCTATGACTCATCATTTGCATAGCTGTCCTATATTGCGTATTCTGATATTGATTAACTTATGGACTTGTTCATACTTTCGCTTATTCTGTTATCGCATGATTATAATCTTGTCAGTATTTCTGTTTACGCTGATAATTCCTGCTCTTATCAGTGTTTCTGCTTATTCAATCATTGTATGGTTTATGAATTAATAGCTTTCCGGTATTGTATGATTATGATATTGTATTGAATACTTGGCACTTATCTCGTGTACACACTTACACCACCCTCTAAGCTTTCTATAAGCTTATGCACGATAGATGCGTGCAGATGATGTTAGGTTGTAACAACATTGAGCTTGGAGTGTGCAGCTGTTTTCTGGAGCTTTGATTTTGACATATATATTTCCCTTTCAGCATTGTATTTAAATGATTATATTAGTGGATATGTGATGATAATGTTGCCTTTATGATTTGGGTAAACTTGTGGTTATGCTTATTACTAGTTAAATGTACGAAAAAAAAATTTCTCCTTGTAGGATCCCAAGATGGAAAATCTGGCATATGAATGCTAGGAGCCAAGAATGGGGTACTACGGAGGCTGTCGGCACCGGATTCGGCGATTGAGATTCCTGTGAATTCGATTTTCGGGTTTGGGGCGTGACAACTATGGATCTCAGACGCAGTTGTCAGCTGGTCCCACTGACGCACTACCTTAATTATCTAGGGGTCCACTACGACACCCTCGCTTATAACCATGTGGCCGAGGAATTTCACCTCCTCTTACCAGACCTCGCACTTCTCTAGCTTTGCATATAGTTAGTGGGTACGAAGGGTCTGCAATGCGATCTCTAGATGCTACATATGATCCTCATGGGTCTTTAAATATATTAGGATGTCGTCGATGAATACCACAACAAACTGATTGAGATATGAATGAAAGACCTCATTCATCAACTACATGAAAATCGTAGGTGCTTTAGTCAGTCCGAAGGACATGACCTGGAACTCAAAATGACCATAATGTGTCCTGAAAGCTGTCTTCAGGATGTCCTCCTCTTGGACCTAAATCTGATGATAACCACAATGCAGGTTAATCTTCGAAAAGAACTACGCACCCTGCAGCTGATCAAACGAATCATCTATCCTCGGGAGCGGGTACTTGTTCTTGATCGTGACCCGATTGAGCTCACAATAATCCACGCAGAGTCTCAACGAGCCATCCTTCTTCCTAACGAAGAGTACCAGTGCTCTCCAATGCGAACTGCTCGGATGAATGAATTCCAACTCATGTAACTTGTCTAATTGTCTCTGCAGCTCCCTTAACTCCATTGATGCCATACGATATGGGGCCTTCGAAATTGGCAAGGTACCGGACATAAGATCGATCTAGAACTCAATATGACAATGCAACGGCAATTCCAGAATCTCCTGAAACACGTAAGAAAAATCATAAACAATCGGCAACTGAACAATACATGTGGCAACAGTCTCCTCAATGGCACAAGACATCAAACAAGACAACGGCTCTCCTTTAGCCCCGACAATGAACTGAAACTGAGGCAAGCCGAGTATACAAAGCATGACGGTACTCGTGGAACAGTCCAACATGGCGTGGTACTTGATAAGCCAATCCATGCCCAGGATAACTTCGAAATCTGACATCGACAACACAAATAAATCGGCGGGCAAGAAGATATCACCAATAAGAACTGGAAAAGACGGACAGAAACGGCCCAACACTATAGTCTTCCCCATAGGCTTCGATATGGTTAACCCCTCGAGAGCAAACTCAGTTGGTAATCCAGTCGAATGATAGAAATCCTTGGACATGAATGAACGCGATGCACCGAAATCAAACGGTATATGTGGGATACATGCGAAGACAGAAAGAATACCCATAATGATCCTCTAGATGACTGTGGATCATGTTGAGCTACATAGAACCTAGCCTAAGATAGCTGGGGAAGTGACTATCCCCTCTGAGGTCCCTGCTACTACTGTTGCCTCTGAGGAGGCCTGTATTGTTGTATCTGCTGTTACTGGGGCCTCGACGGCTGAGGTGGCTGTGGTAGCTATTAATGGGGCTACTACTGTGCTGGAGCTGTTATGGCCCTCTCAACTGCTGCAGATGAGGGTGGGGGCACTCATACATGTGGTGCCCTATCTGACAACATCCAAAATAAGTCCTTATAAATGGCTGCTGGGGTGACGCTGGAGGTGTCGTTGGTGCTCTGGCAGATGGGTGGCTCCTGTACCTCTGTGGTCGTCGATGCTCATGGGAGCTACTAGAGGGGGCCAGCCTCTTCCGACCCCTCCTCTGATCTTGATCAATCTGTCCACCGGCCCACTCAGTCTCATAAATCTAAGCCCTTCATACTACCGCTTGAGAATTTGAGAGCTCATGCCCAATAACAGGACCTCTAAGTCCGTAATGCAAACCGTTCTCGAAATAGTGGGCCTTTCGCCCCTCATCATCAACCAAATACAGCATGAACCTCGATAGCACCTCAAAATGGGCAGCATCCTATGCCACAGACATGTCCCCCTGCACCAGAGTCTTGAACTCTAATGCTCTCTACTGACGAATGTGATAAGGAAATACTGTTGGTTGAATCAGTCTAAAAAATCCTCCCATTTCCAGACGAAATCAGGACTACACCATGAGTAATAGAGGTCCACCAGTGCTCGGCCTCACCTAAGAGAATAAATACGGACAACCGGACTCGCTGTTAGGTCATACATGCCATAGTATTAAAAATCTTCTCCACATCGAAGCACCACCTCTCGGCTTCAGTCAGATCTGGCTCACCCTAAAAATGTGGGGGTTCGAGCTTTCAGAGCTCTCGAAGTAGGATGCTCATGTGCTTCTGCTTTGCTTGTGTTGACGAAACAACTGGGTGTCTGCCCTATCCCAGAAGCGCGGCTGTTATAGCCTACAACATCTACTATAATTAGAAGGCATTCATAGGTACGGTCGGATCCGCACCAGTCTCAAATGGAGGAATGACATCCTCAGGCTGGGGAATAGGGATCTCTAGAGGTGGAGTGAAAGTCGTAAGTGGTAAAGCGGGAGCCTCAGGTGGTGGAGCGGGAGTCGATCGGATCACTCTCCTAGACAGCATATCTCAGAGAAAAGAACAAAGGTACCTATCAATCATCGAAAACTCTCAAAAGCACATAGGGGTCTAAATCAGAAGGTTATGCACTCGGAACCTAATTGACCTAAACTCATACTAGATATGTGATGTTGTTCTGAGTTGTTCCTAAGTTATTCTTTGATACCAACTTCTGTCACGCCTCAAATTCAAAAACTGGGATCACAAAACTCTCGATCACAGAATCCAGCGCCGACGGCCTCTATAGTACCCATTCTCAGCTCCCTAACCCATACACCAGGTATGTGGTTAGGAAAGTACTGCTGGTCGAATCAGTCCACAAAATCCTCCCATGTCTAGAAGAAAACAGGCCCTTCAACACGAGTAACAGAGGTTCACCAATGATCGGCCTCACCCTAGAGAAGAAATACGACCAACCAAACTTGCTGTTAGGTCATACATGTCATACTATAAAAAATCTTCTCTACATCGGAGCGCCACCTCTTGGCTGCAGTCAGATCCGGCTCACCCTGGAAACACTGGGGATTGAGCTTTCGAAACTCTCGAAGTAGGGCGCTCGTGCACACCTGCTCTGCTTGTGCTGGAGAAATAACTATGAGCATGCCCTGTCCCTAAAGCGTAGCCGTCACAGCCTGCAACATCTACTATAATTGGGAGGCACTCACAGGTACGGTCGGATCCGCGCTGGTCTCAGATGGAGGAATTACATCCTCAGGCTAGGGGAGCAGGGATCTCTGGATGTGGAGTGGAAGTCGTAGGTGGTAAAGCGGGAGCCATAGGTGGTGGAGCGGTAGTCGATCGTGTAACAATCTTGGGCGACATATCCTATAGAAAAGAACAAAGATGCCTATAAATCCTTGAAAACTCCTAAAGGCACATTAGGGGACTAAATCAGAAAGTTACGCACTCAGAACGTAATTGACCTAAAATCATAATAGATATGTGATGTTGTTTGGAGTTGTTCCCAAGTTATGCTCTAGTGCCAACTTTTATTATGCCCCAAACTCAAAAACTGGGCTCACAAAATTTCGATCGCCCAATTTGGTACCGACAGCCTCCGTAGTACCGACACAAGCATCGATCCCATTGATCAGCTGGCAATAGGTTTTAAAAGTATATGACTTTGAAGTTTATGTTATCGAGCGGACAGTCGATCCCATCGAGAGTATACGCTCGATGATATCGACCATGCTCGATGACATCGAACTCAGTCATAAATATGACCATTTTATATCTGTTGAAACCTTTTCCCTATTTAAAGAGAGACTTGGTCATATTGCTAGCAGAGAAAGAAGAGAGTACTTTTGTGTGTCTTACCCTCAGATTATATACCCAAAACCCTTTCTCTCCTGGGAGTTCATCTTCCAATCCACTCTTACCATTGATATTCAATAGAGTGGATTGAGAAATGAACTTTCGCATTCAAGGATCCTCCAACAACTATCTTAATAGCATATTATTAAGTTGGGATGCCTTGAATGAATAGATGACCGGAATCACTCTATCTTCCTTATAGGAAAATTTCAAGAGAGTGAATTTCCTTCCTAACCTTGACCCGTCCCGAAGCCTAGTACTGGTACATCTTTTATGTTATGGATCAAGGGAGTCGAAGACTCTTCAACAATAAGGAGGAGATCTTTGACATTGCGCTGAATGAGACTCATCAACTTATCTGTAAGTATCTAGAGTCCAGAGGACACTTGTGATTATTCCTTTCTAGGATTGGGTCTTAAGTGTTGCTCACCCTTTGAAGTCCTCAAAGGAGCCCTCCAGTGGGAGTGTACGTTGTTGGTGCGTTGTGTAGACCCTTGCTCTATGGAGAACATAAACATCCGGGTGCGTTGTGTGGATCTTGCTTTATGTGGGCATAAACATCTGGTTAGGAGTGCACTAGCAAAACTCCAGGGTTAGAGGTGAACCGAGTAGAAACCTCCATGTAAAGGTTAAAGGTGAACCTAATTTAAAACCTTAGGTTTAAGGTGAACCCTAGGAAACCTAGTAAAATTTGGTACACTCAAGGGTTGAGTGCGATAGTCGGGAGTGGAGTAGACAAGTAGTCGAACCACTATAAAAATGACTGTGTTTGTGATTGATTTATTTGTGTGATTTACTTTATTAATTCAATATCTCAATATCTGAGATCACATCTCACACTCATACACAGTCATATCCAGCATGAACTAAGCTCTATATTGCTATCCTTGAGTAGTTTGTGATTGGATCCTCTATTAGGCTTGGAAGCCAGTAGAGTTACATTTGAGTAATCCTGATAATTGCATATCTGATAGGATTAGTGCAATGGGATTTTAAATATTTCATAAAAATTTAAAAAGTCTTATTCAACCTCCTCTAGGACATATTGGCATATTCCTACTTCAACTCAAGCAGTCTTCACCACAATTTCAATTGGTATCAGAGAGGGTCTCTTTTTAAGGGCTTCACCACCTAGTGAGTGATCTTGACTAAAGTTAAGGAATATGGCCAAAGGAGAGGGCTCATCTGTCACTAGACCTCCAATATTTGATGGTTCAAATTATGCATACTGGAAGGTTAGAATGCACTACTTCCTAAGATCCTTGGATCACGATGTTTGGGATATAGTTGAAAAGGGATATGTGGTACCATCTGAACAAACTGTACTTGAAGATGAAACCACGATCACCAAGCCCAAACCCAAAGAAAAATGACGCTTGACAAAGAACAGCGAACTGCTGAAGCAAAAGCAATGAATGTCATCTACTGTGCCGTGTCCCAAGATATTTTCAATCAGATAAGCATGTGTGGGACATCTAAAGAAGCATGGGACTTATTAGAAACAACTCATGAAAGCACAAGCACTGTGAAGAGATCTAAACTACAACTTCTGACTTCACAGTTCGAAAATCTCAGGATGGAAGAGCATGAGACATTTATGGAGTTTTTCACCAAATTGAATATTATTTGTAACTCCATGGGTGGATTGGGAGAAAAGGTTCCGGTACCGAAAATATGTAGAAAAATACTAAGGTCCTTACCGGAATGCTTTAATCCCAAAGTAACAACAATTGAGGAGTGTAGAAATATTGATGAGATGAAAGTAGAAGAACCGGTAGGTTCCTTACAAACTTTTGAACTACACTTCACTCAATCCCAGAAATCTAAAAACACTGTCCTAAAAACTTTTAAGAAATCAAAACATGAAGACAATGAGAGTGAAAAAGAAGATGAAGATAAGGAAGTGGCTTTGCTGGCACAAAGATTCAGAAGATTCTTTCAAAAGAATCACAGCCGCCCCTCTAGAGGAAGAAAGGTGGATGACAAACCTTCTGCAGGCAAACTTGGGAAAAGAATTAAAGAACCACAATGTTACGCCTGTCGGGAGTATGGACACCTATCTATCGAATGCCCAAATAGAAAAACTAAGGGTAAGGCAATGGCTGCCACATGAGACGATATAGAGGAGTCAAATTCAGAATCAATCAACTCAGAGAGCGATAGGGATCAAAAATCTTTGAAAATACTTATGATCTCCACAGCTTCGATCATTCCAACTGAATCTGAAGTTGAACAGCAAGCAACTGAATCATTTCCGTCTGATAACGAGGAGTCTGGAGAAGTGGAAGAAGTCAAAAAGGATAAACTGTAAGGTGCTTATAATCAACTCTATATCCATAGCTTCAAAGTGATTAAACGACTTGGTATATCTGAGAATAAAAAGGAATTGTTGCAATTAGATTTGGATAAAGCTTCAAATATTAATACTCATCTAATTACTAATTTGCAGCAATGTCACTTAGATAATGATAGACTTGAAAGAACCAACATTTCCTTGAAATCTGAGTTGAAAAAATTAAAGAAACAAGTCAAAGCATTAAATGAGGAAAACTTGATTCTTCAGAAAAAAAATTACACATTTAAAAATGAATTAGAAGAATCCTGGAAAATAGCCCATCTAAACTGTAAATTTTCCCAGAGTAGTGAGAGGCTAGGAAAACTTTTTGGTATGAAAAAATCCGGAAACAAAAAATATGGCTTGGGCTACGAAAAAGGTAGAATAAGAACTGGATATGGAACACATGAGAAATCTGATATCTCCAATTGCAACAAAGGCAAAAATTCGGCCTATCAGTCAAGTGGTAATTCAAAGGATGTGTTAAACAAAGGATATATAACACCATCACCACTCAAACTATCTGACAGGAAGAAAGATTTAGTGAATCATGTGGTTGAATCAGATAAGACAAATAAATCTGCCACAAGAAAGAATTCTGTCACAAGATGGGTAATCAAAGAGAAGAAAAATTACTTTGTTATACACTCGAATCATTTAACCGGCAATAATGCTAGATGGTACCTAGATAGTGGTTGCTCAAGACATGTCACAGGTAATAAATTCCTTCTCTCAGAATATACGGAGCTTCAAAAAGGGATAGTCACCTATCGAGATGGAGCCATTGCCAATGTAATTGGACAAGGAATGATAAGAGGAATTGATTTGCTCAAAAATGAGATTGCTTACTACATAAAAGGATTGAAGCATAATCTGTTAAGCATCTCTTAAATTTGTGATAATGGGTATGTGGTCAAGTTCAACAAAGAAGAATGCGATATCTTAGATCAATCAGGAAAATCAGTAATTAAGGGTCATCACACAAACAACCACTGCTACATTATAAAAGGAGAAGTGGGGAATGATACAGAGGAGCATTAAGAATGAAGAAACATGTCCAGATTATGCATCGAAATCTGGATATTTGCTGAAATGATGTAATTTTGTTGAGCTCCAAATTAAATACCTAAGGTTCCAGACCTCCTTTTGTATATAAACAATTAAATGTTTATACTTTTGTGTATATACAGAGATTATATATTATTTTGCTAATTATATCATTGTCTCTTGGAAATCCTAGGAGTATGCTTGAAAAATCATCTAAATTATGAAACCAGAAAATCATTCACCTTAGATATAACTTTTCGATTACATCGAATAAAGATCGATACAATCGACGGCCCTTCAGAATGTGAAAAGCTATATGATCGTTGACGACATCGGAGACAGAATCGATAGAATCGATCGACAACTTCTCGATAGCATCGAAATAATGATCAATATGATCGACAGATGGCGCCCAATAAAAAGATGATTGAGAGAAAAATTTGTTTTTATAATAGCTAGTCCCATCTCGCTACCCTGATCAGTTTCTTTGGTTGATATGCTTGGAGTCTTGATGAAATCTCAGCATCCAAATGAAGTAAGGAAAATGGTTAAAGGGAAAGGTAAGGCTCTCTCATTTGTAAAATCTTTCAAGATTAAGAAAGAGAAAAATACTAGAGCACCTCAAAACCAATCAGATTGGGAACAATTCACGATAGTCGATCGTACTATTCTCATTAGTACTGTCAAACCTTATGGGGTAGATCTCATGATGGAGACTATTGGGTGGAAGAATATGCTTAATATGGGCGGCCCATATCAGTTTGAAATGATCCAGTAGTTCTTCAACTGTTGTCATGTTGTCCAAGATTACCTACCTTGTATGTGTCTGAAATTCATACAACACACCAAGCATATTACTCCAACAGTCCTTGGTCATGTTCTAAACATTGAGGTGACACAAATCCCTGTCACTAGTAGAAATCTAAACTAATTGGGTAGATGGGGGAAAGTTACTCGAGCACTGTGCCAAGGTATGACAATTTCTAGAAATAATGACAATATCCTTCCAGTAAAACATCTAGGAATCTTGTTTCGACTCCTTCACAGTATTTTCAGCACGAATGTATACCCATGTGATGCAAATGACACATACCTGAGTCCCGTTGTGCTCAATATTCTATATGATATCTATCAAGAGGTCCCTATATGCCTACCAACTCTCATACTAGACCAGCTAATTAAGGTAGTCAAAAGTGACCATCTTGAAATTCTGCCTTTTCCATCTGTTATCTGCAAGCTAGCACACAGGGCAGGTCTGCCGAAAATAACTGATAAGGTATATCCTGAAGTATGGTTCGACCATGATGCAGCGCAACAAGCGTATGTCTCTGTCTCATCGCATACTAAGACCCCTCCACCTGTTGAAGATAGTGATCCCTTGCCTAATGAAGAAACTCTTTGGGGATCCAATCGAACTCCTGAATATAGTCCTGCTTTTGTCACAAATCGTCAGCATCATGTGCTTGAGCGCCAATTTTTAATCTCACTGGAATTGATGTGCGGCTCCAACACTGTGAACAATGACTATCAGGAATAGAAAACAGGATGGAAGCTCTTCAACATTCTGTGCAGCAGATTCTTGAGCTATTAACAATTGGTGGGTCTTCTATGTGTTAGAAGTAGACAGATTTGGTGGAGTAGTGTGTCTAGTTATAAACACTTGATTTTGTACCCATCTTTGTTTATTTGTTTTGGGTACCGCTACATGGGTCTTATATCTCTGTCTAATGATTAAACTACTGCTATCTGGAGCAGTATATATATATTTTTTGGACACTGTTGAATATGGCTACACATAATTCTATTCTTACTGCCATATGATGTTCCCTGGTTGAACGAAGTATTTATTTTTTGGAATGCATGTGTTCTTCCTGACTATCTTATCTGATTCTATCTTCTGATGATGATGTATGGCTTAAAATGATTTAATCTTTATGCATTTATATTTGTAAGTTAGTTCTCCCATATGCTTAAAATCTTCAGTCAATACCACTTGTTATGCCTTTACCAATGACTGACAAAAAGGGAGAGAAAAGTTACAAACATCCCATGTGAAAAATTGAATATTTGTGCTCTTATATGTTACAAGTGTAAGGTGGAGCAGCTGCACCAAGAAAGGGGATTTTACAGTAAGGGGGAGCAAATTCTGGTTGTGTACATGAATGTGTTAGAATTTATAAAATTGTTTAATAACATGTATACACAATTTAAGATGTATATGTCTAGATATCTTCCTTGGGTGTTTTGGGTATTTTGTCACGTAATTGACAAAGGGGGAGATTGTAAGTGCACCTACTAGTGCTCTTGTTTGTCAATTACGATGTAAGTTGAGTTAGTCAGACTACAGTGCCTAACAAGAAAATCAATTCAAGCGTCTGCCTCAACTGGGTGTGTGGAAGCTCGCCTTAGGTAAATCATAACCTCACATCCCTTGTCCCAAAACACCAGGTGATTAAAACCCTTAAAACTAAGTAGAACATCCTAGGGTTTTATAATAAGAAAACTTTTTATCAAATAGGAAAATCTTTAAGTTTTCTTACCCTGCCGATTGTATCGATACCCTTATCGATATAATCGACCTACTCTGTCAATGTCCTCGGCATCTCAATCGATATAATCGAGTGAGGACAAAAAGCGTCCAGCAACCACACATTCATTTGGATGATTTATCGATATATCGAAGTTCCAATCGATATCATCGATATTCGAATATCGAGCCCATCGAAAGTGGATCGATAATATCGACAGGTAGTTTTTCGGCGCCCCTGTTTTTTAAAAAAAAATTACTATAAGCTTTGATATATCGATGACTGTTCCGATTCAATCTGAATTTAAATATCAATCATCTCAAAAGTCATTTGATTATATCGACAGTGGGTGCGTGTTTCCTCTAGCAAATATTTCAGGATGTTCTAAAAGTTGATCAGGGGCCACTCGAGGAAATTGATATTCCTTTGTCGATACTATCGAGTCCTGGTTGATTGGATCAAGTATGGACACAAACTGTCCAGCGTGCTTATAGGTAAATCTATATGATTTATTGATCCTATTGACACGGTCTCGATATTATCGACATTCAAATTCTAATGACATCGGTTGACCCTCGATCATATCCTATATCCTGAAATATTTCAGCTAGTCTCTCTCATTCTTCAAGTGTCGATAGATCGATCCAAGTATCGATGGAATCGGAGTTCGAAATTCGATGACATCGACACAAGTATCAATCCCATCGATTAGCTGGTAATAGGTTTCTAAAGCATATAACTTTGAAGTTTATGTTATCGAGCAGATAGTCGATCTCATCGAGAGTATACGCTCGATGATATCGACCTTGCTCGATGACATTGAACTTAGTCATAAATATGACCGTTTTATATCCATTGAAACCTTTTGCCTATTTAAAGAGATACTTGGTCATATTGCTGGCAGAGAAAGAAGAGAGTGCTTTTATGTGTCTTACCCTCAGATCATATACCCAAAGACCTTTCTCTCACGAGAGTTCATCTTCTAATCCACTCTTACCATTGATATTCAATAGAGTGGATTGGGAAATGAACTTCCGCATTCAAGGATCCTCCAGCAACTATCTTAATAACATATCATTAAGCTGGGATGCCTTAAATGAATAGATGACAGGAATCACTCATCTTCCTTGTAGGAAAATTCTAAGAGAGTAGATTTTCATCCTAACCTTGACCCGACCCGAAGCCTAGTACTGGTACATCTTTTATGTTACGGATCAAGGGAACCGAAGACTCTTCAACAACAAGGAGGAGATCTTCGACATTGCGCTGAATGGGACTTATCAACTTATCTGTAAGTATCTGGAGTCCAGAGGACACTTGTGATCATTCCTTTCTAGGAGTGGGTCTTAAGTGTTGCTCACCCTTTGAAGTCCTCAAGGAGGCCTTCGGCGGGAGTGTAAGTTGTGGGTGCATTGTGTGGACTCTTGCTCTGTGGAGAGCATAAACATCCGGGTGCGTTGTGTGGACCCTTGCTCTGTGTGGACATAAACATCTTGTTAGGAGTGCACCAGCAAAACTCCAGGGTTAGAGGTGAACCGAGTAGAAACCTCCGTATAAAGGTTGAAGGTGAAACTAATTTAAAACCTTAGGTTTGAGGTGAACCCTAGAAAACCTCCGTAGTGAAATTCAGTACACTCAAGGGTTGATTGCGATAGCCGGGAGTGGAGTAGACAAGTAGTCGAACCACTATAAAAATCTGTGTTTGCAATTGATTTGTTTGTGCGATTTGCTTTATTAATTTAATATCTTAATATCTGAGATCACATCTCACACACATACACAGTCATATCCAGCATGAACTAAGTTCTATATTGCTATCCTTGAGTAGTTTGTGATTGGATCCTCTACTAGGCTTGGAAGCCAGTAGAGTTACATTTGAGTAATCCTGATAATTGCGTATCTGATAGGATTAGTGCAATAGGATTTTAAATATTTCATAAAAGTTTAAAAAGTCCTATTCACCCCCCTCTAGGAATATTGGCATATTCCTACTTCAACTCAACCGATCTTCACCACAATTTCACATGGATGAAGTGAAAACATAAATATCAATTTGATTTGAAACTTCTCCAAGAAGTTTTTATGGTGGACGTTCAATCCCCACTTTGTGCTCTAGTACTTAAGCCTTGGACCTGTGTCATTCATAATCATACATTGGGCCCACCTAGATGTGATTCACATATCTAGCCCATTCATTATGTGTGTCCCACTTGGATGAGGGGTCAGACCAACTTTCAACCGCATCCAAAACTTATCTGGGCCCCACCAAGTGCTTTTATATATTTTAGTATGTCTTCATATAGTTTCAGATGGTATGGCCCACATGAGTTTCGTATACGGATGATTTTTGAGATATCTCATTACCTAAAGGGAACACATCAAATGCACAGTGTTGATGTTTGACACACATCATGATGGGCCCCACAAAACTTACTAACATTAATTCTTATGTTCTTAAATTTTAACCAGAATATTTGGCTCATTTTACATGTCTGGTCCATTCACTGATCTGTTTTACTAATCATTACCCTCAATTTGACTAGTTACTCATCCCAATCATGCTATATATGAGAAAGATATTGAACATACAAGATTGATCAACAATTTGAGTGAATTTTGATTTAAACATCTAAAGTTATTTACTCTTCATTCTGGATTGATCAGATTGTCCAAAAATAGTTAAAGGTTGTTCAAAATATCAAAAGATATGAATGAAGAGAAAACACAAACATTAGCTTGATCCAAAACTTCTATGGCCTCCAAGAAATTTTCAATGGTAGAGGTTCAATCACTCTATTTCCTATGGTGTGACCCACTTGAGTTTTGGATATGCTTACTTTTTGTTCGTTAGACCTCAAATTATTTGTTAACATGGATGAATAGAGTGGATAAAATAAATAAATAACATTGGACCTCACAGAATTTACTCAGTATGCTAAGGGTAAAAATCATGATTTTTTTTCAAAATGTATATTTTTTTACTCTTAATTTTTCTTTCAAAAGTTTTAACAAAATATCATATTTATTATCAAATATTTCAAAAATAAAATACAAATTCTAAAATTTTATTGACAAAGTCTTAAAAATTTTAGCAAATTTTATTTTATTTTTATCAAAAAATTAAAAATGCTGATTTTTTACCGATGATGTACATTTTGTCGGTAAAAACTCCTTTACAGACGATTTTTTTTTTTCAGTACAAAGTTCCTTTACTGACGATATTGTATAACGTCGGAAAAATAGTCTCTCCGATCTTTTTCATCAGGAAAAATTACATTTACCGATGAAACGATCGTTGAGAAAAGAGTTTTCATCAACGATAAACCATTTCGTCATGAAAAGTTTCCAGGCCATCATTGTAAATGGTGGTGGGGACTTATTCGGTCGTGGTGGGAATCTTTTGTAGAAGAAATCATATTTCGTCGAGGAAAGTCGTGCTTACCAACGAAATTGATTTCGTCGAAAATAAGTTCATTGGTAAAAGGCCAATTTCTTATAGTGACGAAATTGATTTCGTCGGAAATAAGTTCATTGAACTCCCCTCGAAATTTTAGTCGGAAATGGATATTTTTACTTGGGTTTAGTGTGGCCCACTCTTTCTTTGGTCCCACCGTCTGTCCTACATTTGAATGGTTGGAAACCCATCCTCGCTATTTCTTGGAATTTTGTTACCTAGGTCTTGGTAAGATGGACCATGGAGTTCGAATGGACGGTCTGAATCAAACCGTCAAATCACGATGGTGTCCCACAAGGCGTCACAATGTCTGGACATGCGGACGATGTGAGAAAGTTGGGCACAGGTCGGGTCAACGTCGGTTGATCGGACTCTCTAGTCCTGTGCACTGCGTGCATGTACCTGTTGTGCACACGCATGTCCCCAGGTGGGGTCCACTGTGATGTTTATGAGAAATCCGCTTCGTTCATCCATTTTCTCATCTAATTTAAGGAGTTAAAACTAAAATTGAATCATATCCAAAGATCAGGTGGGACCCAAATCAACGATTTATGGTTGATCTTGTCTGTTGGACCACTTCCATAATGATCTAAGGGCTGAATTTTGACGTGTACAGTTAATTTAGGGTCTTTAGGCCTCTTATAAATTTTCTAGCAAAACAAATGATGGGAACCCTGTGGTCTTGCATTCAGGATGATTTTTAGGCCCCTTTAACTTCAATCACTTGATTTTTCGGATCTTTGACATGTGAATTCTTCAATCTCAGTCCCCTAAGATCCATCCCTTACCTTGGTGATTCTTAAAAGTTAAATCGATGCCTTTAGCACCCTTTTCAGTCCAAGTTCTTAATTTCACCTTACAACATAAACACAATTATAATAGGACATTAAACATTATCATGTCCATAAAATTACATAATAACTGGGGTCTAATATGCAATATTTGACCCTTAACAAATATGCTAAGAAAAATGTAGGGTTTAGATGAAATAGGAGAGACAACATACCCCTTGAAGCTCGTTGAGAATGGAATGGTCGACACCCTCACTGAAGAACTCTCCCTGCAACTTGATGATGATAGGATCAACAATGTTGAGATAGGCTGACAAGACACTCGAGGTCGCCATATCTTTAGCCCATGTTAGGGCCCCGTTTCTTCAATCCAGGGCTTACGATGGCCGAGATCAATCGGAGAAGTCCACGAACAGAATGTTTTTTAGCAATTCAATGAAAATCTCAATTGCAAATTCTTCCTTCATGAATCGTGCACAAAAACGCTATGTCAGATCCCAACTTACGAAAGTGAATGAGAGACCGAAGATTGGAGTCCCAGTGCGATGTGTTGGGTGGTTCTTAGCTGACCAGAGGACGAATGTGGACTGTGATGTAGATCTCCATTTGAGAGAGAGAGAGAGAGAGAGAGAGAGAGAGAGAGATGGAAGAAAAAGGGAAGTGAAAGAGCCCTAAAAATGTAGAAGCATATACTCTCTAGGTTTAAAAAATGTGCCCTCCCTACGTGTCACACTCCAAACTCGGAAACCGGGCTCACAAAATTCCCGATCGCCGAATCCGGCGCCGACAGCCTCCGTAGAACCCCATTCTCGGCTCCTAACTCCCATTCGCCAGGTTCCGATCCTGGGATGCTACGAGGAGGATTTTAAATATCAGTTTGATTCGTAATAAGCATAACCAAAAGTATAACCCACAAACAACAACCAAGAACTTCATTACATTTCCACTATGATCAAAAACTTTATAAGTACAATGAGCATAAAGGGAAATACAATGGTAAAGAATAAAAACTCCAAAACGCTCTACAACGTGCTCCTGCCTCAGCGTTGCTGCGAACCAACGTCACCTGCACGCAACGGTCGTGCATAAGCTTATAGAAAGCTTAGAGGGTGGTGAAAGTCTGTGCGCAAGGTAGTAATATGAACATGTAATGTCAGAGTAAGGCGGAATATACAGATGGAACCATAATATCATGAGCCGTACCAAGGCTATGCAATGCAAGACATGAATGGTATCGGCCATCCCAAGGCCATGCGATGTGCAATGCAACTCAAGCATACAGATCCTCATCTATGTCCACACATCAATACAGCTCAAAACATGGGATATCACCGGGGTGTAGTACACTCTAAACCAGATTGCCGCCACATCGCGCGCAATAAGATAAGTGGAAGAGACTTCACTATCCGTCTGCCAATATCGGGCGGGACTCGTCAATAGCGGACCCATTCCTCGAGCTGGTCAGACTCAGCCTAGCATTGCCCCCTACTCTCGGGCGGGTAAGGCCGCACCCCCTTCCAACCTACCACGACACAGTGGAGAGCGTAACCGTCTGGTAATCGGCACTCAACGCTCATCTACCCACTCGGTCTAGACGTTGGAGAACCCTCTTGGTACCATAAAGGTTTAGGAACTTTCACCTAGGGATATCAATAGCACCCCATGTAGAACGAGATTTTCGGTATCCAATCCTGCCAACCACGATCTGTCTGTGGAGGCTACGGCCCCGATGTCGCTAGGGCGTACAATAACCATGTCACACAAATGCGAAATGCATGAATCACGCTATCCAGTCATGCAACCAATCCTGCGCATATCGTGCGCTCATGTAGGGAAACACCGCCTAACCAGGAGCCCATAAACAACCTGCCCGAAGGCATATGCTATGATCAAACAATTCTCATATCAAGTATGCATATGATACGAATGATCATGAGTCATGGAATTATACTAAACATGTTATAAGGAGATGACTATCCTTACAATGCAGATGGGCCTGGATAATAAGTACGGGCCTAACAATGGGCCCTAAGGAGAGTCGTAATGTGGATGTCCAACCAACATTACGCTCACAATGTGGACGTCAAACCAACATTGCTCCCAAGGCACGATCTTTGTAAACATCGTTACTTAATCCGTGTTGGAATTACCCATTGCAACGGACCTTAGGTTCATCCCATTGGGCCTTACGTATATATCAAATGGGCCATATCATTTGGGCCTTTTTATTCATCAAATGGGCCACATAAGTGGGCCACACCAATGGGCCTTATGTGCATTGCAATGGGTTATAACCCGTGGGCCTTAGATTTCATCAAATGGGCTTAAACTCATAAGTCTCATATGCAACAAATGGACTACACCAATTGGGCCCCATACGTACACTAAATGGGCATCAACCTATAAGCCCTACTACATCTCAATGGGCCTTAATCCATGGGCCCCCAAAACTGTCAAATGAGCCTAATCTCATGAGCCTTGGAATACATTGTTCCGATTCAATCTCATGGCTTTTAAATATATCAAATGGGTCCCGACTCATGGGCCTTACAAAATATTTATTTCCATCCAAACCATTCATAGGGACACATGGCCTAGGGCCCACTACAATTTTTTTGTTTGCAATCCATTATGTTCAAAAGGTCATACAGACCTTGGGCCCACATATATAATATGTATAGCAATATACATACATTATAACTACAACATCAATTCATACATTAAGGGCTGTTGCACCAGCTCTTTAATCATTAAAATGGAACTGAGGTGGGTCCCATGTAGGGCCCACCACTATATTCATATTAAAGAATATACATTATAAACTATATAACATATGTAAATATATATAATGGTGGGTCCCACAGAAATCACTATGGGCAGCTGGCAGTGGGCCCCATCATCAAAGGCAGATGGACGGCGTGTGTAAAACACATGCAACAGGGCCCCACCGTCCGCTGGACGGTGGGTGAAACAATACATCATGGTGAGTCTCACCGTCCACGGGCTGTGGACGGTGTGAATGAAATACATACATTACCGTGGGTCCCACAAATGTGGCCCACCGTAATATTTATTTGAAATCCAACCCGTTCATGAGGTCATTTAGACCTGAATGGAGTGAAAACCCAAATTTCAGTTTGATCTGAAATTTGTGGGCCCAGAAGGAGCTCTTAATGGTAGATGTTTAATTCACTGTTCCCTATGGTGTGGGCCACCAGATAAATGGATGGGGCTGAAATTCGGAGGGGGACCACTGCTGGGGGTGGCCCACCTCGTGAGCAGATTGGATAACAAATAAACATTTTGGTGGGGCCCACACGCAGGGCCGTGTGCCCCTGCGTACGTCCGCCCGTCCCACTGGCTGCACGCAGGCGCGTGCAGCCCTGCTGCCGCTGACAATGGAATGGCAGAGGCTCTGCCTCTTGGATTTCTGATTTAGGAAAAAAAAAGTTTTCCCGGGTTTTTCACGCGTGAGGCCCGCTAAAATGAAATCCGCTCGCGCCATTGTGTTCAGTGGCGCGAGGCCGACCAAATGAGTCTAAAGTTTGATTTTTTTTTATGATAGAAAATGAAATAAAATAAGAAAAGGATCCTTGAAGGGTAGTGATGCATTCTTTGATGCTATGGCCCACCAGGTCTTCCAATCAGCCCCAAACTTTTACCCAACGGCTAAAACACTGTAGGTAAGAGGGTGGACGGCTTGGATTGTCTAAATACATCACGGTGGGGCCTAAGCAAGTGGACCACCCAAAGACTCTTTTCTTCTTTCCCTTTTCTCTTTTTCTTTTGAAACGTCCAGCGTCCCAGACGCTGGACGGTTTTGGTCCCGTAAAAGAAATACAATGTGGTGGGCCCTGATGGAGTGGGCCACCACGGATGAGTGATGTGGGTACAACGTATATGGTGGGCCCCTCTTAAATAAAAATTTGAACAAAATAAATCCCAAGGTGGGATCCATTCAAGTGGGCCCCACTTAAATAAAAATTTGAACAAAATAAATCCCAAGGTGGGATCCATTCAAGTGGGCCACACAATCCTATTGCATAAAAATAAAATAAAATAAAATAAAATAAATAAAAGAGAGAGAGAGACATGGAGAGTGAGACACGCCTTGTGATGGAGGGCTCCGCCACTATGAGCCCTCCCTTGAATGAAATCATACAATAAACGGATCCCTTTGAACATGGGATCATCAAAAATGTAAATCAATGGTGGAGATCCATTCTCCACCGATATGGACGGTTTAGATGACCTTTCTAAATGAAATAAACATCATGATGGGGTCCATGGAGAATGGCCCCATCATGGAATGATCATGACGATCCAAGTGGTCCATCGACCACAACTTAGGGTCCCAAGTGAGATCCACACCATGGATCGGTGGGCCTCACTTGACCCATCATAAAAATAAGAAAAACTATCCTATAGAGACACCCACCGTCTGATCTTCTTGCTCCTAGAGGTTCCTTGGCACCTTAGCTTCAACTTCAATGGATGAGATGAAGAATGGAGGCTTGAGATGGGAGATGATGGGGTAGGAAGGTGGGCCAGTTGGAGTTTAGGGATCCTTGAAAAATTCCAAACATATGGGCTCTTTTGCTTTAAGATTTTGAAATGAGAAAGAGAGAAAGAAAAAGAGTTGTAAAGGGAGAGAGAGAGTGATGGATGGATGTGGTGAGTGATGGTTGTGTAAGAAAAGCTTGACTTTTGAGGTTTTTGTGTAAGAGAGGTATGGGTGGTGAAGACTTTTGTGGCTTTTTGTGTAAGAGAGGTATGAGTTTGAGAGACTTTTGTGGTTGCTTGGGAAAGGGGAATAAAGTGATGTGTACTTGACATGTGATGGCTTGATGGATTGATTGATTGATGGGATTGATGTGATTGATGTGACACATCGTAGAGATTCCCTTGGGTTTCGTAACGCGCGGCGTTTTCTCGCACCGAACGTTGGCCTACATCTCTTGACCAGGGTATCGCCTTGGCACGCGAGTCGCGGCATCGGAACCGCAACGACGGCGCGATCGCTATGGTATTGGTTTCGGGCTAAGTCGACTCGGGTTGTCGGTATATGAATTAGGGTTGCGCGTCGATATCGGTTACGGGTCGAAGGTTGTCGGAATTTGACCGGTAAGACCGCGGAAGTCTACGGAAAGGTACGAACCAAGATACGGGTCTTACACTATGCTTAGGAACGGTTTGAAACCGTTAACATTCGGAATGTCCTAAAACCGTTTCTAAACCAAAGAAGTAGCCGTTCCTAATCAACGATTTTGATGTGGCGAGATGATGTTTGGTGAGGTGGCTAGCTAAAAGTGAGGTGTCACACATAAAAAATACATGGCGAGGTTTGATGCATGTGAGATACGAGAGTGAGTGGAGGATGAGATAGGGTGAGTAGAATGTGAGATGAGATTCGATGAGAGATTTGGAGGAAAATTTTAGCTTGACTGGGCCACAAGCTTTGGCTATTTGGGTTTTACTGTGCCGAAGCCCACCATCAAAGGGTGGGGTGCAGTGGAAAGTAGAGTTAAAAGGTCTTCCTTGGACTAGGACTAGAATCAATTTTATTTTATTTTTTAAAATTTTTTATTTTAACGCACGGACACACCACACCCTCACACCGTTGTGGAACGTCACCACCTATGAGTACTCGAACCCTTGACCCCCCGTTCAAACTCCTGAGAGAGTCTACCACCGCAGCAAGAGTGGACGCGGACTGCGTACCGAGTAACACAGCATGCTAGGCGTACTGAGTAAACTCTGTGGGGTCTACCATGATTTACATATGTTATCCACTCCGTCCATCCATTTTAAAAGATAATTTGAGGTCTTTATCCCAAAAACGAAGTATATCCAAATCTCAAGTGGACCTCACCACAGGAAACATTGTGAATTAAAATCCTACCGTCAAAAATTTCTTAGGGGCCACAGAAGTTTTCGATCAATCTGTTATTTGTGTTTTCCTTCATCCATGTCTGTGTGATCTTATGAACAGGTTGGATGACAAATAAACATCACTGTAGGCCCTACCAAGATTTCAACGGTGGAAGTCATTATTCCCACTGTTTACGGTGGTGTGGTACATTTGAGCTTTGAGCATTCTTCAATTTTCTACTCAACCGCTAAAATGGGCTGGAAAAACAGATGGACGGCGTGGGTAATCCACATACATTCACGGTATGCCCAACTGAGTTTACTCAGTAGGATAAAAGCGTGCTGAGTTACAATCCGAAATCAGCAAGAGTATGCTGTCTGTTCAAACGATCTCAAGTGTACATGTAGTGTGCCCCCACCTTTGATGGAGTAGGACCGGAGGCATGCTGGTCCAGTAGCACTGTTCTATTTTAAGTGTTTCTACTTTTATGTTTCATGACCCGTTGACGAATTTCTTGTTAAGTGTCTGTTTGAACAAGGCTAATTTGGCAGATCTGTCCATAGATGGTCGAACATGCACTATCATCGAGTGGATCCTAATCCCAACCGTTCATAGTGGATCCTGTCCATTGATGAACTAGGATGAAATCTACTAAATACATAATATAATTGGGTCAAGCCAGCTTCAGGTATATAGCATCCTATCCATTCACATTACTTATTGGGCTTGAATTAATACCAAAACTTGCATCCATGCCCGGTTAGGAAAGTGATTGCCTACTGACGCTACCAGGGGCCAGTAGCTATGAACAGTGCTCTGTGGGCCCCATCACGTTGTATGCGTATTATCCACGCTGCATTAATTTTCTTCAGATTTTTTAAGGCATGAAGTAAAAAATAGGCAGATCCAAATCTCATATCGACCACACCACTGGAAAAAGTGGTGATTGAACGCCCATCATTAAAAACTTGTTAGGGTAAGAAAAATTTTGGACGCTGATAATTGTGTTTTACTTGATGCAGGTCTATTTTACCTAATTAGCAAGTTTGATGGAAAATAAACATTATGGTGGGCCTTAGGAAGTATTTAACGGTGTGTGTGTTCAATCACTACTATTTTACCGTGGTGTGGTCCAGTTGAGTTTTTTAATTGCCTTATTTTTGGCCTCATGCCCTAAAATGATATGAAAAGAATAGATGGATGGAATGGATAAACCACATAAATCATGGTGGGGCTCACAGAGAACCATCCAGTAGCCACCTCACTACTGGCATAACCACCTTGGTACTGGCAGAGTCAGTAGGCAATCCGCGTCTCAGCTCATATAGCTAAACTAATACACGCTGCATGGCAGATGCCCGGGTTAGTGACAAATGATTTTATCACAGTGGATTCCTCATTCAATAGGTTCCAATACCATTTAACATGGAGGAAAAGAAATCAACAGTCCAAATTTTTATATATGGTGCCCATGGAGTTTAGTACTCGCAGATCCAAATAAATGATGGTTGCCGAAAGTTAGCAGCTGGTCTGAAACTCACTCGACAACTTTCAACGGATAACACTGCTGGTGCTGAACAGCCGAAATTCCTTAGATTGAATGGATGGCATACAAACACATTTTGGATTGTGGCCCACTCAGTAAATTTTCTCGTATGTATGTCTGTTTTGTTAGCGTATCGTTTGTATCGCTCCATCCATGGCAGGCGGTTCCACGTGATTTAAAATTAGAAGGTCTCAGCTATAATGTCACGTGAAAAACGATGCGCCCGCCTTGACTGACTTCCTCCAATGCAGGGGCTCTCTGGGGACACTGTGATGTATGGATTTTATCCACGCCGTTTATCAATTTTTTCATATTATTTTTAGATGTGAGTCCAACAATGAGCCATATCCATGGCTTTAGTGGACCACACAGTAGAGATTGAACACTTACCATAATTTTTTTTATTTTTTATTTAAAAAAAAAAAAAATACACTTCTTAGGAGCTGAAGAAGCTTTGGATGGAGCTGATATTTGTGTTTTCACTTCATCCAGGCTCACGTGACCTTGTGAACAGCTTGGATGGCATATAAACTTCAAAAAAGTTCATAGGAAGGTTTCAACGGTGGGAGTCACTATCAACACTGTTTCTATGGTGTGGTCCACTTGATACTTATATCTGACTCATTTTTGGGCTCAAATACTATAATGATCTGGAAAATTAGATGAACGGAGTGAATAAAACCCGTAAATCACAGTGGGCCCTGCAGAGTCCCTGCCTGGAACGAGTCGGCCTTGGCTGGGGCCGGACGGAAGCCACCAAAACGGAATAGTGACGTTTGTCATTGGGCATGGCAGAACACAACTCATCTTCACTGAGTAAAACGCCTTTATAAGCTAAATACAGCTCTTAAATCATCGTGAAGAAGGAAATCTTTCATTGAGAAACCATGGAAGTGCAGCGAGTTCTTCGCATGAATGGTGGCGTTGGGGAAACCAGCTATGCCAATAACTCAATCGTGCAGGTCTCTCTCGCTCTCCCTCTCCCTCTCTCTGCCAATCACTCAACCGTGCAGGTCTCTCTCTATGCCAATGACTCTCTCTCTCTCTCTCTCCATCCACGTTACAATAGAAGTTAAATAGATCCGGATCATATCGCCCAAAAATAAAGCACATCTAAAGCTCAAGTGGACCACACCACATAAAGCAGTGTGGATTGAACGACTACCATTGAAAACTTCTTGGGGCCACAAAAGTTTTGGACCAAGTTGAGATTTTTTTTTAATTTTCCCTTCAACCAGCTCTGTATGACCTGATGAACAGGTTGGATGGAAAATTAACATAATAGTTGGCGATAGGAATGTTTCAACGGTGGACATCATTATCCCCACTACGTTCTGCGGTGTGGTCCACTTAAGCTTTGGATATGGATCATTTTTGAGCTCATGCCCTTAATTGTTATCTAAAAATGGATGGATGGTGTGGATGTAACACATACATCGTGATGGGTATTTAAAGGTGGGTATTCAATCACTACTTTATTCTTCTTTTTTAAAAATTAAAAAAAATCACCGCTTTATTCGGTGGTGCGGCCCACATAAGATTTGGATCTGCTTCATTTTAGCATTCATGCTTTGAAATGATCCGGAAAATGAATGGACAGTGTGAATAAACCACAAACGTTATAGTGGGCCATAGCGTACCCTCCAGTAGCTACTAGCCACTTACATCAGTGTGCATTCCCCGTTCATGTATCACCTGCCATAATCAGATACGTACGGTGATCATAACAGTTTGCATAATGGTAGAAATTTGTCATGAACATTATTTATTTATTTATTTGTTTTTTATTTTTGACGTGGCCTGCTAGGAGGCAAAAATAAGTAATAAAAAATGATTGGACATTTTTAGGGAATTACCTGGAATGCCTACTTTACAAGTCCGGATCCTCTTCTTACCAGAAATGAGAGTATTCGGTTTACTGCAATGTGATTAGGCAATATTACTGCGGACTTCATTTAATGCAGCATTGTTGATAATATCAGTGATGACTTATATTGGCCAATCACAATTAAGGAAACCTGAAATTTTTTGGCTGTGGCAAGCAGAGGATCCGAATTCGTTTGGGTACAACCCTACCTGTCCCTACTCTAACTGGTAGAGGGACACTAACTGGTAGGGGTGTAAATGGGCCGGTTTGGGCCTTAAAATCTGAATTTTGAACAGGGGCAGCCAAAAGTAATTTTAAATCCAGGCTGAGACCTACCCCATGCCTGGACCAGCCCATTGCATCCCTACCGAACAGGCTAGGTCTTTGAGGGGCCCACCGTGGTGTATTGGTTTATCCACACCATCTATTCATTTTCCCATATCATTTTAGGATACAATCACAAAAAATGAGTCAGATCCAAGGCTCATTTGGGCCACGCTGCAGGAAAGAACGGTGATAATAATGTTTACCATTAAAACATTCCTAGGGCACACCGTGATGTTGGTTTGCCACTCAACCTGTTCATAAGGTTATATAGACCGGGATGAAGGCAAAACACGATTATCAGATTATCAGCTCGATCCAAAACTTCTGCAGCTTCTGAGAAGTTTTTTATTGCGGGCATTTAATCCCCGCTGTAGGAAACACTTGAGCCTTGGACATGCCTCGCGTTTTGGGGTTATAGCCTAAAATGATATGGAAAAAATGGATGGATGGTGTGGATATGCCCATACATTATGGTGGGCCCTCCGAGCTCAAGCCTGTTCCAGCTGGGGACACGGGGTAGTTCCCAATCCGCATCGAGTTGGCACATGGAGAATCGGTCTGGTTTGATGATTGGACTGTCCGTATGTCCAATTCTAAGTATTTGAACTCGATCAGACTTGCTATTTTGAAGCATTTTATTACATCCATAATAACAACAATAATAATCCTTTAGGGCATGTTTGAATATGGACAATTCCATGTAAATCAATGGAATTGTAAAAAGGATTTTCATTAATGTGATAGTTTGACATGTTCATATCTTTATCATTTGGCCAGTATGAAATTTTCACATGCTATCTAAACTATATATATATATATATATATATATATATATATATATATATATATATATATATATAAGTGAAATGAATGTTTCAATAGTGCTGACGAAATTAACTATCGTCTAATCATTATATTTTCTTTCTTATTCCCCAGGAAAGAGCGATATCCAAGGCAAAGACCATAGTCGAAGACAGTGCAGTAGCCCTCTATTGCACCACATTAGCGAAGAGCTTGCGCATTGCGGACATGGGTTGCTCTTCAGGGGCCAACACATTGTTGGTGGTTTCTGAGATTATAGACGCGATTGATCGAAAATGTCGGCATTTGGGCTGTCCATCACCTGAATTCAGAGTATTCTTAAATGACCTCCCAGGGAATGATTTCAACACTATTTTTAAGTCATTGCCCGACTTCTATAAGAAACTTAAGCAAGACAAGGGGCCTGATTTCGGGCCATGTTTCATCGCTGGAATGCCTGGTTCTTTTTATGGGAGGGTTTTACCAACCAACAGTTTGGACTTCGTTCATTCTTCTTATAGCGTCCATTGGCTCTCTCAGGTAAGTATCTTCATTACTACAGTCATTCACTAATTAAATCAAACTACTGTGCATTTTAGTGTATAATGTACATAGAAAGCATCCTCGAAACAGCTTTCGAGTCTAAATTAGTCTTCAAAAACTAGCCATCATGACTTGTACTAAAAGAATCTTGGCGAGTGGGGCAGATTGGCGACTTGATTTGCTCTTCAAGGCCCAACACATTGATGGTGGTTTATGAGATTTTAGATCCCATTGACTGGAAATATCCACATTTGGGCTGCCTATTATCTACATAATTTGGGCTGCAAGCCAATTCTTGGAACAAGTAGATCGAAAGAAGCACAAACGGAAGTAGACTTAGTCCATCAGATCCAGGCCTAGTTCTATGTAGGGCATGGCATAACTGGGTAATTGGGGGCCAGGCACGTCCGAATCAAGAAAATCATTCCGAATAGGGAGAAATTGTTGTTCAAAATGCAAATAGTAAATCAGCCATAACCGTTGATCCGAGTATTGTAATGAATTTTAATTGACCGACCCTGTATGCAGGTCAATTCGCTCTGTTTCGCGAGAAAATGCTCCCTTCCAATTCAAATTCGGAGTTTTAGGAAAAACTTATTATTTTTTGTAAGTTTTAAGTTCAACATATCTTCTTAAGATTTGCTTCTAATCATGCCTGAAATTATTCAACATGATTAAATTAGGACTTTCTATTTATAGTAAAATTTTAATTTAGTAGAATTAGGACTCTTAATTAGGAATTTTCGTTACTTTATAAGTGATGTAATGGGAAGTCTAGCAGTCATTATTGATTAATAAAAGTTTCAATTTATTTTTTTTCCTTACAGATTCAAAAATGACATTGTGGATTCAAGGTTTTGTACACTTGAGGTAGACGATGTTCATCCTCATTACACGCTTCCCTATGTTAGATTTCAACACAATTTTCTAGTCCTGGCACAAGTTCTATGATAAACTCAAGTGAGGGTCTGATTTTTGGCCATGTTTCATCACTACAGTGCCCAGTTCTTTTCATGGAAAAGTTTGGATGATCAAAAGTCTATTCATTATAATAATAGTCTTCATTGGCTTTCTCAGGTGAACATATTCATTAACAACAAACATCTGGTAATAACAACAAAACATTGTGCATTTCAATGTATAATGTACATACAAAGCATACTTGAACCATGTTTCAAGTCTAAATTAGTGTTAAAAAAATGAGTAATCTTGACTTGTTCTGAAAGAATATTAGTGACTTAGGCAGATTAATGACTTGGGTGAGTTTATTCTTGAGTCAGTACGAATTTAGAAAAGTAGGCGTTATATAAATGTAAACTTTTCAAAACTTCCAGATTTTAGACTTTTAAAATCCCATGTAGATGTAATAATAATAATAATAATAATAATAAATAAATTAAATAATAATAATAATAAATAAAATAAAATAAAAATAAAATAAAATAAAACTTATTAATTTTGCAAACATTACGTACCTTAAATTTGTGTCTCAATGATCATATAAATAGTTGCCAATGCTACTTCACCAATGTGGGGGGATCTCTTCCTAATCTATTCTAACAGAGAGATGGAAAGTTGAGAGTTGTTCGCACACCCATTGTGGGTTGGGCATGCACACCCGATGAGTCATCAACAAGATGGACCCCCACACAAACAAGCGCATGATGAGAGAGAGATGTTCTCACATCTTCTCTTTTCTTCCTTTCTTTTCTCTTTTCTTTCTCTAACTTAAGATTTCTAAGGGAGAAGCGTTCAAGGCTCTCTTATGCACTTTCTTGTTGGAATATGATCTATTTATAAGGAGGTAGGTTTTCAAATAGATGTACCTGTTGTGGTGCTCTTTTTCCTTATAGTCTTCTATATATGCCTTACAACATCAAAAGTCTATAATTTTTCTTGCACATATTCCCACGTTGATCAATCCCTCCACTACCATTGGCATCCATCTTTGATAATAATATTATTTTGATAAAATCATTTTTTAATTGTTAAAATAAAATATTAATGATTAAAAACATTCAATTAAACATCTAAAACCATTTAAGTAACGGGTTTTAAGTAGAAAATCATTGGATGGACGGTATGATAATTAAGTTATAAGCAAACAAAAGTTCCTAAGTGAACTAGTGGATCCTATGTTAAAGTATTTGAGTTGTGGCACATCCTAATGCATGCACTCAATGACACATGTATCTTAACCAATAATATGACTTCATAGGGTAGACCAAAACATAATACATTAGGAGCATGAACTTCTAATATAACCTCATGTCTAAGGATTATTCTTACTTAGTACATGATCAAGTCATTCCGATTTGGACATGATGTGTCTCTCAGATCAAAGACATGATATGATACTCCAATGTAAATATTCAGTTAAGTCTAGATACAAGAACTTATATATGTAAAGAACATTTACACTCTTATGTGGAATAGGCTAAGTTACTAGGAACCCGATGGTGATGACTATCCATCTAAACTCATCATTGGCTCCCATTGCATAGGATAACCATGTAACACGATCATGTTAGAATTAAACATGATCAATGCAATAAATTTGTGAATTTTTTAAAATTACATCCCATATAATCAATTCTCATTTGGATCCCAGATTTAATAATCTCATATTTCTACCAAGAGATTTAAAAAAATTAAGAATAGTTTAGATCTATCTTTTTGTAATCAATCACACAAATAATTCCATGATAAAGATTTATAAATACTAATCTCGTAACAGAATTAGTCCCCCTGATCTATTACATTGAATGGATCACTCAAGAGAAAACACGTTACCTCCGATAGGAGTTGTAGAAATGTCAACCTCCACATAAGTGGGCCATAGGGAAGAAAAACAAGTGATGATAAATGTAGAGGATAATGAGAGGGAGAGATCTCTCTTACTTTTTTCTCTTACCAAAGGTAAAATGCCTGAGCGCTCTCTCTCTCTCTCTCTCTCTCTCTCTCTCTCTCTCTCTCTCTCTCTCTCTCTCTCTCTCTCTCTCTCTCTCTCTCTCTCTCTCTCGTGTGGTTTCCTATATGTATAGGATTCTTATTAGAAGAAGGGTTACAGTTTGAGGAGTGCATTTAGACAGGTGCTTCGCCACCCTAGGGACGTCTACTATGACGAAGCCCATTGATTTATCTCTCGTATGTACATGCCTATGATTTAATCCTTCTATTATAGAGGATATCCACTATAGATCTAGATCCCACAATGATCAAATAGTGGACCATCAAATTTGGGCCACTAGATTATCATTAAGTATGATCAAAATAATTTTAACTATTAAAACAAAACTTTAACAATTGAAAATCTTTCTAAAGTCAATTTAAATTCATTAGTGTTGGGCCTAGTCGTAAAATCACTTGATGCATATTTGATTTAATCAGATCTAGCCCTAAACAAGTCATGTGATAAACCTATGTGATCTCTTATTGGCTTGTGCAATAATTAATGAACTATGATGGATGTATCTTACATAATCCATTTTCATTGGCCTTCAAGAAATTTCTTGAAGTTAACGAATTATCCCAATAACGATCCAAGACCCTCACATACCCTCAGGACTAAGGATTGATCTTATTATCATAGTCTAGGCTATTAAGCTTCTAGATTAGAGACTTGAACTTTGATCCACAAATATATATAACACTACACCAAAATTACTATTTAGGAACGGCTATAGTTTGGGTTCAACAACGGTTTTAAGCGCTTTCTAATACAAAACGATTTCGAACCATACCTGAGTACAAAGATAGAGAACACTTCATTAAGATCAGGCCCACCATGATGTTAGAGGCCTTATTAAAAACAAATTTAGTAACAGAGCATGCATCCGAAAAGCCCCCAAACCCGAAAAAAAAACCCCAAATTCTAGAAACCCTAACCCCATCCGCCTCAATCCCTCCCATTCCAGAAACCCTGATGAGCACCCTACCCCGCCAAATCGCCACTCCATCCACCCTTCTTCACTACATCAAGTCCAAAATCCTGTCATTCGGCCCAGCGATTGGAAAGTGGTTTCTCGAAAAAAAATCTGAAACCCGCATTTTCAACTACCCTTTCCGCCTATTTCTCCCTATTCATCAACAACACCTACAATGGGAAGATAGCAGACATCTGCATACCCTGGAACCCCACTTTCAGGAGACCTCATAACTACGCCTTCATCTGTTTCCTGTATGAAGATGACGTGCGCGCGGCTATGGGTTTCCTTGATGTGAAGATGGTGGACGGAAGGATTTGGGGAATCTCCTGGGCTAAATCCAAGGTTCCTCCCTCTCTCACCAGATCAAAGTCCCTCATCGAAGATTCCAACTCAAGCGCATCTCCTGCTCAAATGCTAAGCACCGGCCGCTCCTTCGTTGATGTAGCCAAAGGCTCTACCAGATCTGCATCCGGACCCACCAATCTGCCCAAGTCTCCAACCAAAAATGCATCCATCCCCATCAGTGCAAGCCTTCCTTCTTCGGCAGCCGTGCATCTGGTGCAAGCAGATTCTAAGGAGGTCCAAGAAAAGCTACGAGATCTGAGTCTCGCCTTGGTGGGGTAGGCCTCTAAAAGTGACCTGTCCATCAGCCATTTGGTCAAATGCCTCAATGACTCAAGGTATATCTCCTTTGCCATAGACATCATCCGCACTAGGGAGCATCAATTTCTCTTGGTCTTCAAGATTAGGATGGAACTGATCTCCTTCTTTACTGATACTATCCTTCATTCCAGTATGGGATATGATAGGGTTGATGTATGGTTCCCTGCCCTCGCCCAAGCCCATCAAGGTGTTTAGATTCGCTTCTTAGGGATCCCGCGTCATGCTCCCTTCCGTCTTTTCGGCATTAGGGAACTCATTCGTTGTGCTTCAGTGTTATAATCAGGACAATCTATGTTGGATCATTGATGATGGTTTTGTACGTCACATGTCTAGTCACCAAAACATTGTACATCAGCATGTCTACCATTACAGTTCTTTTTTCCTTGGAATTTGTTGTAAAGATGCCATCTTTTCATGTTTTTCTTTGATTTGTCTATGGTGATGATTTTCCACATCCGAACTTTATGGCCCAGTTTGTTAGAACGTCTCCATGTTAAAAAGGTGACACTATCAAAAAGTTCATGGTTAAGAAGGGCCTGTTTTTGATAAGTGGGTCTTTGGCCATTTTCTTTTTATGTCCAATCTTACATTTAAGCATGTAACAAGCTGGTTGTGTACATGTTTATGCAAAATCATCATGCTATTATTTTTAGTCTGAATGCATAGATTAAGTTGAATGTGATTAATCTTCATCGTGGTATGTTTCACTTCAACTTTGTTGAATGTAGGATAGCCATTTAAGAGTTTTCAAGTGGCTAGTATGGCAGTCCTTGATTAGCCTGATGCCCATGCCTTTGTGAAAGATTTAGATTTCAGGTAAATGAAAATATTTATAAATGTCTGAAAAATGTTTGTATATGTTTATCGTCGTGTGACAAAAGCATTTCTTTGGAATGATTAGCAATCCAAGGTGGTTTCAAGTTGATGATTAGATCTATTTTTATCTGCTTTTACTACCATTCTTTTGTTAGTACTTTCAGGTACAAGCAATAAGTTGCATTGTGAGTCAATGTAGGCATTGTGAGTCAATGTAGGCATTTACATATAAATCTCAAAAGAATATTAGTCTTGTAACCATTTATTTAGTTGTTTGATTCGATAATGGATCGATGGATTCAGGCTCTTAGCATGCTGGATTGCCAATGCTTGAAGTGGCCTATGTAAAACAGGGCGCCGACCGATATCTCATTTAGGTAGTGAGGCCCTCGTCATAGTATGACACAGGGAGATTTGATTGGTAAAGCCGTGCACCATAAAAAATGGGCTCAGCTACATCAGCTAAAAACCGATAACAAAATAGAAGGTTCCCAGCCATCTATGATAATGTATAGCCACACCAATTAAAGTTCACTAACTCAACCCACCACAGCTGATGGGGGTGAGAGCCTCACTACTTAATCTACGTCCCAAGTTCAATCGGTGGAAGCAGATTGACCCCACCACCATCCAACAAAGTAGGTGTCGTTGGTGCTATGAGGCTTATTGTGATAAATATTGCATGATACTTATGCACCACTCTGATGTCCCACACACTTGCTAGATTGGCACATGTGCTGTGTGAAGCAATGTGTTTGGAGGTAGCGAACTTTTCAAAATCTGAGTTTGTACATTTTTACTTAGCTTCTTTTGTGAGAAGAACAACTAGTTCTTTTATTAGACATGGGTTCCAACGAGTCACTGAGCAATTCATTCGATGGGGCCTGCTTGGGGTAAGTGTGTCATACAAAGAGCCATTGGCTAGTGACTAATGGTAATTTAATATTATTTTTATTGGAAAAAGGTGTCAGTGCCAACACAGCCAATTCAGTCATCACTTTTTTCTTTGCATAGAATGGATTGATAGAAGTCACTTTTTCTTATTAGCTATTTAGATATCTATGTTTTACAAAGATAATGTCACTACCAATGTCAGCACATTCTCACCTTTTCTTCATCACATAGATATCTTTGTCAGGTTGCTAAATCATTTTATTTCTATAAGCATGACCTTACATGTAGCAGGGTCTAAAATCCCATACTCACTTGGTCAGTGGTCAATCCTAGTCATATTGCAGAAATTGGTATGATTCAGGCAAGACACACTGAATCTATTCAAAACTTTGGTTTGCATGATCCATGCTTGGCTTCTTTGACATGGACCAGTTGCTTATACGACTTTGTTGATATGCATGAGTCTTTGGTACATGCCTGAATTGGCCATGGATTCGTCGCTTCTAGGGCCAGTACTAATTGCAATTGGGCAAGTCTACTTGATATTGTATGATATTTAAGCTATTCATCTCATCTACTAATTTGCATAGCTGTTGATATAGAATGTACATGTTACATGTATTAATTTTTCCTTTAGACCTTGATAGAGATGTTTTTGCTGCTGATCTTTTTTTATCTGGTATACTCATGTTGTGAATTACTTGGAGTGGTGCATATGCAGTATTCCATCAAGTTTTGTTGACATATTTGCATTCTGTTTTTATTTGTGATCCAATCTAGCTAACATATGCTCATTTGAATTCTTTATCTGCCATTTTTGCAGGATTAAGAAACACATCATTTGCAGGTTAGTTCTCATTACATAAATTGTATAAGCAAGGAAATAAATTTTGTTAACTTGACATGTTCGACAAAATGCCAGTCTTCTACTAGTTGTAATAAATAAATGAAGCTTGATTGTGAACATTGTACATTTCTGTTCATGCTTTGGTAACAACGAAGTAGAACTAGTGAATCATCATCATCAACATAATTTCATCCCAGCTAAAACATTTTATGATGTTTCCCTCAATTTTTATGCCACTTTTGATAGATTTACTTGTACGCTTCAGGTCATTGGAGTTTTGGTGCAAATTTTGCTTGGAATGAATACATCTTTAATTATATATTGGCAGCATACAGGGAAATTTAGGTAGTACATCTTTAATTTTGGAATTTTTTTCATGGTTAATCTTATTGAAAATTGCATGTTTAGGAGTGCAAAGTCCTATTCTGTTTTTCTTTATCTGTAAAATACAAAAATTTTCAATACTAACTAAGAAACATGGTTCAAGGTTTCAATTCTTAATGGATTCATCATGGGAGGAGGGGATGGACTTTCCATACACGGGAAGTTCCAAGTTGCTACAGAGAATTTGAAACTTACTCTCCATTTTATAGAACTTGAAATCGTTATATAATTTTGCACCTTTCAAAGTAAAATATGGCACAAGCGCAAAAGAGTCGAGCTTTCCATCAATATGTGTTAATATGGCACAAGTGCGAAAGAGTTAAGCTTTCCATCAGTGGGCCACACTCATTCTATCTCATGAACCAAAACTCTGTTTATTTCACTCCACAGGTGGGGGCCACAATATGTTAAAAAAAATGGATGACTAGAAAAAAAAAATCATTTTAACCAACCATTTTGTTTAATACATTGTCACCTGTAAGAGGAGTGAAATGGCCTGATTTTTTTAAATATTTTTTGAGCTGGAAGATCTAAATCGGGTCAGGATACTGCTGAGAATGTGCCATATGTGTGCGAGAAACCTAGGGCATTCCTCAGGTGGGCCTGCCATGTATGTGCCGAAGCCCAAATTTCAGGTATGTACGATCGTCAGATGGGCCATGTGTACAAAGAAAGGATGGTTAGGAGAATTGATTGGTGGTCCACACTTGATGACTGGATTGGTCTGATTTTCAGGTGATAGAAGATATGGCAGGTCCAACACCTCTTAAGGAATCACTTGGATCTGTCACCCATGGTACATTTTAGGAAGTTGGATTGAGGTCCTACTTTCATGGGTTGCCATAGGAGCACTTAAAAGCATTGCACTTAATGGAGACAGTTTCTAAATAATTATGTTTATTCTAGGGCTGATGAATGGAATGTCAACAAGTGGGCATGGGAAGGGGCATTAAAAGTAATCAGCAAGGGGGAGGAGTGCATTATCAAGCTTGAAGAGGTTTAATAATCTTTTAGTTACAAATAAGAGGAAAAGAAATTGATCCAGTCTTAGACAATACCATTATTTCTATTGAGCACATGGAATGTTTTAAGCAGGAGAGCTTTATGCAGCCACATCTGGTGGAGCCTGTGATTGACAGCAACAGGTTTGGTTCCATTTGTTATTCGAACTAGGGTTAGTTTATGATATCTCAATACTCAATCAGATGGGAAAATTACAGTTTCCTTAATTATGTGTTTGCCTTAAGTTCAAATTACTGATATTGTAATTGGGTATGAGTTTTCATCTCTGGTTACTCTGATGCTTCTTTTTTCTTTGGTTTCAATCCACCTCAGGTTGGTTTGTCATTTGCAAATGGCATACGTGTTTGTTGATTGAAATGGTCTCTTGTACTTTTCAAGAGATTAGACAAAGAAATTAGTGTTGTCCTTGTTTTGTATTCACATTTTGTATGAGTTGAGTCATTGATTTAATACATTATGAATGAAGTTTACATTGGTGTCTTTCATAAACGAATTGACTGAATTTTTAATCACATGTTTGGTTCAGGTTGGGTTGGGACATGTCAGGTTACTAGTTTGGGAGTTATCACAAGAATTCTGTCTATATTCCAGCCAGCATGATTAGCGATAATCAAGCACAAAAGGCATGTTTGGTTTTCCAATTTCTAGTGTAATTCAATGTAAATGGCTCATCATTATCATTTCAGGGTTCAAATATAAAGTAAATAGGTAAATGAAATTGTAATCATTCCATTTTCATTTTCACAGGTAAATGAAATTGTAAACAGGTCCTCACTCCATGCCTCCACATGATGCCGAGGCAGAAAGCTGGTCCTGATAATACAAAGGTGAGAAAGCATTTGAAGAAAATCAATTCTCCTTCTTATCCCGTTACTTTTTCTTTACAAATTACTGTATGTTGGATGGATATTTCTTATTGACATGAACAGTTTCTTTGTTGATTTGCAAAAAAATGAAGGGAGGGTAACTACTAATGTATGTGTTCCAGGGAATACCAGGAATCCTGAAACATATGTTTTAAAAGACCAGGTAGATAAAATATCTGTTTCTGTTCCGAAGGTGCTCCTTCACTAAATCTAATTACTAAAATTGGGAATTAGATGAGGTTTTTTATTTTTATTTATTTTTTATTTTTTTAAGACATGTTAGCTTTTCTTGAAAAATCCACTTATTTTAATGTTGTTCTTGTTGTTGATATTTTTCTCTTGGGTGTCTTGTTCTTTTACGTGTGATGCTTCCAATGATACATTTTTATTTTCCTATGGGTTGCTCCCATTTCTATTTTATTTTCATTGCTTTCTATTTTGCTTATAATAAGGCTATTTGGTTTTATTTATATCAGGCATAGGTGGACTGGTAGATATGAAACCCATCTATGGGACAACAACTGCAAGAAGGAAGGCCAAACTAAAAAAGGAAGGCATGGTTATTAAAACAATAGGGGGATAACCATTTTTAGCATTGTTGGTTTTTCCCTTCTGCTTCTTTTATTTTTTTTGGTTTAGTTTTAGTTTTTTGAATTGTTGGCTTGACTGCTAAGATGTGGTTTGTCTGGACATGATAGATGTAATGCAGGTTTGTGACAAATGTGTTGATGGCTTCGATCATCACTGCATGGTAAGCAATCATATCACAAATAAAACACTTTGCTAAAATTAAACTCTACCAGTTTGGCTAACATTGCATTGTTGTTACCTATTTTCAGGTATCTGTATAGGAGAGATTTGCTTCTTGCATCATAGTTCAATATTATGAATGATTATATGCTGTCAGGTTTGTCAATTCAAGAGTTCAATATCATGTTGTTTATCTATTGATCGTTTGGCCTAAAAAATCAAATTGCTTGATGGGTTTTGATTTTAAAGCTTTTTCTGAAAAATTTTCAACTGACAATCATGTGAGTTATAAAATCTTATGATCAGTTTCAGTGTCCTTCCTTCATCAACATTACCACCATCGTCAACAACATCATCATCATTATCATCAAACACAAGTTGCAGCTGCTGTTTCTCCTACAGTTCTAACCAGCTTCTTTCTAGCCCCTCAGATGGAAACACAAGGTGGGGCCCTTTACTCCTAGTTGTCTGTAATGCCACTGAAATCTTATGGGGTATTTGTTGTAGCTTTAGCAAGGATCTTTTAGTTTTCCAGCATTGATTAGGGATTTGTTGTTTACCTTTGGTGGAATTTCTTTTTTCAAGGTCTTTTTGGTTAGTTCCGCAATTGGTGACTGGCCCCAAATGCCTCCTGTGATAGGATTTATAGGTCTGTGGGGCCCACTGTGTATGGGCTAGGCAGGAGGAATTGGTATTCTGGATGATCTTACTTTGCTGATTAGGGGGAACTTTTTCATGTTGATTATGAAATGTTGGCACTTGCTTTCTTGGGGCGTGTTTGGTCATGCCATATTTCATGAAATATTTTTACACCAAATTGAATTGATAATCATGAAACAAATCATGATATTTGGTGCAACCAAACATGCCTTTAACCAGTTTGCAGATAATCCATTATATCAATAACCTTCATTTGAAGGCTACACAATTGGATATATAGGATTCTTAGGTTGATGTGGTCTTTTAAATTGTAAACTATCCACACTGGGGTCTACTAGATGGATGGTCTTGATCAATCCAGTGGCTACATTAGCTATAGGAACACCGACAATGAGATTCACTATGGGTGAACCCTATCACCTATTGTTTCTTTTAGTTCTTTGAATTAAACCCCTGTAGTTGGAGGAATGCTCGCCTTATTAACATTTTCTCTTTTGGGTGATCAGGGTTTTAGGTGTGCCACTCTTTAGGTGGAGGAACTGGCTTTGGGATGGGAACCCTGCTCATATCAAAGATTAGGGAAGAATACCCTGATCGGATGATGCTTACGTTCTCTATATTCCCATCACCTAAGGTTTCTGACATAGTGGTCAAGCCATACAATGCTACTCTTTCTGTCCACCAGCTGGTGGAGAATGCTGATGAGTGTATGGTACTTGATAACAAGGCCCTATATGACATCTGCTTTAGTACTCTCAAGCTAACTACACCTAGCTATGAGTTTATCATACTTTGTTACCTTATCTTAAGCTTAACTTTAAGTTTATTTTTCCTTAATGCTTTTTGATTTCTTATATGGGTTTAGTGCCCCTCTTATTTTATTTTCGTTGATAGTAATGATCTCATTTTAGGCACTATTAATTTGATTTCAATCCGATTTTAGGCTCTGTTTGGTCGATGCCAAAAAATGCATCATCTCATTTTAGTTTACAATAGTTATTTATTAGAGATCTTGATCTCTAATACTGAGTCTATATTAATAGTGATTTTGTCCTTTAGAGATCAAGATGCCGAATACAGGATTACTGTTAACTAAAATGAGATGCGCTCTTTTTTACGTGTATACTAAGCAAGGCTTTAGCTAAAATGATGCATAAGGAGTTCATATTAGCTATGATTATGTATTAGAGGTCCAGATCTCCAATACATAATTACTGTTAACTGAAATGTGATGATCTCAATTTTAGGTGTCTACCAAACCGGGCCTTTGTTTGCTAATGAAGATGACCAAACAGGGCCTTAGTTTGTATTTCTACGTTGTGGTTGTCTTTGCTGCAATTTCTTTCTGAAAATTGATGACGCTAAATTGCCTTTTTCATAAATTGACAAAGATGATTGTCCTTTTCCCTCACTTTTTCCTTTTCACATAATAGAAATCACCTAGAAAAATGTGATGTCTGCTCAGAAGACTCACTCTGCCTGATGTGCCAGTGTGGTGTATCTGTGTAAGATCCAAGCTATTCATCAGGTGAGCCCTGCTGTGTGTCATAATCGGCCTTGTATTTACATCAAATTGCTAGCATCCTTTTACAGATTTTTAATACGGCCTTGTATTTACATTCAATGTTACAGGAAAAATTAAAGGAGACTGAGTATAGAGGTATGAAGGATGCGTTTGATGTTTCCCTGGTAGGGGTATTGAGAATATTCCAGGAGCAGAGAAGGACATAAATAGAATTAAAATATTATGAATGAGAGATCTTGTATGTTGTATTTTGTACTTATCTTGGGTGGGGTATATTGATGGAGGGACATGATGCTAAAGTAGATCAGTGGACAGGTGGATGGATGTGGTTAGTGGATTTTATATTGATTGGTTAGCTGTGGAGACAGTTATTAGTTATTACTGCAATCTTTGTAGTTAAATATTATTGTGTGTGAATCATTCTATTGTCTTTTTCTTCTATTTATGTAATTATTTGGCATAAAGTACAAGTAGATTACATACTCCACTCTCTCTCTCATACAATGAACAAAGGTGTTTAAAATTGTGATTAAAATTCCGTCCTAAAATCTGACCATTGGCAACATTAATAAGCATTCAAAAACGTTTCTAAAATTGTGCCTTAAATGTGACCGTTGGCACCAGAACGGTTTAAAACTATTCCTAAAACAGTACCCAAAATGGTTCTGAACTGTTCCTGATTTTCTGCGACACCTCATATTGGAACGGTATTAAACCGTTCCTGAAGCATTTAGGAACGGTTTTGGTGTAGTGCAAGTATCGAAAGGTCTATAATTTAGATCTCATATCGATGGCAGCTCACACTCTCGTGTGGAGCAAGGATAAAAGTGCACAATCAACACCAAGCTAGTTCCCAATAGTGAAGACCTTCCATTTTGACACAAGTTGGTCACCTGTCATAGGATGGCCATATATATCAAAAATTGATGTCCATGGATATACCTTAAGAATCTGTGTTAGTCATGATTCATCATAGTATTGAAATTTATGTCATGCAACTCTTCCCAATCAGTGAAAATTATGTCCAATCTCAAGTTCCCAAGGGCTAAAAGATATTCCACCACTCGTATAACCTATAAAATATTATATTAATATAACGTTAGATTTATACGAGGAATATAGCATGTCCAAGAAAACTCATGGTCATTGAGATCAATGGTTTAGATTGATCCTATCACATCAACATAGCTAGTGGATCACGGTGCACATTGTGTTTCCAAGGCACCAACTCCAACATATCATTGATTGCCCAAACCCATTACGATGGTTATTGGACATTTAGGATATTGAGATCTATGACACACAACTCTCCCTCAACGAGTGGCTATAGTAACCAAACTCATCTTCCCCTATGCCAAGGAGAGGAATCCCACCTCATAACACAAATAATCATAAATATTCAAAGATTCAAAGCATTAATTATGGCATCCATAAAATAATACCAAACATGAGTCATCATCAAAACCTATGAGAATAATTGACAGTCTTTTTAGGGTATACAACCCCAACAGTAGGAAAAGTACCTTAATAGTTGCACAATATAAGTAGGCATTTTTAATTGCCAAAACAATGGACCTATGCCTAACGCTTAAGGGTAGCCTGCGCTAACAGTAATTCTAACATGTAAACTTAACCATTGTGGCATGCTAGGTTCCTCCAGAGCTACAAAAAGGAATGGATGACCTTTTAAACAAAGGGAACATCTACATGGCCAAGACGAGCCCTCCTGCTGTGTTCAAAGCTTACTTTAGAACAATTTGAGAGGGATTTTTTCTTGTTTCTACGGTCACGATCAGAAGAAATGACATATGCAGGGCGTCTCGTGATAACACTCATGGGCCGAAGAAGCCTAGACCCATCCAACGGAGAGTGTTGTTATATATGGGAATTAATGGCACAATCTCTCATGGACATGGTCTCGCAGGTAATCTATGATATCATGATTTTAACTTACAGCATAGTGCCATTAGTTACCTCTTTCTCAACAGTAGTGACTGGGCAGGGCCAACCAATTTAAATGTTGGGCCGAACATTTAGGCATGGGCCTATCTTTTATTTTTTTAGGTCCAGTCTGATCCTCGAGAACAATAAATTTGATTGTGCTCGAGCAGGGAAAGTGCCATGGTTTGAAGACTTGGACGAGTCCCATGCAGCTTATCTTGAGTCAATTGGGACTCGGTCAGACCCATTCAGTTCGATACAATGACTCAACTCTGACTTTAGAGAGTGGAGATGTGACTCAACTCAAGGGACAAAGTCTTAAATCCATGGAAAGGGATGGGAAAACCATGCTTGGGCCTAGTCTATGGATTTGGTGAGCCAAGTTATCCAGGATGTTAACTTGGTCAGTCTATTTCTCCCTTTGACATTTAGACGTATGGTATGAACATCATGTATTATCATTGTTTGTATATGAGCATCACAGATTATTGATTTTCTTTTCATTCCCCATTCAATCCAGGGAATCATCAAAGAGGCGAAAGTGGATTCATTCAATCTACCTCATTACACACCTTCAGTTCAAGAACTGACAGCTGTGATTGAAACTGAGGGATCTTTCCATCTTAATCAATCAGAAATTATTGAAATAAATTGGGATCCGACCAATGATGATGATAACATGCTTGATAAGTTCACAAGTGGGTGGAATGTGGCGAAGATTATGCGAGCTGTATCCGAATCCATGCTTGCAAGTCACTTCGGAGAGGCTGTAATGGATGATTTATAGAAGAGATATGGAGAGAAGGTGGCTGAGCATCTGAGCATGGAGAAGATTCACTACAAGAAAACTGGCCTTTTCCGGTGGTCAAAACAGTCAGCAAAGGCCCATAAACCCGCCGGTAAAGCCTTTGCCTGTGGTTTGCCAACAGCCAGCAAAGCCTCCGTCGGTAAAGCCTTTACCGACGGTCGTGTTCCCTTTACTGGCGGTTGTACAGGCCGCCGCTGCATGTGGGATTTACTGGTGGTTCTAAAGGCTGCCGATGCATGTGGGATTTGCCGACGGTTTGCACGGCAGGTTGTGCTATTTGAATTTTTGGCTCTTGATCGTTGTGATACTTGATTTAACTTTACTAACGCTTCAATTAGCATTTAAGTTCCTAATTCCATAATGCATATGCATTTGTAAACGCATCTATAATTGTGATTTGGTTTTTTTTTTTTTTTTCTCTATGCCTTACTAGTTAAGCTCTCTTTTCCATTACCTATGGCAGCTTCATGTTGCCTGCAGTTTTGGATGTACAGGCCCATTAGATTGCAAACATTCAATTTATAATAAAAGTGAAAATGACATAAAATAGATGCCTGACTCACAGTGAATTTTATGAGTTTTGCCTCTCCAACTCATAAAATGATAGACCTTATCATTGACTCTTTTGGTCAAGGCCCACTTGATTTGTCATTCCTCTTAGGAAGTCATTGTGCCTAGTGATTGTTTTTCGATGAAAAAAAAATAAAAAATACATGCCTATGTGGCCCTTTCACATGCATCAAGCTGCCGCGAATAATATTTAAAATAATAAATCGAATAGTTTCAAATAAATAAATAAAATCCTTCCTACATGCCTATGTGGCCCTTTCACATGCATCGAGCTGCCGCGAATAATATTTAAAATAATAAATCAAATAGTTTCAAATAAATAAATAAAATCCTTCCTCCACTAAAGCTGCCACATTCTGAATGTTGTAGTCAATCCGATTAACGATGGTCCCCTGCTCATGGAAATGGACCCAATAAGCCACCCTAAAATAGTGACGGTTGTAAAGCTTGAGAAGAGGGTGTAGGTGGTATACCTTCTAACCTGGTCTATGACTAGGACTGAGAGATCCTTCATGATTTGGGCAAGGTCATTTACTGATTCGACAACCTAAGGACACTTCAGGTTAGACAAGGACAAGGTCTGTATCAGATTGAGAAAGGAATCAATGGTTGAATTTTTATTTTTATTTTACCTGAGTGATCTCTTTCTCCCTTTCTGCTGTGAATGCCTCACTGCCTTTCAGCTTGGACATTTGGTACTCATTAAAATCCTGAAAAATAAGAGATTCAATTAGCTCAAAGAGTCGATTAAAAGAATTTGTATGCCAAAAAATATCAAGACAGAAATGGGCCCTCAATACAAAAAAAGAATTTGTATTCAAGTATGTGATTTCAAAACTGCAGCTTTAAATATTTTCAGGTTAGAATAATCATTTTTCATAAAGTGAAATCATTTGGTTAGAAAGAGCAGTCTTAATAATAAGACAAAATATAGAGATGAAATACAAAGTCAATTGACCCTCAGCTTTTTCTTTCACGAGCCGCTCTCTAACCTGCAAACAAATCAAATACATTTGTACATATAGGTACTCAATTATAAGAAATTCCCTATTATCAGTAATTGAGGAGCAGTTTATGATGTAGAACCATAAACAAGATGGGCTGTCATACTCTTGATCATGCCATTATTGCGGTCATCATCATATAACATAAACATAAACAAAATGGGCTGTTCTGACTCATGGCAGGGTTATATTGATCCTTTGCAGGTTCATGTAGAATCAGATACGTCATATACATAGCTCCTGACTTTCTACTATCATTTCCTGTATACAGTTATCAAATTTTGAAGGATAACCCAAACACCTGAAGTCATAAACATTCATGCACAAACATGCTCTCTCTCTCTCTCTCTCTCTCTCTCTCTCTCTCTCTCTCTCTCTCTCTCTCTCTCTCTCTCTCTCTCTCTCTCTCTCTCGGTCTTTTCTTTCTTTCTTTCTTTTTCTTTTTTGAACGGTATGCAAAAAATTCCATCAAACTATTCAAACAAAAGAATATTGGTGGCTAAACGTGAATAGAACATGTACCGTAACAAAGAGTATGGTTTTTCAGTGCATGTGTAAATATCTCATATTTAAGTCATTCAACTTCAGAACTATATCATAGCAACTGGCTGTAGCTCATAGAGGTAATTCAGTCTTTTAAGCATTATACTATTTTAGGTGTAGTTTGTCATATTCTTATTGGAAATTTTGTATATATTTCTTCCATATCAAATGGAACTTTACCCTCAATGGATTTTTAATGTGGTACCTGTACAGGTTCTGATCCACATTTCTTCTTCTTGATATGGAAGAAGAATCAAGCACAATATGCTATGTAATTTCAATAGTGGACCTTTTAGTTTTTTTCCTTTATAGTCCCATACATGAAACCATATACAGTGCAGGGACTAGGTGCTAGTTCAAAAACAGTAGATCTCCTATTCTTCTTGATGGACCATACATCGAGGGCATTATGTGTTATCAACCTTTGGACTTAATACATTCTTGTGGTTGTTTTCTTCCTCAAATTTCTGGTTTGCGTTTTTGAGATGTTGTTTTTCCATTTGTGTATGATTGCACTGGATTTAGTTGGATTTTTGTTTTGAAACGAAAATCTGAACTACTGGAAGCGTTTAGGAAATTCCTTTTTTTTTTTTGGTGGGGGGGGGGGGGGGGGGGGGGGGTGGGGGAGAGTTCTTAAGAATAAAAACTAATCATTTTAGGAGTAATAGAGAGGTTGTTGAGAATATGATGATGGCAAAGCTTGGTAATTCAGTCCAAACCTATAGAACCAATGTTGATAAAGGTTCCCATAGCATCATAATCTCCCCAATCCATGAATTCCAAAATCTTTCTAGTTCCAGCTAGTTGTAATGGCATCCCAGTAAGCGCGCCTTCTCCCATTGACCCTTGGACGCAAACCTTATAATGAGAAAAGGCACCAATTTCTCTAATCAACATCAACTGTTTTTCCATTAGATAATAAAACAAATACTTCATTTGAGGCATGTAACTTGCCCATCTGATAACGATGTACCTTGACATGTTTTCCATCATCGGCAAATGAAAAAGCAAGCTCTCGAACAAGTTCCATTAGAGTACCTATTCGATAAACATCCTGTGCACTATAAAATATGATTAACTCCTATTACATTACTATTAGTTACAACAAATGACTCTTTACCATTTCTGGGTTCAGCTCAGGGATATTGATCTCCACCTGCAAATTTAGAGTATTTGTTCACCTTAGAAGTACAGATATTCTTAGCAGCAGTATATTCAGAAGTATTGATTATGCAAGGAATATGAAGTTCTCCAAAGAATGCAAAAACATATTATGAAGGCCTCATATAGTTGAATTTCACACTGGATGCTTTCTCATTTCCATTATGAATTCATAATGCCTAGGACTTCTAGAATATTCTAATCCAGAGATTTGTCTGTGTATAGACATTTTCTTGTACAGTTATTGTTTCTTTTGTCATATCACATGTGTGAAGCTTTCTTCTAGAATTAGAATATTGTGTCTCCGACGCTAAGCGAGACCATTTCGACCCATGTTTGAAAATCAATTCCGTCAATGATATAACCACCAATCTGAGTAGTTCAAGGCAATTTCAATTTGAAGTTGCGAGAAAGATACCTTACAGCATAGATGAGAAGTCAAGACAGATAGTTTACCTTACAACATAGATGAGAAGTCAAAATAGATAGTTCATCTCATTTTTCAAAAAAAAAAGAAAAGTTTAAAGAGAAAAATGGCACATATGCAGTTTAAAGAGAAAAAGGGAACTTACATCCACCTCACTCTTACTGCCAAGTAGTCCTAATGAAAATGCATCTACAATATAAGAAGGGGGGAAAAAAAAAGAATTTGTGGCTGCACCAATACGATCGAATATAAACAGCTGCCTACGTACCCAATGTTCGAAAGATTGGGATCAAGACACTACGTAGTTTTAAATATTTAAATCAGAACATTTAATGCACAAGCAGAGAAAAAATCAAAACATTTTATGCACAAGCACATGATTGCTCACCAGCGGCCTCCTTCCAGTACAACATATAATCGTTGGGACAAGCATCAATTTTGTCATATTTCAAGCCCAAGTCCCCAATGATCTTCTTGGTTTCATAGAAAGACTTTGGAAAAGTTTCACCCACAGGGAGTGCCTCCTTTAACAGTTCAAGCAACATGGTGAACGATTTGTCACTCCACCCACCGAGACACTTCACATGATATAGTCGAACAACGAAAGATAGTTTGGTGAACTTCTTGTACCTTGAGTACAATTCCCGATCGGCGTCTTCCACCAATTTGAAAAATTGTTGCACTTCGATATTAAGCCCCGGTGTAGGTCCATATTCTGCATCATTGTCTTGACCAAATGCATCTTCCAATAATCCGTGCATATCACCGCATGGATCCGGATCATCACCTTCAACATTTATAGTAGCAGGCATAAAAGAAGACATAGCTCCTCCATGAAAACGCCAATGGGTGTAACTCATATTAAATCTATCACACACAATATGATCGTATGCTTCTTATCGAGACACCTAGTAATTGTTGTTGCATTTCTTACATGGACATAGGATCCTTCTTTTATTGCTTGCATTTGCAAACGCAAAATCTAGAAATTTCACAGCTCCACTTAAGTAGTCGTTGCTCACCCTAAACCATCTAATGAAATTAGAGGACATGTCAAAAAAATGCATCTTAACCAATGGGCCATAACAACTAAAAGTTATTGAGGCACCTTGACATACGAATCCAACTCTTATTCATCACTATGTTCCTCAGCCACTTCGAAAGACAAGTTGGTGGAAATACAATGTGGGCTCGACAAAGCTTCGTACGAAAGATTAACTAGAATGACTCACTTGATGATTCACTATTGTCAAATATTTAGACATCCAATAGAATCCCTAAAAGTATCTCTAACAAGCTTCTAGAGACCACCGCTCAATTAAATCCTAAATTAGTTACTCATCCAAGGTTGGATAGATTTTTATACTTTTATATTCCCATTTTAACGTCCACGCTAAAAATTCGGCAGCATCTTCCCATGCCTCTCCAGATAAGTTGATCTTATGTTACATTCCGATGCCACATATCTAAAGTAATGTAAAGATATTTGGCATTGGATATAGAACGGAAGAAACATATCTAGAGAGAAATGAGGAGATGGACTGCGGATCAGGCATGAACATTTAAATAGATTATATGAAAGTATACTATCCATCTAACTTTGAACTTTCCAAAATGGGACAATTTGAGCGATTTCTATGCCACCAAAAACACACCATATCTATTTATGGCCACATAGAAATTCTCAAAGGAGTAACTAATTATCTAACTTACAAATCACAATCACAAGTCACAATTATAAACATACAAAGCATATATCATATGGTTATCAAGATTAGTAACTTCATTCTCATATATAATAACTTTGAATAAATATACAAAGCATATATCATATGGTTATCAAGATTAGCAACTTCATTCTCATATATAACAACTCTGAATAAACATACAAAGCATATATCATATGGTTATCAAGATTAGCAACTTCATTCTCATATATATATATATATATATATATATATATATATATATATATATATATATATATATAAAATAAGTTGTACTCTATATAGTAACTTGCAACTTAACCTGCTGGGAACCGTCATACACTATAATATCTTACGATAGAGCGGGTTCTGAGGAGTTACAAGTTGGGCCTCTAGGAAAGCATATAAATGAAGCGACAAATATATAAATTAAGTACGATCAATTATTTATGGAAGATATTGATGAATAATACCTGACAATTTTCTTGATTTTTTTAAGGGAACAAAATTTGCACCAATCACTAACAGGAAATATAAAGCCCCTAGCCTCAACTCCTATAAGCATACCAAATTTAATATCAAATCTATTAAATTAAGTGTCTTCATAGGTATAAGCATAAAATAAGACTACCAAACAAAAATAAACAGATCGAGAGGAACCTGCTGACTAAATCTAATTGTCTTCTCCCGTGACAATCGAACAAGCCATCTTACTCTTGAATGCTGACCAGCATAAAAATCTCTAACCTGTAAAAACATATGTAGCTGTAAGTATCCAAACTACAAATCAGAACTCTTGGCATATCTAACAAGGTGAACAAGACAGAAACAAGTAACAGATGAGCTCTCCAACATATAACATATTTGGACCACCAGGAAAGAAAAAAAAAAGTCATCTAGCTTGTTACAAATGTTTTCACTCATTGGAAACCGTCATAGACCATTTTGAACATGTTCTTTAACTGCCCAACATTCTCTCACATAAAGCATAGTCCAAAATTATGTCTATGACTGACAATAGACACAAGTCCGCTAATTAAGGACATCAAAGCAAACACCTACCTAAACTTGAAGTTTCAAGAACTTGACATATTCAGTAACATCATCCAGCACAGATTCTCCATTACCCTACATAATATCCAATATGAAAGGAATTAGTATATGAAATCAAGAAACTGTAAGAGGGATGTTGTAATGAAGTAAAATTGGAAAAATAGAACACACAATCTTCTAAAAGCAAACTTATCATTTAAAAGTTATCAAACAATAGAAGGAACTAATTCAAATGAGTTCCCTGCAATGGTCACAGAATACATAGGGTTGATCCTCACACAATATTGTCAAAACAACAGTGAGAAATGGATTCATTCTATATTCAGGAAAGATAAAGCACGCTCTTGGAAATTATAGGCATGTTTTACTATTTTATTTTTATATTATACATAGGTAAGCTTGTTGCCAACTGCCAAACTGACACAAATCTCCTCCTTTATCTGGGTTGGGGACCAGCAATGAGAGTACAGAACTCCCACAAGCGCAATGTAATAGACTATTATTACAATCAAGTAAAGGAACAAGTTTATTACAATGCCATTCCCAGGTAAAGGAACGTTCATGTTAGGTGGGTAGCTGGTTTTAAACTTTTGCCAAACAATAATCACAAGAAATCCTCTCTCAAATCTAGTTGGTGAAACAGGGTGCTTAACACCAACAACAAATGGCTTGGACAAGGCTATGATGATGACAGTGATTGACAAAAAACTGGAATTCCTTCTTTGCAAGAGGTTGAACTTAGTTTTCTATGATAACAGCATTGACCTGATTTCCAGGTTGTCACGCCCCAAATTCAAAAATTAGATTCACAGGAATCCCGATCACCGAATCCGGTACAGACAGCCTCCGTAGTACCCCATTCTCGGCTCCCAGTGCAACATACGCCAGGTTCCGATTCTGGGATCCTACAAGGAGGATTTTCCAACGTATATTTTATCTTGTAATAAGCATAACCACAAGTTTACCTAAATCATAAAGGCAACATCATCATCACATATCCACTAATATAATCACTTGAAAACAATGCTGAAAGAAAAATACATATATCAAAATCAGACCTCTTGAAAACCGCTGCACGCTCCAAGCTCAACGCCACTGCAACCTAACGCCACCTGCACGCATCTATCATGCATAAGCTTACAAAAGCTTAGAGGGTGGTGTAAGTGTGTGTAAGGTAAGTGCCGAGTATACAGTAGAGTCCATAAATCATACATCATTGAGATAAACAGGAAAAATGATAAGGTCATGAATCATACGATATCAAAGTAAACAGAAATATACTGGTAAGTCCATGGGTCACATAATATCAGAGTACGCAATGTAAATCACAATGAGCCAAATATTATATACTACAGATGCAATGCAATATGCTGATCCTGTCAAGTCCTTCTAAACCATATAAGTGCAGAAACGTAGTAATCCAAAATGTCATATGCTGTGGATGAAATGCAATATGCGATGTGAATGAAATGACCAAGCCGGAGTGAAGTCGGGATGATAGTACATAGTATCGCAGGCTATGGGGTCCATCACAAGGGAATTCTATCCATCACAAGGGAATTCTATCCAAACTAGTCCCATACCTAAATTTGGATAGTCAAACATAACGTGGTAAACTCCTAATCTCAGTTTAGTTGCGTGCCCCAACCAAAATTCTGGCCATTGTGAAGGTACACGTAACAAATAGTTGCGCACCGCCAACCCAAGTGGATAGTGAATGGATGAATGAATGAGTATGCAACTCTTACTCAGTAACCTGTCAGCATAGTAGCCTGCCAACCGCTGGTAGCTCGCCCAGTGTGATAGCTCGCCCAGGCCTCAGCCCCGCCCACATCACACCCACCCACATCAGCGTTCGCCCACATGTACAATAGTGACGGGGTGTCATAATATCATGTCAGTCTTCATATCAAGTCCACATATCAGTATCGTTCCTCTCTGAAAAATTACCGGGGTCTATTACACTCTACACCGACTACCTCCTCCCTAGCTGCACAGCCCTGCGAGTGGAAGAGACCTCACTATTCGCCTAGCCAGTAGTCTGCCAATACCTACCCGGCTCGTCGATAGCGGACCCATTTACGAGCTGGTCATACTCAGCCTAGCTTATAGCCCCCTCTCACTCGGACGGATAAAGCCACACCCCCTTCCAACCAACCATGACACAGTGGGAGATACGACCTCATGGTATAGGCACCGATGCTCATATTCCACTCGGTCTAGACGTTGGAACATCTCCTGGTACTAAGGAGGTTTTCAGATTTTCACCCAAGGACATCCTACGTGCCCATACTGCTAGAAGCAAGCATTTTTGATGTCCCATCTGGCCATCCACGATGTGCCTATGGAGGCCACGGCCCTGATGTCGCTAGGGCGTACAATGATCAAGTCACATATATATGAGATGCATGAATCACACTGCCCAGTCATGCAACAATCATGTGCGTACGGCACGATAATGCAGACACTCCATCTCATAACGAGTCCCGTAAATAGTCTGCCCAATGGCGTATGCTATGATCAAACATTCCTCATATCAGGCATGCATATGATGCGTATGGGCATGAATCATGGAGTTAAACTAAGCATTTTATATGATGATGAAATATCCTCACAACAAAGATAAGCCTTGATAGCCTACACAAAACAAGTATGGGCCTATCAATGAGCCTTAGGGAGAATTATAATGCGGACATTTAACCAACATTGTTCTTATAATGTGGACATCAAACCAACATTGCTCCTAAGGCATGGCCCCCCATAAATGTCATTACATAACCCATGGTGGAATCATACTACAATAGGCCTCAACCCATGGGTTCTAAATACATCACACTGGGCCTCAACCCATGGGCCCTATACACATCACGGTGGGTCTCAACCCACAGACCTTTATACATCACAATGGGTCTCAACCCATGGCCCCTAATGCATCGCAATGGGCCTTAACCCATGGGCCTAATACATCACAATGAGCCTTAACCCATAGGTTCTAAATACATCACAATGGGCCTTAACCCATGGGCCTAATACATCACAATGGGCCTCAACCCATGGCCCCAAATTCATTACAATGGGCCTCAACCCATGGGCCATCAACACATCAAAGGTGGGCCTCAACATCGGGCCTTAAACGTGGTAAGTGGGCCACATCACATGGGCCATATGCGTATCAAATGGGCCACACCAATAGATAAGTAGTGGTAATGATTTTCACCATTAAAATTCCTAAGGCCTCCTGTTAAACGGGCCTAAAAAAAATCCATCAGAGTGTAAGATTACGAGGTTTCCACCATCCAATCAGCTCAAAACTTTATATGTAACCTTGGGACTACAAATTAGCCGTACACGTCAAATTTGAGCTCCTGGATCCTTCTGAAAATGGCTAAATTGATAGATCAGCCCCTGAAATCATGATTTGGGGCCTGCCTGATATCTGGATAAGCTTCAAATTCAGTCTCAACGCTTTAAATGAGCTGACAATGTGGATGGACGGAGCAGATTTCTCACGATCATCACCATGGACCTATATGTACATTCCATGCACATCATGTATATACATGCATGACATTTTTTTATTCACGTAAACACACTGTGCATTTAAAATTTTTTTAGTATGGCCTACTCCTCATTTAAATCATCGATCTGTACCGTCCATTGTGTTCAGAAGGAAGATTTAACCCTTGCCAAAGTGGCATTTTGAAACCATGTGGGCTGTTGTAACATCCTAGCCGTTAAATACAAGATGGATGGCAAAGTGGACAAACCCATGGACTGCACAAATTTCACTCCAAAAACAATCCTTTTCGGATGATTTTTCATCCTGAAATCAATGGATGGAGTGGATAAAACACACACACACACACACACACACACACACACACACACACACACACACACACATATATATATATATATATATATATATATATATATATATATATATATATATATATCGTGGTGGGTTCCACTTCATGATGGACGACATGAATGAAACACATACCATGGTGGGCTCCACCATCTACAGCCGTGGACGGTGTGAATAAAACACACACTATTTTGGGCCTCACAATACAATTCATGGTGGGACACCCCAAGTGAATAATCTAATCTGTTCACCTTCTTGGCCACCTCGAATGAGGTCGAATAGACTCTGACTAGGACCGGTTTGGATGACAAGGGACTCCAAAAATGGCCCTAGAGTGTTTCAATAGATGAGCATTAATACCCTTAGTACGGTCCACTCGAGACTCGTATTTACCTCAAAATTTGGCACATGGCCTAAAATTATAAGGAGGAGATGGTGGACGGTGTGGATTAAACAAATCCACTATGGTGGGGTCCACGTGTGGTGGCAGCCCAATGAAGCTTCCACCCTCACAGTCACTGGACAACAACGTCCAAGGACTTGCTTTCTTTTTCTCCTTCCTTACTTTCTTCTTTTATTTTTATTTTATTCTACTATGTGGGGCCCACTAGTGGATAATCCATTCCGTCTATTATATCGACTAGCTCTCTACAAAGCAAATGAGTCTAATGATGGATAGGTTCACTACTTATACACACAACAGTAGATATTAGAAAGTTCTAATAGTGGGACTTCGTTTCCCTCGGTGCGGTCCACTAAGAACTAAGATTTGTCTCATTTTTCGACTCATAGCCTAAAACTACATAGGGGAGGTGGTGGACGGCATGGATTAAATAATTACATCAAGGTGGGGCCATGGTTGGGATGCCCCCACCCATGTCCGCATGGTTGACATGAGGGAGGTGCTCCCACTACCACCATCGGTTGTGGTGTGGTCCACCTGATGGTTGGATCGAGTAGATTTTTGGGCTCCACGGTTAAAATGTCCCAAAAACATGAACTTATGGCATGGATCTAAGGAATACATCAACATGGGTCCCATGAGTGAAAATTCACTCCAAACCTCCTATGCAAAAATAAAATAAAATAATAAGAACTGACGTGGGTAACCCAACCACTTAGAATTTGTGTTATGGCCCACCTGAGGTTCGGATCAGCTTCATTTTTTGGCTCAACGCCTAAAATGATCGGGATAATGGAATGGACAGCGTGGATTGAACCCATACATTAATGTAGAGCCTACACAAGTGGTGCACCCAAAAAGTTGGAATCCAGCTAGTATTTGTGTTTTTTTCCATTCAATGTCCAGTGTCCAGGGACGCTGGATGGTGGTGCATTTCAAGTGGGCTGCCCACGTGGGCCGCCAAAAGATGGGTAGTGTGGATACAACACTTGTAAAGTGGGCCCCACCTATTGGTGACTTGGATAAAATATATGCCTTATGGTGGGGTCCATCCGGGTGGGCCACATGGCCATTTCATCACATTAAAAGAGAGAGAGAGAAAGAGAGAGATCGAGAGACACGTGATGATGGAGGGACCCTGACATTATGGGCCCTCCTTTGAAATCAATCATACATCAAGTGGGTCCCAAATACATGTGGGCCCACCAAATTTAAAATCAACGGTGGAGATCCCTTCTCCACCAAAATGGAAGGTCGAGATGACCCCTTCTTATGCAAGGAAATTAAATATCATGATGGGGTCCATGGAGAATGGCCCCATCATGTAATGATCATGAAAATCAAGGTGGGCCATCAGCCACACCTAGGGTCCAAAGTGAGATCCATACCATCAATCGGTAGGTCTCACTTGGTCCTTCATCAAGACATGACAAATCTATCCTAATAAGCACCCACCGTTCGATCTTCTCGGTCTGTTGGAACGCCAACCTTCTTGTACTTTGATGGTGGAAGATGAGGTTTGAATGGATATGATGGAGGTTTTGGGATGGGAAAGTGGGCCACCAAAAATTACATTTTTCTCTCACTTGAGAAAGTCATGGACGTCCACCTCTTTCTCTCCTTTGTTGCTTGGAAAATGGTGTAGAGAAAGAGAGAGAGATGGGATGTAAGGAGAGAGAGTGATGGATGTGAGTGATGGGTGAAGTGATGGATGTGAGGTGAGTGATGGGTGAGGTGAGAGATGGGTTGACTTGGTGGTTGCTTAAAATGTGGAGAAAGAAAGCATGGTTTCTTTGTACTTAACATGAGAGGTGATTGATGGGATTGATTTGACATGTTGTAGAGATTCTCTTGTGATTGCTAACCCGCGGCATTTTTCCTCGAACTGAACGTGGGCCCACATCTCTTTGATTGGGTATCGGATCGGTACATGAGTCGCGGCGTTGGAACCGCGGCGACAGTGCGGTCGCAATAGTACAAGTCTCGGATTAAGCCGACTCAAATGTATAAGATACGACTTACGGTCATGCGCAAAGTTGATTATAGGTTACGGATTGTCGGACTTTGACGGGAAGGATTGCGGGAGTTGACGGAACAATACTGATTAGGATACGGGTCTTACACAGGTCATCTAATCATCATGGTGGACCACACCTATTGTACAGGTTTGATTTGAAATGCGTGCCATCAGGCCCCACAATGCTCGACTCGACTACTACTTAACAGAGAAACATACAAAGGGCATTGTGGTCATTTCACACGTTAAAAAGCTATATCTAAATCAGTAAATCAACATTCTCCAAATTCTTCAAGGTTTATTTTTTAAGGCTATATAAATATTTTTTTGAAAAAGAAAAGTGTTGCAAGAGGGGGAGAGAATCCCTAATTAAAAGATTCATAAGTTTGGTCCTTTTCCTAGCACAATCATTGGCAGCTACATTCACTTCTCTATGGGTGTGACAGAAAGAAACTGAGATGGTTCCCCTTTCATTTCCCTAATATCTTCCATCCATTGAGATAGACTCCAAGAGTACTCAATGGATGAGGTAGTCACTATACAACATTTGCTAGATCACCTTCAATTATAGTAGGAGCATGCAACCAGACCAACCCAGCCGTTACCAAAGACCAGAGGGCCTGAATCGCAGCCTCATTATCCCAATAGTGCTGGTGAAAGTGCAGCAGACCTCTCCCTAATAATCATAAATTATGCCCCCAATTCCCATCTTCCGCTAGAACCTAAGGAGCTACCAGTAAAATCTCTAATCCAAACAACTCCTTCCTTTTTAGGGAAGGGAGCAACAAATGACATACTCATTTCCTTTAACAAGTCTGCAGTTCTCATTAAAATTTTGTTACAAATTCCATCATATAATTTTCAACTTGTCCCTAGAAAATATGGAAAACCGCTAAACAGAAACCATCTGAACTCAAAGCACATCTCTTCCAAGATAAAAAACCGTAGTATAAATCTCCTCTTCTAAGAAGCTAGTTCAAGAAATTCTAGATCTTCCTCCAAATTGTCCTAGTTCAACTATGGTGCTTCAACAAAATCCATACCAATGAAGTAATTGACAAATTTTGCATAATGCCAATTATTTCCAACTACTTTTTCCCCATAACTTAAGAATGGTGAATCACCAAAGCTATTAACGACGCCCTGCACCCAAGTAGAAGGTAAAGACAAATGAAAAACAAAGCATTTTCCATTGCACTCACTAAGATTAATAAACCAAAAAATATGTATCAAGGCCAAGCCCCATGAATCTAGATGTAATAAAGTGAGAATGACCATCAACGAGTGCTTGATTACACCAAAACACATGACTGCTACAACAGATTTCTTAGAAAGAAGTTAAGAATGTAAGAGAAAAAAACATGTAAAGTTATGGGAAAAGATATTGTGGAAACAGACTTATGTTCCAATGACCACTAAACATTTTGAGGATAAAGGTGATTCCTTCCAGCAAAAAGTGGTAAAGTGCAGTAGTACTACAGAATAATTTTTAAGAGACAGTTTTAATAACTCCATCCACTTCCAACTAGACTCCTTTTGTAGAATTGAGATCCATTGTTTCCAAAGGAAATATAAGCACAAGGAAGCATTTAGTGTTGTGTCCTCCATAGAAATGACCTCACCATTTTCCACCCCAACACTGTACTAATGAAATAATGTTCCTCTGTTCCAATTCAGATCATCTTACACAATAGAATTTCCAGGAAATAGGTATTCAACAATGACAAGTGGAGCCCATAGCCCAGTAATATGTACCATTTATCTATTGATTACCATCATTATAATTACCAAAAATCAATTATCAGCCTTATCATGGTCATGTCAATAGTTATGCTACATCAGGCAGTTAAAATAGAAGATAGAGGCACGGATTTATGAATGGGCCATTCAATGGAATGATTATAAGCATAAAGACCTACATGCAAATTTTTCCACAAAGGCCAATATGAATATTCATATACAAATTGTAGAATCCATAAATATTAGTAGCAAGTCCACATTGAAAGCAAGTCCAATACTAATTCCACAAGCTGTACATGGAAGTCTTGATCTTTTATCAGTTGAAAGAAAAACCACATTGAAAGCAAGTCCAATACTAATTCCAAGCATGAGCATCGATTGGAAAAGCAACACTAAGTCCTCTGACATAACTGTTCAAACAGAGGATAGGACCTGAGCACTTGCATTAGACAGCTAAATAAATATCTCCAGCCTGCAATTTGGATTGAAACATCTACCATCTATTTTTTATGGTCTTGAGAAAGCAAGGCAAATCATCTGTATAATGCAAAGAAGAAAGAGAGAGAGAGAGAGAGATTGAGATTTTGGCTATGAAACTAAAAGAAAATCCACAGGTGTCTCAAACCAGGAGATTGGATAACAAACAAAAAGCATATCAGATTTTTCCAAAATCAGAAAAAAATTACAAGTAAAAAGCCCATTTAAAGATTGAAGATTTCCTATATCCATGCATAAAAAGCCCAAAAATCTCCAACCACAAGCAAATTCACCATATTAAGAAAAAAACACATACAAGTACTTCCAAGGCTCCAACACAGAAATTCGCAAGTTCAAAACTTATTTACAGTATCCATCTCTAAAACAACAGAAATCGCAAGATAAGAAATCAGTAACTGATGTGTGAAATAAATGAACTGGAAAAAAAGAAGATGGGAAATCAATAATGCAAATCCCTAAAAATGGATTCGACAATGCAAATGCCTAATTAGGGATTTGTATTCGATAAAGCATACCTGAGATGGATGAGAATCCGAGATCCACGAGCAGCAGAAGACCGAACTGCAGCATAGGGCCGAAGAGATAGAGAGAGAGAAAGAGAGGAATAGGGTTTTGAGATAGAGATAGATAGGGAGAGTGAGAGTGAGAGGAGAGCGAGAGGGAGAGGCAGAGGGAGAGGGAGACCAAGAGGGAGAGCGTGCGAGGGAGAGAGGGAGAGGCATAGAGAGGAAAGGAGAGGGAGAGGGAGAGCACGCGAGAGGGAGAGAGAGGGAGAAGGAGAGCATGCGAGAGGGAGAGGGAGAGGGAGAGGTAGAGAGAGGGAGGGAGAGGCAGAGAGAGTCAGAGCAATAGCAATATATATATATATATATATATATATATATATATATATAGGGCGTACCCTTTGCCCGTAGCCGGTAAAACTGGTCGCGTGTAAAGGGTTGGGCCATCGGTCGGCTTAGGCCACTTTTCTTGTAATGAGACCAAGCATATTAATCTGATCATTTCCCTATCGAAGATATTTTAAGATTAGTAGATTGAGGTTGGATCCAATACAAATTGACATCGGGTGGCCACCTTCATGTTTTACTCACATCCAATCTGTCCATCATCTGTGCTCCCTAAATTTGTAGAAATATCTACTACCTACATTATACATTTTAGATGATTGCATATGTAAGGTGGCATTTGGACATATTGTTAAAATAATTTTGCAACATTTTACATTAATTTGAAATTTTAGTATATTTTATTCCTGATTGTTAAGATTTGCAAATTACAAAGTTTTGGACTGTGCGGTTAATGATATCACATGCTTTCAAAATATGGACGAAGGGTCCTTTCTTCGTAGTCAGTTCCAACGATTCATTTTATTCATCAATTATTCATTGTTGCATGAACTAATGAAAAGAAATTATTGAGAGTTCAGGGGTACATAGCTCACAGTGGGGCCCATACAATAAGTGTTCTTTATTGATTAAAATACCATTTTTATTATTATAAAAACTGTCCATTTCATATTTATGATAAAAGGACCATTTTCATTATTTAAAAATATTGTCCATTTAATAGTCGAAATTATCATTTAAACCTATTCTTGAGTGATCGAACCCATAAGTTGACAACCCTAAGTGTAGGGTTATAATGTAGTTTTAACTCACTTGTACCGGATCAAATCCTTTGGGATTTATATTGGTATATTCTTAAAACACTTTAGAATTGGAACTAAAATTGGAACTTACTATGGCATTTGAATCAGAAGAAGCAATAAAAATCTAAGCAATGTAGAGATAAATTTAATAAAATAAAACAGTAGAGCATTAAGGATCCACTTATAGGCATTCTTAATACCTATTTCACTTGATTTAATTAATTAACAAAAATGGAATTGAAATCCTATCCTATCTAGCCAGATAATAAAGTAGTTAATTCAAAATTTACAAACCAATACAGATTTAAAATTTGATTTATTTAGTTCCCACACAAAGTTCCAATTTATTAATTGTAAGGAATTTAAAGTATCAATCGTGTATATAATCTATGATAAATTCATGAATTTTATAGATAAATCCCTTGAAAAATAGATACGCAAACAATCTTAGCCTTCTTAAGTATCCAAAGTGCTCAGAGTCGACAACGAATCAAAGAAATTAAAACTAAAGATTTATTCAAACTAAAATCAATGATTTGTTTAACATTTAAATCACAAAACTTAAATTAAAGTAAACTAAAACATTAAAAATAACTACAAGCTTTACCTCTTAGCCATAAGTAAGAGATTTTGTAAACCATTATTATAATTGAACTAAACTCAAACAAAAATATAGAAAATAAATTAGAACTAAAAGATTGAAGAATAAGAAAGACTCTTTAAAAGCTCCATCACCTCTTGCTCCATCTCCCAAACCCTTATTTGTGTTTAGAATGGCTTAGATCACCCCTTTTAAAAAGGAGAGTTTGACATCGACTCCAAGTTTTAGTACTTTTGTTATTCTTCGATCGCACCAAATACAGTGGAACATACCTTCGCCTAAAGCCTAATTTCTCTAAAAATTGTAATGAACTCTCTATAAAAACCACTATTTGTTGTTAAACTGTCGACTCCGGGCACTTTGCATGCTTAGGAAGTCTAAAATTGTTTGTTTATCTATTTTGTATGGGATTGATCTGTAAAATTTATGGATTTATCATAGATTATGGGAACAATACATATTCTGAATTTCCTACGATTAATAACTTGGTGCTTCATGTAGGAACTTAATCAATCAAGGTTCGTATTTGTTTTCACTTCTGATTTTTGAATTAACTATCTAGTTGGATAGGATAAGACTTTGATTCTAGTTGTATTATCGGATTGAATAAAGTGAATTAGGCATTGAGAATGGCTAGAAGTGGATTCTTATCACTCTAGTGTTTTGTCATAACAATAATTGGATTTCCATTATTGATTTTCTCTAATTCAAAGTTTCATAATTAGTTTTAGTTTAAGTCTAGTTCTAAAGTATTTTGAGAACTTACCAATAATAGTCCCTAAGAACTCGATATCAACCTCACCGAGTTAAAATATAACACTCTGGTTTTCGAAACACGAGTATAGTAATATTTTTACGAAAACCTGAGTGTTAACCTTTAAAAACAACCCAATTTCATGAGTAATTTTTTTCTTTTCTTTTTTTGAGTTAATAGTTTAACGAAAGAAAAATAAATCAAGCATATGGTCTGCATACACATTAAAGATTCATGAGCAGTTGCCCATAAGGTTTATACAAACCAATGTGTAAATACTAATAAATACAATTAATAAATAATTTATCACATAAAGAGAATAAATTGAAGTCGGGCTTGAGCTGCAAGATCGCACAACTTTTCTTGGAGTAGACAAAACCATACATCCCCAATGTGTATACCATGCTCCTCATTAGTCTGAATGTGAGTGTGATTCAAACCACCTGCACCAACTATGCGATTATATATTCGAAGAATGAGTGGCCGGTTCAGTATAAATTTTCCCTCAAGATTACACACCATCGCATTAGTAAGTATAGTTTAAACAAGCAAACATACAAAACATTGATGATATAATCTTATTTAAGTACATGGATGTGTGAATGCACATTAACTGGGGATGCTCATCGAGTTGGCTTTTTGGGCAAAACCTATGACTGGGGTGAAACCTACATGCAAGTGGCTAGTCACCAGCGAAAATACATCAAGTACATGCGTGGTAACTAGCTCACCAAAATTGGGTCAATTGTCGGTAGTCTAGGAGCTAATAAAATGATACCATGACAAAGGGCACATGCTATAACAACTAGAATTTGCCACCCGTAATCATTTGTATGCTATGAATGCATGATTAGCACAACTATTATTATTTTAATTACAAACAACCATTTGAAGAAAACTCAATGGTCACAATGGGGGGCTTGTCACACAGCATAAGCCAACAACTCAAACATAGTATCTTATACCACCATCCCTAACTCAAGAGACTCCAATACTAAGATGTTTAAATGTAACCTTCTCAACTAATGGCCAATCATATTTTAACAAGAAGAACTTACCATCACAAAGTTATACTAAAATAACCCATTAATCTACATAGGGAAAATACTTAATAAAAGTCACATGGGCCAAATATCAAATCGAAGCCACATAGGACAACTAGTCCATCCAAGGATGTGATAATAAAAAAAAAGATTATCCCCAAAAGCCATAATGGCGTAAATGATCTGCAAGATGGTAAGTCAACGATAAAACTTCATTTAATCCAATACACAAAATGGCCACTAGATTGGGGATCCATTATAATAACAATCAATCAAGTTACAACCCAATTTAGATGTACATATGTAAGTAGAGTTTTCTACTAATCAATGTAACAATTCAAGTTTCATAGACAATCCATAACCATGAGGAGATATTCGCGTGCAACATGTAAGTGTTCATGCCAGATAAATGGTGAGCATATGATTTAAGAATCAATTCCAATAACCAAAACAAGTGATCATGAAATAGAGATATCAATTATCATTCGAAATTAAAATATAAACTATCACTTAAGCTAACTTGAAATATGAAAGTCCAATACGAAAATGTCATCACCTTACAAGTCGAATCACCTACAAGTGTTGCTAAGAAGTGCGTGCACCCTTAGAGTTGAATTCTTAGTGGAAGTTGGATGTAGCCCAACCCAATGTCCAACAAGCTAACTCAGGAGGACAAGCTGAGTCAATGACCCGATTCAACCGGGTTCACTTAGTGACCTCCTCCCTTCCTCTACTTCTTCTTCTCCTTCCCTTCTTTCTTCTTCTTTCATTCTTGCTATTGGTGTTAAGCAAGGACCGAGTTTGGCCAAGACTTGACCCAAACTGACTTACTCATTGAGTCGACTAGGTTAGTTCAATAATCCCCAGTTTCCCATCTCTTTTCTTCTCTTTACTTCTTCTTTCTTCATATCCTCTCTTCTTCTTATTTTTATCAGCAAAACAAAAACTAGCAAAAAGATGGACTCCACCTGATTGTGTTCAAACAAGTCAGTGATCTGAGTCAATTTTTGACTAGGTTAACTCAGTGATTCACTTATCTTCTTCTTCCTTTTGCTATCTTTCTTCTCCTTCTTCTCTAGTTTTCCCTTGCTTCCTCTACTAGAGAACTTCTAGCAGGGCCTAGACTCGAACCAGGTTCAACCTTGCTCGACTAGCCACACATGCCTCGACTCGCCACCTAGACTCGACAGTGAGTCATGCAGTGACTCGGTGCGGCACCACATTGCACTTCCTCTCATTCTCCTTCGTTTCTCTTCCTTTCTCTCCCTCCTTTCTCCTTTCTCTCTTATGCCTTCTCTTAGGATTACAAAGGACTCGGCCCAGACCCCCATACACCCGATCTAACTCAACCAACGACTCAGGTGAGTTAACTTAGCGTGGCCCACTTTCTCTCTTCTTTATCTTCTTCTTCTTCCTCTTTTCTTCCTACTTCTCTTCTCTCCCTCAATATGGAATTTCACAAAGTCTGCACTCAGCCCTGACTCGCCCAACTCCGATAAAAATTAGTATAGTCTCGATGTGGTACAACTTATCTTCAAACGAGGAAGATAATGGCAGATTACAAACGGAGGGGTTTTCTTTGGATCTGATTTTGGTGGACACTCTGGATTGATCGTAGGGAGCTCCTAGAATGGAGAAATCGAAGCTTGGAGAGGGTTTGGCTGGTGGTTTTGAAGGAAGACGGGCTTGGCTAGGTTTCTAGGAATACTGATGCAGGCATGAACGTGATGAGGTCGATCACCGTCTTCCTCAAGGATAACTAATCAGAATCCACGGAGCTTCTCAGGACTCCTCATAGAGACTTCTCGAATCTACGAGAAAAGAAAATAAGAAAATAGAAATAAATTCTAATAAATTTGAAATTTAATTGATGCATTGAAATAAATGAGTTTACAACCCTTTAAATAGGGGTACCAACCAATTTGAGAGAAATCAGAAGCAAACTAAAACTCCTAGAAGTTTGTAACTTACTATAAATAGTAAATTTACTTTTATAGTAAGTATCCTATGTGGCTTAACCACATTATTCTCCTAATTATTCTAAGCACTTTTCATGTTGGGCACAATTACTAAAGCCCAACAGATGAAGAATTATAGTCAAACTAAAACTTACTATTTACAGTAAAAACGAAACTAAACATGGAATTTGGCCGTCAATAAGATGGAATCTTACAAATTCAGCATGGGAAACCCAGCATAGATGGGTTGGTTGGCTAAATTAGCTCGTCCTACCCCAAAATTGTATATAGTATGTTGAGTAACTCATTCCGGTTTGCAAGATAGGCGTGTTTTAAGGTTCTAACGATCTTGATGACTTCAGTCTCTGATCGGACCTTCTCTGATCCATCTTAGGCATGAAAGTGTTCACGACCCTCTCTGCATTAGTCCCCTCCACTTCAAAAGAACTCATCCTCGAGTTCTCGTGCTGCTTCAGTTCTTGATACTCAGTCTGGTGTGCCGTAACAATACCCAGATCAAAAGTTATGATCAATTTACGGTCTACCTTCTTTTGGTCCAACCATGCTAGGAATGTATCTGTAACACTTTCTACATCAGACACCTCCTCTTGGAAGAAACTCCTCGTCGAGTTATTCAAGGAACTTGGTTTATGATTCTGAGATAACTTTTGGTGCCGATGTTTATTAGCCATTTTCTTGTACTTGACAATAGGCTCTTGAGTTGACATAATACATATACTCATGCTCTCCTTGACTTGGCTAAAATGAATCAGTTTCTTCACTTCTGTGTTCAAGATCTCACATTCTTTTTGATAATGTGGGCAATTAGGGAGACTTATCCCTGTGACAAGTTCAATGTGGTTTTGTATATCTCATATGAGAGATAATTTATTAGGGAGTACATCGAGCATAATCGCTTTGAACTCCTGCAACACTGGTTTCAAATCTCCTAGGGTAATCACAGGCTCCATATATTCTTTCTTTTCAACTAATGCATTATGTCTCTTGTTTCCTCAGACTGTTTAACAAAAGCATGTTCAGTTGTGAGAGAGTGTTCCTCAAATTTAGAAGTCTTGGATTGGTTCTCCATTCTCGTAGAGACAAGGCCAATCTTTCTACCATATTTAGTAAATTTAAATACGTTATCAATATTATTTTGCCATGGTCGATCAAGTAACATATGATAAACTTTCATGTCGACTACGTCACAAAGTACTTGATCCATATAGTTTTTACCAATTGAAAACAAGACAATGCATTGTTCGGTTACCTCTGTTTTGTTGACCTCCTTGATCCATTCAATCATGTATGCAGATGGTTATTGTTTATTTTCAGTTGCAGCTTTTCCACCATTATTTTTGACACGAGATTCTCACTGCTCCTGACATCGATGATCACATTACAGACTTTTTGACTTACAGTATACTTTGTTCGAAAGATGTTGTCTTCTTGTAATTCTATTTCTACCTTTGGCATGTATAATAGCTTCCTCACAATCAATGTGATGACCTGCGATTTATCATCATCTGATGGTACTCTGTAGAAATCAAGGTTGTGTCGTTCAGCGACTACGGGTGGTTGAGCATCACTTCGATCTCGAGGAAGAATTAACGCATCCAGAATATATTTAAGGGTTGCCTACAGCCCTTGCATGGTCAACTAACTCTCCCAGTGGAAAAGCTTCCATTCTTTTCGAAAGATTACGAATCCCTGAATCACCGTCCAAAGGATTTTAACTCCTACCTTCGTTGATTGTCATCGGCACGAGGAAAATCCTCACTCTGATACCAATTGATGCTGGGATGAACGTGATGAGGTCGATCACCGTCTTCCTCAAGGATAACTACTCTAAATCCACGAAGCTTCTCTAGACTCCTCACAGAGACTTCTCGAATCCACGAGGAAAGAAAATAAGAAAAAAGAAATAAATTCTAATAAATTTGAAATTTAATTAATTCATTGAAATAAATGAGTTCACAACCCTCTAAATAGGGATACCAAGCAATTGGAGAGAAATTAGAAGTAAACTATAACTAAAACTCTTAAAAATTTGTAACTTACTATAAATAGTAAATTTGATTTTATAGTATCCTATGTGGCTTAACCACGTTATTCTCCTAATTATTCTAAGAACTTTTCATGTTGGACACAACTCCTAGAGCCCAATAAATGAAGAGTTATAATCATACTAAAACTTACTATTTATAGTAAAAATGAAACTAAACATGGAATTTGGCCGTTAATAAAATGGAATCTTGTAAATTTGGTGTGGGCAACCTGGCATAGCTAGACTGGTTGGCTAAAGTTGCTCGTCCCACTCCAAAATCATATATGGTACGTCCAGTAACTCATTTCGGTTTGCAAGATATGCCTATTTTAAGGTTCTGACGGTCTTGATGACTTTTGTCTCTGATTGAGCCTTCTCTGATCCATCTTGGACATGAAAGTGTTCGCGACCTGCTCTACATCAAATACTGAGAAGAACGACAGTAGCTATGATTTTTCTCCTAGAAGTTAGGGTTTTTCGGATAATCTAGGATAAAAAATTATTTTTAAAATAGTTTGAATTGATTCGAAAGTTAGGGTTTTTCAGATCATCTAGGATAAAATATTCTCTTTTAAACGATCTGAATTGATTCAGAGAAGTTTCCAAGAGTGGATGGGTGGCTGGGATCGTGCTAACGCATTAAATGGATCCTTCTGCAGTTCTCTCTCTCTCTCTCTCTCTCTCTCTCTCTCTCTTACTTTTTATAAAGCCCTTGTTTTGAAGGCTAGGATTCTCTTAGTGGAAGGCTGAGATTGCTGGAGGGCTGCTACATAGATTGCTAGCTTAGCAGTGAAACTAAATTCCATTTTTGGAAAATGTCGTACGCAACACCTGATTGTGGTGAAAACTATGTGCATTCACACATGTTCTAGGGTATGGAACTAGGTGAGGTTTGGTTGGATTTGGGTTCTCTACAAGATGAACAGTTTGGATCTCTTTGATGAGTCTAGATGGTAGGCCAAACCCATATCGAATGTACGATGCCAATTCGCATTCCCACTTGCAGTCAGCCTCTTGTGCTCAACATTATGTGCTCACACATAAGTAACAATGTGCAATTTTTTGGTGGTTTTAACAAAATTTCATGAACTAAATGTTGGATGGTTCTGATCATTTGAGTATGTCCGTGATGGTGGGCCCTATCTTACGCAAGCGGACTCTGTTTTTTCAAAATTTCCCAAGGTGGGAAAAAGAAGGAAAGAATTATTTTCTTTTGAGAAACTATCGGGTCAACTCAATTGTCCAGGCTATTTCAGTCTATTGCATAGTGACTGCACATGCACAATAGTACATATGCAATTAGGGTGGGGTCCATAGTAATCTTTACTTGAATCTTCTTCGTCCATACGTCCTGTATGCAATTGTTGGGCCATCAGGGCAAAGATGAGGTGCATTTAATGTTCAAGTGGGCCATAATGTTTGATTTATGAGCCTAAATAATATTATCTGATAATCCTTGTAGATCTGATGGTTAAATCTTTTCATAAAAAGGTTTAGTTAATGATGTAAGGTCTCGAAGATTAATCACACAGAATCTGACAGTTAATGTTGAGTCGAATGCACAATCTATTACGTTCAAGTGGGGATTTAGGCTGACCAAACATTATGGACTGATGGATGATAGATCTTGTGATTTAAGTCATGAAAATGATGGTGTATGGCTTTATTCATCTAACAAGTTGATTAGAACCCCTAAATAATTTTTTCTAGAAGTGTTGTGGTCCATCTTGAAAATGATGGATGGATGGCTTTATCTATGGGTAAAGATTCTTCTAATGGTCCCAAGGGTTCTAGGGTCTATCTACATGAAGATCCATGGATGAATTAGTGGTTTGATGGTATAAGTGTGATGAAACGTGGCAGACCTTTAAGTTGGATGTTGTGGATCCGATGAATGGTTGATTTAATGATCTAAGACCCAAGATTAATAACGTATGGTTCCATCCGTCTAATAAGGCATGGTTTAGACGTTCATCACCATTGGGATCCAAGTAATGCAGTAGATTTTTGAGGTTCAATGTTTCTTTCATGATGAGATGATTGTTTGTCTTTGAGAATCAATGACCTGATGATCTGATATACGAATGAAGATTGGACTAGACAGTTGAGATTGATAGATTGTGAATCACTGGATGATGATGACTAATGTAAGTTACGTGCACTTCTATGCCCATGTAAACTAATTTAGATCGCCATGGTAATACCTGGGTACTGAAAACTATGGGGTGTTACTGTCAGTACATAAAAAATGTATGAAGTTTCTATCATACGATGAATTAGAAGATATCAAAGACAAGGAAGAAAGAAAAGAAAAAAATAGTAGAAAGAAAAGGGAAATTATGAAGAGAAGAGAGAACAAAGGATGAAGAAGATGCAGGGATTCATGACTTTATGTTGACCTGCGCAAAAAGGTGTTGTTGTATGGGTCGGCACAAAACCCTATTTTGGTTGTGCGCCCTTGCACAAAAGGTAGACTGATTAAGGAGCTGGGGCCTTTTGTGATGGACCGCACAATAGAGTAGTGTTGTACGGGTCCACGTAAAGGGTGTGTAGTGTTACACGGACAGGCTCAAGTGACGATTTGGGTATACTGACGTGGATAGATGAGATTCGATGAAAGGTGGGGCCACAACACAGATTTCGATGGTTCGCATGTGTGAAGGCCTATAAATACCCCACTCCCCCTCTCATTTTCACACGTCGAAGATTTTGGAGAAGACCAAAGCGTTGGAGAAGAAGAGAAGACTGAAGGTACCGGAGAAAGAAGGAAGAAAGGAGAAAGGGAGTGCTTCCCTCCAAGTCGCGCAACAACATGTTGTTGCATGGCAATCAATGCTTGAGAAGCCAAAATACTACCGAAATCTCTGGTCTAGATTTTGTCGTTTACGGTTTTCCCTTTTGTGCAAGGATATGAGTTCAAGAAGAAGAGATTAGATGATCGAATCCGCACAACATTCCTCTTAATGAGATGATCAATTCACAAGCCGAAATGCTGTCAAATTTGATATCCAAATTCAATATTCGAACTCTTATGATTTCTGTATTTCAATAATCTGTCTTATAATCAAGGGAATGAAAGGATGTAAATGAACTCAGTATAAATAAATATGATGATTGTTCCTCATACACTCTCTCTGTTATGATTGAATAAGATAGTTTTTTCCAAATTGAATGCATTTGTTTCTTGTCGAAACAAAATGACGACTCTGTTGGGGACTTTTATCTTATTTAAGAATAACATTGAGAAAGTTATGGAAACTTTTGCATAGTTTGGGGTCTTTTCGAGTCCAAAATGACAACTCTCAATGGGAACATCCTCCCCTTCATCTCTAAGATAGAATGTTTTATCACTTGGATACTAATTGTGATTTTATATTTCGACTGAAGGTAAGAAGATAAAATTGCGAGTTACGATCAATGGTAGACCTAAACAAAGACGAAAGTACTAGAGAAAGCAAAATCCATTGTGATTAACAAGACGAGGGAGGATGGAGGATAGTAACATCCAAAAGACAAAAAGTTCGATCTACCTCCACAAGAAGCATCATCCCGCCAAGTACAGGATCGATTATGCGAAGTGTCATGAGATGCAATCCTACCTCGATCATACAATCATTTCATTCAAGAAAAATAGAAAGACACATCACTCCAAAAGGTCTTCCAGTACCGTTAACTACAACCGTAAAGACATCTTCCACAGAATCATTACAAGCTCAGAAGAATAAAGGGAAAGCCATCGCGACTAGCAAATGTTCTCTCACAACACCTCTTACAAAAGATTTTAAGAAAACTCACGCATTAAGAATACCACGATCTGAGTTAGCTAGTCCTTCAAAGCGATAGTACACCGGTTTCAAATCAAACAATAGTTCATCTTCTTCAATAGCGTCAACAGTGCATCACTTGCTTCCTCCTTCAATATCAAGACGATCGAAGAATAAGAAAATAAAAGTTTTATCGGCAGACATCAATCAGCCTAACCAACCTTCACCAGATAAGCATGTAGCTGAAGGAGTCTCTAATTTTCCAACAGTAACTATTGTGAACAACATTGAACCACAAGTAGAAGGCTACAACCGTAAGCGGTTAGATTCAAGAATCAACGGCTAATATTACTCAAAATATAACACAGAAAGAAATCCAACAGATGGTCATTGAAACCATTCATTTAGAGAAGAAGCGAGGTCAGAATAAAAAAAATTCAATGATAGACACCGTATCCTCGTGAAATAGAAGAAATGCCATTTCTCGCCAATTTCAAACACCCAGACTTTCAGAACTTTAATGGCAATGGATCACCAGAAGAACATATGATACATTTCATAACAAAGATGAAAAACTTCTCTAGAGTTCCTCAATATTGTCTGTGATTATTTGGATCTTCTCTGACAGGAAGAGCTTTCAGATGGTATTCAGGTTTAAACCTAGGATCTATTCATATTTAGGAACAAATGCAGGATTCTTTTAGGTCGAACTTTCACTACTAAAAAAAAGGGGGCAAAAGATACAAACTACGTTAGTTTTTTGCTACGGATATAAACCATAGCTAATATTACTACGGTTTTAATCCCTAGCTAAAATGTTGCTACACCATTAATAATTAACGATGGTGTAAGGGCCCTATAGGGCCTAAAAAAATATGTGTTATATCTTACCCGTCCATCTATTTTGAAATATTATTTTAGAATACGAAATAAAACTCAGATAGATCGAAGGCTCAAGTGGACCACATGGTAGGAAACATGGAGATTAAATCACATTTGCCTCCTATAGTATGGTCCACTTGGACGTTCAATCTACTTTAAGTTTGGGATCATGAAATAAAACAATTTATTAAAATTAATGATCAGAATGGATAACCTAAATACATCATGGTGGGCCCCATAGAGCTCTCGATAGGACTGTCCAGGTCCATCTCCTGAAAGGATGCCCAAAATTGGGCGCGCGTTTAAAAACAGAGCCGCACCCACTACTCTCTCTCAATCTCTCTCTCTCTCTCTCTCTCTCTCTCTCTCTCTCTCTCTCTCTCTCTCCGTTCCCTAGTCCTCTATCCCTCTGTTCCCCAATCCTCTCTCTCCCTCCCGATCTCTGCTCCATCTTCTCATTCTCCTCCCTCTCTCTCCAATGCATCTCCGCCCTCTCCATCTCTCTCTCCCTCTCTCCTTCTCATCCCAAACCCAAACCCTCCTCTCCCAACATCCATGTCCTGGGATGGCGCTGTCTCCTCTGTCCGATTGATAGTCCAAGGAAAAAATCATGTCCGGAGATCGGGAAAGGCCTGAAGCTCCGCAAGTGTGAGGTGCGTGCAGTGGTATTTCCGTAGTTCTGATTCTGGGTGTGTCATTTTCTGATGGAATTTAGGGTTTCGAGGGAGTGATCGGCGGTAAAAAATTAGGTATATTGTTCTTCCTTCATTTTCTTTCTTGTAATCTATGTTGAATTGAGATTTGATCAGAATTAGGTTTATCTTTATTAAATTCCTTGTTATGCTTTTTGAAATGTTAATTTATGGTTTTAGTGGAGAGATCATTGATTGTAGAAATGAGTCCTTTTTGGTTATGAGATCATTAAGGTTAGAAGCTTCTTCAATGATCTGATTTGCATCATTTTTTGTTCTTATATTTACAATAATGATGCCAACTGTGGTAGCATTGATGATGCCATGAGGCTGTTTGGTAAAATGTCTGAGAGAAGGTATTTATAGTTTTTCCACAGCTTCTGAAGTACTCAAGCTCACAGGCTAATGTTTGTTTCTTTTGAC